>PYAF01001841.1:429134-452186 GCA_007407185.1 Glycine tomentella
TGTACTATTCTACCAATTTTTTTTATATAAAATATCTTAATTTGTCTTGCAGAGTTAAAATTACTCATAGCAGATAATATCATAAAAAATTGGCAATTTGTAGAAGTGGGATAACGTTTAAAGAAAATTATATTAATGGATAAATTTTGAAAATATTATATACTATAAATAAGTCTAGATAAATCGTGTTTTAAACACGACTTCATACAAAAAAATTATTTTTTAAAACACGACTTCGTATAAAGAACTATGTTTTAAAACACGATTTTAAAATGTTATAATTTTAAAAAAAAATATTAAAGTAGTGTTTTGGATCATAACTTTAGTATTTTTTTAAATATAAAATATTTGAAGTCATGATCCAAAATGTGACTTTAGTATTTTAAAAAAACATATAAAATGTTTAAAGTCCTGATCCAAAATCCGATTTCAAGTAATTTTTTTAAAAATTATAGTTCTAAAGTCGTATTTTAAAACACAACTTATCCATAGTCTGTAATATTTTCAAAATCTACCCATTCTTTTAATTTTTTTTTAAAATTACCCTACTCATGTAAATTTGCCAAAAATATTGTTACATTTTACTTATATATTATAAATTTAATTATTTTATCCCCTCCAAAATTGATGTTCAAGCTCAGCCACGGTTAAGGACAACATTGATAAAAAAAAAAAAAGACATAGATTGGGTTCAATCTTGTGCAGTTCATATATAAAAACAAAGAAATATTTTGTCCCTATCAAGAAACTCAAATTTAATATGAACTTAACCTTAGAGCTTAAAATATGACATGCACCACATAGGAATAGCCGACCCGGTATGGTAAGTGAGAAACATTTAAATGCTTCGAAACATGCAAATTAAATGCTTTTGCATTTCCTTTTCAAGAACTTTGATCTTATCCCTCTATGTGTGTGTGTATATAGGCGTCTAAGGGAAAGCACAAAAGAGTACCCCAAGCTTTAGCTACTTCTGTATCTAATATTGACCCTTCGTTGACCATATCATGTCTCTCATGAATTTGCCAGAACCCATATTGGATTGCATTCTAAAGCTCCTTGCTCCAATGGAACTCTTTAGGATGTCTGAAGTGCATGTGTACTTTTTTAAGGGATAGATGTCGAAGTGATCCTTTGTGGGAAGTCCACACAAAGAAGAAATGGGGTGGAGTTATTGATGATGTTGCTTACAAGGAGTGGCATTGGCATATCACAACAACTAATTAAGGAGAAAGGAATAAACCAAATGAATCCAAACAACAATCAGAATGGATCAATGAGACCTTTCAGTGGTACTTGGCCTATGTTATATCTCAGGTCATATCTAGAAGATTGTAGCTATCTTAATAGTTCATTGGCAAAACAGCTTTATGAATATGGCTTTGTATTTCTCCTTGGAGAATGGCAAGTTCTGGTTTCCAGCCCAAGTCTACGGGGTAAATTACCCTTTCTAATTTAGTTCATGGGTTAGATCCTTTCGTTTTTATTTTTTCAGGAATATTTATATGTTCGTGACACCTTAGTTAAATATGATTCCAAAACTGATAGCTTTCAAGCAAGGTAATAAAGGGAGAAGGGGGCGGAAATAATATTTAGCAAGGTTAATTTTGTTAACCAGATATTAAGAAATGAGAATATAAACTACAAAATAAAAATTGGCAACATTTATTGAGTAATTAAGATGATTTGATAAAAAAAAATAAACATGAGCCCCTTTAGTAGTTTGGTGAGTTAATTTAAGTATGATACCTCATGAGAATAATGCATATATAATTTTTTTTGTAGAGACCAATACGATGGTTGGCACGAAATAGACTGAGAGATCCCCCATTTGATATCCCTGCATGTGATCGACACGTGTTTGATTGTTTACAAAACTTAAAACCAGGGATCATATTGAGATCCAATGGAAGTCATGTAGAGATGATCCTTATGGTAATTTCTTGCCGCTGCCTCTTTAATTCGTTGTCAAGTTAATGTACACTATATATATATATATATATATATATATATATATATATATATATATATATCATATTTTGGGTAGAGTTCCATTGTGATTCCATACTGAATTTTACCTGAATTGAGAATTATAAATATTACTTAAGTTATGACCATGGTTGATTGAGTTAATAGATGAATAATAATTATGTGGTTATCTTTAATTACATGTCCAATTTTTCTGAACTATATTCTTTTCTTTAAATGGTGAATTTGGCTCAAACAATTTTTTTATTAGAATATAAAATATATTAATGTAAAAACTAAATAATTGTTACTCAATCATCGGGTTAATTTAGTATAAAAAAAGATAGATCTGATAACCTTACCAATTTCAATTGATTTTACTTAAATTGTTGGGTTCACCAATCATCATGTCAATTCGATCTGAAGAATACCTTTGATAGCACCTAGTGATAGAAAGAGCAAAAAAGAGTAATTTGTTGTTATAAGTAATAATGATATGATAAAAAAAACACAAAAAGAAAAACTAGGGATATTAATGAAATATTTAGAGTGGAGCTAGATGTGTCAATCAATCATTAAAATTACTAAATAAATTTAAATTTAAAATTCTTATCTCTGTGGAATAGATTTTAAGTTTACAAAGAAATGGACCAAAGGTTAACCCAAATTTGACTCCATTAATTGCAATGACTTTTCTCATCCTCTCTCTCTCTCTCTCTCTCACACACACACACACACACATATATATATATATATATATTATTCTCTTATTATTTAATTCCAATTGTATTCCATTCTCTCCACCAAATTTTCTTATACCTTTTCGATTACCACAAAGTAATGCCCAAATGAATGGGTTGCAGATTGGTGGTATGCTGTTATTGGTCACATGGAATCGTGTAATGAAAATGGGAACTTCTGCCGTTGTCGTTACTCCGGTGAGAAATTTTTTACCATTAATTTGACTTGTGTCACACCATCATTTTCAACTAAATAAAAGATAAGTCTTCAATTCAATTAAATTTATAATTGGGTTAATTTAAAATTAAACTAAATTCAATTCAACTCAAACAAGTGAATCACTAATACCCTTAATTAATATAAAGTATCTACTAAATTTTGTTCATAATTAACATCTACTAGATTTAGTTACCACTTTTAATGAAATATTCTCTCTTAAATTAAGTCTTTTTTATCACAAGACTCCAACCTGGACTTGAATCCTTCTTTTAAGTCTAATATCAATACGTTAGTCAATTTTTTCTGACTCTAGCATGTTAGTTTGGGAACCTCGAAATTTAACCCTAATATATATGGCATGTTAATTGAAGTGTTGTAGATATAAAATCATACTCATATCCTTTTAAATAATTGGTTCGTGAAAATATAGGCTTATAGCTGATTGACCTCCCTTTTTCCAAATTAAATCAGAGCAGTTGCTAATCTTATTAATTAAATTCTTTGGACCATGAATTACTTGCGTGTAATTTAAGTTGCTTTCCTGACGGTCACTGATCGTGGAGTTCAAGCAATACCCTCTTGGATCTAGAATTAGACGAGAAAGGCTACTAAAAAATGGGGAACAATGTGAGGAACCAACAGGGTGCTATGGAGGAATTAGAAAGCTTCACAATGAGGAGGAGATACAACGGTGGGAGAAACTCTTACTGTTAGAAAATGGGATATGAGGAACCTAAATTATGATATACATCATAATTGAACTTCTATGTTAAATCATCAAGAATATAAAAAGTAAGACCAAAGCGGGATCCTATCCATCTTCATGGATGATATATTATTTGAGGAAGCAACAATTGAACTCTATAATCTTTCAAGTCTTTATGCAAACTCTCTCTTGATATTCTCTAGTAATAGTATGTTAGAAAAAAAATTGATGCGTATGACTTTGGGGATCATATAACACTTTTATTCTAGTTAAGGACTCTTTGGGGATCATAACACTTTTATACTAGTTAATGACTCTTTTATGAAGAATTTTGTCTTTTAAATGTTATATCATTTACCAAGAGTTATAATTATGAAATATTTCTTATTTTTATTCTGTTCATCATTATATTAGAAATAAGATTTATGATATTTTTACATTATATTTAGTCTGCACCAAATGAGATATTTTATATCCCAATAATTTTTTTTTTATAATATCATTTTAACAGGAACTGAACATCTTATAAATAACACATATCCTAATAAAAAAAAATGAAAAACCTCAAATTTCCTTTTAATGGAGTGTAGGTTCTGATTTTTTATAATAATAAAATATTATCTTAAATTTCTAATATATCAAATTTTTTATTTTAATCTGATATATTAAAACTTTTATTTTAATCCACCAGTTAAGTAGAGAACGTCGAAATCTACTGTAAAAATGAAAAAAGTCAAGTTGAGGTTGTTTTTCACGTAACCTGGGGAATCTGATTTCCTAGTTTCCTATGTAACTTTTCCTAGCTAGATACAGAGACAAGATAGATATTTTATACGTTTTGATGTTAAGTGAAAAAAAAACCTTTTCAATTATTTTTTTAATATATATATATATATATATATATATATATATATATATATATATAACATACACTAGTGGAAAATAAAAATTCTGGCACTTATTTTACATTGGTTACATGAGAATCAATGTTAAAAAATGTGAGATAGGTATTTTCATAAATAAAAGAATTTTTTTTCAAGTCACTTAAATTTTAAAGTTAAAATATGTTTTTATCTTTAATAAATATCTAATGTCTAAATTTTGTGTTTGTTGTTTGATAAAATAATAATTTTATTTTTTGTTTTTGATTTTGATTTTTTTTTAATTTTGATAAATTAATGAATTTTATATTTATTCCATGATAATTTTTTTTATTTGTTATTATTCATTTTTAAAGGAAATAATAAAACAAAATTATTAAAAACAAATAAAAATTTGCTAATTTATCATAAACTAAAAAAATACTAAGAAATAAAAACAAAATTTATTTTATTAAGAATAAAAAATGCACAATTTTTTTATTAAAAATAAATACAAAATTTAAATATTTATTAAGAGTCACGGATATATTTTAGCATAATGTTAACTGATTTAAAAAGTATTTTCATCAGTTAAATTAAAACTTTATTCTATGTAGGAGGTTATCATTGTTTAATAACTATTCATGTGTATAGATATTCGTGTATTTTTTACGTTGTTCCTTTTTTAATTTTAGTTAATTTCTAATTGTGAGGTTATTTTTTGAGTTTTACAGTGATGTCTATTTAATTTGTCCCTCTCAAGTAACTAAAAATTTAATCTGAATATATAATATATAACGCTTACCTTAAAATACGACATGCCACACATAGGAAATATATATAGCCGGCCCGGTATGGTCAGATAGAAACAATATTTGACATAGATCATCACGTAAGCAACAAGAAAAAATGTCTCTTTAGTGACAATTGACAACAAATAATAATACTAGAGGAAAACAAAAGTAAGACCATAACTTTAAATGCTTCAATAACAAGCAAATAATTAAAGGTTTCCACAATTCCTTTTCCAGAACTTTGATGCTATCTTCTCCTTTCATTCATATACGCCTCTAGCTAATAGAAGCACAAAAAGAGTACCCTAGCTAGCCACTATCTAATATTCACCCTTCTTTGACCATACCATATGTCTCTCTTGAATTTGCCAGATCCCATATTGGATTGCATTCTAAAGCTCCTTTCACCAATGGATCTCATTAGGATGTCTGAAGTGTGTACTTTTTTAAGGGCTAGATGTCGAAGTGATCCTTTGTGGGAACTCCACATGAAGCAAAAATGGGGTGGAGTCATTGGTGATGCTGCTTACAAGGAGTGGCTATGGCACATCACAACACCAAAGGAGAAAGGAATTAACCAATTGAATCAACACAACAATCAAAATGGATCAATGGGACCTTTCAGTGGTACTTGGCCTATGTTATACCTCAGGTCATATCTAGAAGATTGTAGTTATCTTAATACCTCATTGGCAAATAGCTTTATGATGGCTTTGTATTTCTCTCTAGAGAATGGCAATTTCTGGTTTCCAGCTCAAATCTACAGGGTACACTCTTTCTAATTAGTTCATGGGTTATATTTTTCCATTAATAAATTCTTATTATGAAGTGAGATCCTTTTACGTTTTATATTTCAGGGATTGTATGTTCGTGACGCCTTAGTTAGATATGATTCCAAAATTGATAACTTTCAAGCAAGGTAAAGGCAGAAGGAGAGAGAAATATCTTAATTCAAAATACTGAATAATTGTTTCTCGAGTAAATAAGATGATTTAATAAAATTAAAAGTTTAACATGAGTGACTTTACATATAAGTTAATTTGCTGAGTTAATTTACCTTTGATACCTTATGATATAATGCACAATTTTATTGTAGAGAACAAAATGCGGGCTGGAAAATAATGGGGAACAACATCCAATGGGATAAGCTGAGAGCTCCCACAGTTGATACCCCTCCATCTGTTAGATACGTCTCTGATTGCTTACAAGACTTAAAACCAGGGGATCATATTGAGGTTCAATGGAAGTCAAATAGAGATATTCCTTATGGTTGGTTTATGTATAGTATATTATATATCATCTTCTTGATTGTATGGTACAGAACAATTATATAAATAAACTTAATAACATACTTTAATTCAAAATCTTAAGATTCATATTCATGAGTTTTATCTTTACTTTTATATGGTGTTTAAATTTTTATTCTTAGTCTTTATTTTGATAATATATTTCTTAGAATTTGATGAAACTAATTAACTTAACTTTACAAAATCAATTGATAATATGATAATTTTTTTCATTTATATATTTTATTTTAACATTATATTTCTAATTAATGTTAAATTTGAATTCTTTTCAATATGTTTAATCTTGTCATTAAGTTGGTTTGAGTTAAGAAAAAGTTAAATTTGAGACAAAACTAATTATAATTATTTTGCTTAAATCCAATGCATATCCTTGATAACACCTAGGTATAAAAAGTGGAAAAAGTTTAGATACCGTGGTAATATTATGTAATAAAAAATAATAAAATATTTAGAGTGAAGATGTGTCTATCAATAATTAAAATTATTAAACAACTTTAGATTTTAAAATTCTTATCTCTTTAGAATAGTTTGTTTGGATAATTACATGTTATAAATGTAAAATATTTATTGATTTTATTGGTATTTTATCTCTGTTAAAAAATTTAATTGATCATTTTTAATGATATTTTATTTTTTAATCATGTTTTTTTTTTTCATTTACACGATTAACTTAAAGTGAATACTTTATTTATGAAAATCAAGTTGAGTTCTATTCCAAATACTTGTTACTCTTTACAATAACTTTCATGTTATAAAAGAAATTGACCAAACATTATCCCAAATTACATATGACTCCATTGCTATTACGTACTTTTGTCTTCCATATACATATCATTATTTATATTGATCTTCTCTTATTATTTAATGTCAATTGAATTTTATTCTCTCCAGCCACCAAGTTTTATCAATTACCATTATATATTGCCTATATGAATGGGTTGCAGATTGGTGGTATGCTGTTATTGGTCACATGGAATCATGTAATGAAAACGAAAACTTCTGCCGCTGCTGTTACTCTGGTGAGAAATCTCCTTTGCACCATTTTACTAGCATGTGTCACTGTTATCGTGTTCAACTGAATGCTTAATTTTGATGATTCCAATTCGGATAATTATTCTTTCCATTTTAACTATGAAAATAACCCATGTTGTAGACCATAAATAATTTACTCTGCCATGTGTGGATCTGGAAGCTGAATAACTCCATAATGACAAGACTTATTGCTTCTAAAATTGTGTCTGTCTTTTATTTTAATCGTATTATTAATGCAAAGTAACGAGGTCTGATTTTTTGTGATGATTAATTTTTACTAAAAAAACTAGCTGATCAGTGTTAATAGAATCTCCTCTTTAAATTACTTTTTTTAATTACATGACTCAAACCTAAATTCTTATTTATGGAATCTTGAGTCTAATTTCATTCTGATAAAAAATATGTTGGTCAATTTTGTATGACTTTAGCTTGTTAGTTTGGGAATCTGGAAATTTAACCCTAATAACATGGCATGTTAATTGGAGTGTGTTAGGTATAAAATCATCCATGTCCTTTTAAAATTGGTTCACCGCAATATAAACCTATAGCTGATTTGTGCATTCCCTTTCCAAATTAAATCAGAACAGTTCCTATTCTAATTAATTAAATTCTTTTGATGAATACCTATTGCATATAATTTAATTTGCTTTCCTGACAGAGACACTGATCGTGGAGTTCAAGCAATACCCTCTTGGATCTAGAATGAGACGAGTAAAGCTACTAAAAAATGGGGATCAATGTGAAGAATCAACTGGATGCTATGGAGGAATTCGAAAGCTTTATAGTGAGGAGGAGATCCAAAGATGGGAGAATATCTTGTTTCCGTGCATGGCCGGTTTACAGGTAAAATAACTAAAACTTAAAATATTTATTATTAGTTTTTTAAAGTAAAAAAAGATTACACATGTTAAATAAAATGTCTCATATATCATTCTTTTCTTTGAAGTAAAAAAAGTTTTTAACAATTTTTGTTTTAGACCTAATTTTCTGTTGGACCTAATATCAAATATCTTTTGGTTACCAATAACGCATGATAAATTTCACCGTTAAATATTGATTAGAAAATTCTAACCGCTAAAATTATGATGATTTAAATATATTTTTATTCTTTCAAATTTTGTAACTTGTCTTTTTAACTTCTCCAAAATAGAATTTACTTTTTTAGAAAATTCTTTCAAATATTTTAATAAGAATTGAACTCATTATCCTTTATTAATAGACAAAATTATAAATTATCAAGACACTTACTTTGTTTAATTAAGTATATTAATATTATTTTCTATTTCATTAGTTAAGAGTTATTATTATTTTTAAAATTATTAAAATTTATAAACTAAAAATATATAATATTTTTATTTTATGTAAATAATTAGAGTAAAAAAAATTTGTATATTAAAATCAATTTACAAAAAAAAATTATGTAAATAATTTGCATATTAATTTATGAAATTTAATTATAAATTGGTAAAATAAAAATATAACTAATCAAAATAAAAACATTTAAAATGATATAAATAAAATTAAAAATATTATATTAAATATTTTTAATTTATAAATTTTGATAATTTCAAAAAAAAAATATAATGACTCTTAACTAATGATACATAGATAATAATGTTAATATACTTAACTAAATAAAACAAATGTGTTAATAATTTATTGTCTTACTTATGAATAAAAGATCATGAGTTCAATTCTTATTAAGATATTTTTTATTTTTCACTAAGAAATTAAATGTCTTAATTTAAAAATAAAAAGGTCAAAATTACAGATTTAAAATTATAGGAAATTAAAATTACAATTTAACCTTTAATCAATTATTATGAATCAATTTTATTATCTAAAATATAGCCACCCATTTTAAAAGATTCATAATATACCCCTTAACAAAGAGGAACTCCATCCTTGTTCAGGTGGGCTTACTTGTGCAACACTATATATTATTCATATATATTTTGTTGGGGAAGATATTGTAAGAGTACACAAAGAAAGGGGAATCATATGGTGAAAATAATATAATTATTTTCATGATTTTGTATATACCTACTCTTCTTTACCAAAAAAATATCTACCTATTCATATACTACAAATTTAAACGTGCATTATTGAGGAAAATTTTTATGAGTTATTCATGAAATAGTTTTAAAAATTATTTTCACTCTCATTAAACTAAATTATTTATCTTGATCTTATATTTTGAGTATTTTTTTTCTTAGTCATCTCAAATCACTCTCCTTTCATCTTCATATTATACTTAATTTTCTTAATTATTTATCTCTTTCATGTTTATTATTTTGTTTTATATTAAATTCTAATAATTTTTTAAAAGTAATTATCAATAATTAAAAATAACATTATACCATAATATAAATTATTCATTGTAAATTTAAAACATAATATACATGTTAAAAATATTGATTTATTATATTTTTTAATTTCAATATTTTTTTTTGTAATGATTGGTAGTTTAGTTTAGCATATATAACAAATATTTGTATAACTCACACTTTATACAGAACACGGGTCATATTATATGTCGGAGTGGAGCCATGCCACGACCACGAAGGGGGGGAGTCCGATTCCACTAGCTACAATTCAAGTTGTTACTTAGGTAAATATAAAATTCTAAATTGTCTTGTTTTGTTAGTTACTAAAACCAGATGAATAAATGAGATCATACATATGGTAGATGTAGCAATTGGAGAAAATAATAATTATTGGAAATCAGAATCGATGTGATTATATGTTCTCATGTTCAAATTTCAATTCAGCTTTGTTACCAAAAAGAATTCTGTGTTCAAATCTTATAAAGTCTAGTCTATTCTAAGTCTAACTAATTTCCAATCCTATTTATTAACTTATGTTAGTTTCTGTTATGTGTGTATTTGTGCTTATTACGGGAGTTCTTTTATAACTAAAAGTAGTTCTTTCTGAGTTCTCTTGTTGAATAAGAGTGAGTTATCTTCCATGTTGGAGAAATAATTCTTACGAAGAATTGGGATGAAAAAAAGAAAAAAAAAAGAATGAACCTACAAAAAATAAGTTAAGAATCCATATTTAGCTTGAGCAAGTAAAATGTAATAGACAAAAATAATTATACATTCATTGAAATTATAAAAAATTTTACATGTTATTTAATCATAACTTATCATATATAGTAAGATTGTTAACTTTTATGATAATTATTTCAAAAAGTATATTAAAATGATGATAGTGATTAAATGATAATATAAAACTATTTTAAAGTGTCTTAAAAATAAGGTGGATATTAAAGGCCACAAAAAGTAAAATAAGAATCCAATTTGAGTTGAAGGGTGAAAATGTTCAAAAAGTGAAAACTTCTTTGCATGCACTAAAATGATATTTAAACTTTTTTTCCTATTATTCTTCTTAATTTATTTTACTTTGAACACATTCCAAGTCTCCAATTCAACGACAGAGAAAAAAAATTAAAAGTCTCCTTTTTTTTCTTGCTTGATGATATTATTATTTATTCACTTTTACAGGATTGTTCTTAAGTTTTTGTGTTTTTAAAAATTAATATAATTATTAATTTGTTATTGAAAATAATTATTGTTAAGTTTTACAAGAGAGAGCACTTATACTTGTCATGCACATTGAGTTTTATATCTTGAAAACTTTCATTTTCTTATTAATAAAAGTGGATAATGATCTATCAAGTAAAACCAAGTGCTAGCTAATCCTATTAAAAAAACAAAGTGCTAATCTGCAGAATTCAAAATATCTCAAACAATTTAAAGAAATTAATGATAAGTTGAAAACCCTGGAATGACCATACTATCCTCCTTATATGCAAATGGCATATTGACTTAGTTTATATATGTAGAGTAAAATAATTGAAATCTAAAATTCAGAAAATGATTCATAAAATGGATTCCTTGGGATATTCTCATTGATTCATGTCGGATGTCTTAGCAAGAAAAGTATTAAATTATAAGATACACATATATTTCTGATCTAATTAATAAATGATGTCCACGTTAATGATAATTTTTTTTACTTAATTTGCCACTTTGTATATAATTGTGTCTGTGACAAACTATATGCACTTTCAGATCTCCTTCAACTTTTCTGATCTGCCTTCGCCGCTGTTCAAACAAAAATCTGTTGTATCCAACTTTTGGATTCACAAGAATATATCTTCACTCGGACAAATGGATATGTACCAGTATTTATCAAGACAAATGTAATTTGAATTCATTTAATCATAAAGGCAGAGCTAAATGTTAATGCATGCAGTTTGGGGAAACTTTTCAGCATTAAGTTTGTATTTCTAGGACATCATCACCTTTAATTCAGAACCTTAAGACATCAAGTTCATAAATCTTTCTCTATGTTGTTCAACTTTTTTTATTCTTACCTAACTTGAGATTTTACTTTCATATTTAAACTCCAACACCTGATTTTACTACCATTGCGCGCTCTCGCAATTTTTATTTTAAGTAATCTTAATAATGCCATAGTACTTAAAGAGATTTATAATATATTACTGCATTTCTATTTTAATATGCACTAAAATCACTAATGACAGCTAAAGTAACTAATCATATCACAAACCTATGTGAGCCAAAATAGAATTTGTTACATATTGATCAGTTGGTAAGTTGTAATTAGCAAAAACGTAGTTGCACTGGCTAGTTGGAAGTAACCAACAACAATGGCCAGAGTCTTTAATGGAAGGTATAGAAGACACAGGTAACGACTGTGATTCTGAAAATTAAGTCTGACAAAATATTTGAAAATAGGCCTTATGCTAAATTGAGATTAGTTGCCTCAGTAAGGTAGCCAAAGGATAAATTGAGCATCATTTTATTTTCTAAAGTAATATTCAAGGTCAACATCATGTATCAGACAATGACAAGGAGAAAAAGATAAGAGCCGGCAATGGTTGAAAATCAGAGTAAAAACATGTAAGTGATCATAAAAAAGGGGAAAAAAGGAAGAATCTATCCTTATTTTCTTGTGCGAAACTATGTTGTTTTCATGATGTCATATTAAAGTTTGCAATCTGTTACCTCAAATATAGAAGGCCTTGATCTTCTTTCTACCTTTATTTTGGTGAAATAAGATATTCTTTCTTTCTACCTAAGAAACTAAAACTCATTTTCATTCAACTTCATATATGTTGGCGTGAGTTAATGCCAGATTTGATCTTAGGAGAAAGTTATGAAATACATTCTTTAATTGTAAAAAACTCTTCCGGAAAATTTACTGACACTCAGACTGGAATGTCTACCTATCTATCTAATTATTAAGATAAACTTGTTTACTCTAACCCCCAAAAGATTAATTATTAAACTTCCACTTTCACCAAAAAAAAAAAAAAAAAACTTCCCATGTTAGTATTACGTAATCGTCCGTATGCTAAAGATCAACAACCAAGAGTCAATAACCGGATGTTGGATGAAAAAAACAATGAAAAATGACGCAGAAATCATCGAAAACATGCAACGGTGCATTCCAAGGTGTCTATATTCATGACCAAGTCTTGTACACTTCAAAAATTAACTTTTTATTTTATCAAAAAAATAAATAAATTTCTTAACTCTTAAGTTTAATTATAATCGAAGAAAAATAGAAATAAATTATT
The DNA here is from genome assembly GCA_007407185.1 of Glycine tomentella. NCBI lineage: Eukaryota > Viridiplantae > Streptophyta > Magnoliopsida > Fabales > Fabaceae > Glycine > Glycine tomentella. Next base: position 442,373 of record PYAF01001841.1, read on the forward strand.
TTCATAAACTTTTACAGAGAATTTATTTAAAAAAAAAACTGTTAATAGTTTATGAACATATCATAAGTTATTTCATAAATTATTTTCAACACTTACATAAATATTTATATCACAAAATAACCAAAATAAACTTTTAATCCTTTCCAAGTTTTGATAAATTCCCATTACATGTATATTTAAATTATATGCTATTTTTTATATATTTTTAGATATTTTCTCTTGTTATTTGACAATTTTTTGAAATATATTTTAACTGATTTGATATTTACAGCAATTTCAATACATCTTCACTAAAAAAAATTATATTTTTTAATAAAGCTTCCTAGATAAGAACTAAATTAAAGATATATGGATACTTTTAATTTGTCTTTGAAAATGTAAAACAGAGACAATTTAATTCATAAAGAACAAAAATTATGGAATAATCATTATGTAAAAAGTACATAAAAATGTGTCGTAAAGTGTGCGGAACTTCATTAATTTTAATTTATTCATATCTATTTCGAACATCAATTTGGCATTTAATATTGGAGAACTAATAGATGCTGGAACAGGATGATAAAGTTAGCGTTCCACACTTAATAACAGGACCTTTCATACGCACCTTTTGTATTTTGGACTATTTTAAAAAAATATTCTCTCAGGAACTAGATTATTTTTGCATTACATTTATAAGGACAAAAGTGACAATTTACCAACTAAATTAAGGCGTTAATTATTAATGTAGACAATGACATAATTTGACTTGCCAAATTTAATAAGCTATGTTAATCAGCGAAATTTTATTACTTCCCTTCTTCCAGTTTTTGGTTTTGTATGGTTGAAGCTGCAAAATCCTTTCAAACTATCTTGGTATCTTTTTAACAAATCATAATGTCATCTGAGAAGAATTATGCATCAAAACTGGATAAGCAAAAAGATTGCAAAGTATCTTCTCTCTTAGATTTGCCAGAGTGGACCTTGGATTGCATTCTTGAGTGCCTTCCACCACAGGATTTGTGCAGAGTGGCCCAAGTGTGCACCAGTTTGAAGGATAGAATCAGAAGTGATGCTTTGTGGGAGAAACAAATCAATCACAAATGGGGTAGGCTACTTGGTGATGTTGCTCACCAAGAGTGGCAGTTGCACACAACAAAGATAAACACACAAAGCCTCTTGTTGTTACAGCAGAATCAGAGTGGATCCTATGGATCTTTCAGTGGTGTTTGGCCTTTCCTTATCTTTCATTCTTATTTGGAAAATTTCATTGACTTGATTAGTTTGTTTAAAAAATGTTCAAAAATGGCTTTGTATATCTCTCTTGAGAGTGGCCGTTTTTGGTTTCCTGTTCAAGTGTTCAAGGTAACACTAGTTAATGATTAATTGCTACTATTCTAATTTTTATAATTTTATCCCTTACTTTAGCCTATAGTTAAATCATGTATAACTTAATTTGGTTGTAGATTACAAATCTATTCTGTTATGATGCCATTGTCAGCTATGACTCTAGAACAGACACCTTCAAGTCAAGGTATAGTTTCACTTCTTGAGAACAATAATTAATGAGCCCCCATTATTCAAACTTTTGTCTGATGTTGGTTTAATTTGGAGCACAAGTCAATAATTATGTTGTTCTTCAACACAACTTAATTGGACATATATAAAAGAAGAAAAATACTAAGAACACACTCTCTTATACACTTTTTTGAATGTGTTCCTAGCACTCCTCGTAAAGAAAAATCTAAACGCAATACAATGATAGCTTAATATGTTGTTCTGATTATGGAATATGTCATATCATATATGCTTTATATTTTACAGGTCTCCAACTGGTGGATGGCGAATGATTGAGGAAAATATTCAGCGGGATAGGTTGAGATTATCACCAGCTGGAACATCTCCAATGACTTTTTATATGTCTAACTCTATCAATTATTTGAAACCAGGAGATCATATTGAGATTCAGATTAGAAGACGCAAAGAATCCCCTTATAGTAAGAGCATATGTTCCATTTTAAATCATTTCTTATTTATTATAACATTATATCTAGAATTTGACATTGATTAACAAATAATCAAATAGTACTTAATCATTTGTGTAATTAATTTATTTACTTCTCTTTTGAATGAGCTATAGATTGGTGGTATGCTGTAATTGGTCATTTGGAAACATGCAACCAGAATGTGAATCATTGTCATTGCCAATATAGTGGTAAGATTCTACTTTTTTTTTATCATGTTATTGGTATGGATATTTGTTGATTTTGCTGTGACCAATTTCTGTCAAAAAATCTTATTGATCATCTTTAATGAAGTTCTATCATTCTGATCATATTTTTTCATTTATAAGATTTGAATTCGAGACTTTACTTTTAAGAATATCGAATCCAGTACCTTTATGTGTACAAATGAGATTTCATATTAATTCAAGGGTAGATATCATATATCCTTGCTTATATTCTTAACAAGTTTTCTTTATTACTTTAGAGGGGTCTAATTTGAGATTTAATTGCTGCATTGTTGAAGATTCGTTGGTAGTGGAGTTCAAACAATATCAGCCCGCGAATAGAATGAGAAGAGCAGTGTTGAATAGAAACGTATATGTGGAACAGGGTTCTACATTTCGGCTTCGCTGGTTTGGTGGAATCAGAAAACTATACAACGAAGAGGATATTGAAAAGTGGAACAACCTCTTAGCCTCTAGATAACTAGATTTTGTCCAATATTCATATTCACGGACCAATTAATACATTTTCATAACACCTTTGTCAGATGTGTGTAATCCAGAATTAGAATATGCTATTTACTTTAAGATGGAATTTGTGTTTCTCTCATCTTACACTCTGGTTGGTCTTCTATTCCTTATATTTGAAAGGAGGAGGGGGAAAGAAGAAATATAAGATGAATTTGAAGGGAAATTGCACAAGACATGATACATTACGTAGTTGACAATAGTAGCTTGTATATTGTAATTGGTCTTATTGCTTTGAAAAGGAAAATAAAAATTGACACCAATTTAATGTGTATACACCTTATTGAGTAAGACATAGTTAGGAGAGGGAGAAAAATAGCCAATGTAATAAGTGATATGATACGAAATGAGTGTAAAAAATAAAATACATGGGAGTAAAAAAAGGGTGTAAAAAAATTAAAAATATCAGTTTTAAAAACTAAATTTATATATACATCCTTTATTATATCTAGCTTTTTCTGAACAAAAGCAATCTTTAATCAAACTTACAAGGAAAAGAAAATATTGTAAAAAGTTTTAATATTTTAAGTTGACAGTTAAAAAAATCTCAATTTCCCACACTCCTTGAGATTTTTCTTTAATACCCCAAGCTTTGATTTGAACTATTACTCTCACATATTCGGTGGATCACCTTCAAGAAGATGAGAGCATCTGTGGTGATAATATCCCCTAGCTTAATAGAAATTATATCACCCGGAACAAGAATGATTACAATTGTCTTAATCCAATTTTTATTTTTATCTCGAAGGACTTTAGCTTTAGACGCTAGATGAGCCATGACAACTACTATAGCATTACCAACATTGTTCTCCTCTACGAAATTTATTGTTGGTTTGATAAGATGGAGAATGTTAATCCCAACAATGTCTTGTCAATTAAGAGATTTACCTTCTGTATTTCTCAAAGCAATTAACATTATTGTTGCAACTTCCATGACCCATGAAAACAAATTTCACATAAAACTTCAAAACCTTGCTCTCCTTCTCCTCGAGTTTGTTGTAGCCAAAAGATGGCCAACCTTTCCTTAGAAACTTTTGTTGTGAATCCATTTGAATCTCACCTCTGATTCTGATCATACCCCCCGCAAGTGACACGTTTTTAAAATTCACAATGCAACTTTCTTTTAAACAACATTAAAAAAACATAACGTGATTTTTTTCTTCCATTCTAAGGGAAAACATTTATATCTCATTTTTACGGACATTAGCTCATATCCAGAAGGATTAAATATGGAGCAGCTCATATATTTAAAGCACAAGGAGTATTTCATTTCTTACATCTCACTAAAAAAAAAAAAAGATTTATCTCATGCACAAATAAAACATCTGAAATAATATGTAGTACTTTAGGAAGTTTCAATACCAACAACTCATTTATTTTTTTACATCAGCACTTTCTTCGTTCCTAGTGGTGACTTTGGGGAGAAATAAGACTTATTCAATTTCTTGAGAAAACTATTTTGAGTCATGATTTGTGCACTCATTGTTTATAAACTATACCTCTTTATTATTGCTTCTAGAATAACAAGTAGGAGCAAATAAATGTTTCTTATTTTATTCTTTATACTCAACAACTTAGACTTACGGTCCATGTTGGTTCACTTTATTTTTTCAAACCTTCACCACATGCCTTACATTTAATGTTTGGTGTTAACCAACCAAAAATTTAGTATGTTCGTCATTTAGTGGGGCAAAATAGAAACTTATTTTTTTTAACCTTCTTTATTGTTTTCTTACTCCTTATATCCTTTCTTCCCACCAAATGACTTTTTTTTTTTTTTTCAAAAACTACTCGATCTATCCTCTATTTTTCTTCATTCATAACTATTAAAGAAATCATGAAATGCTGTAAAATGTAAATTCTTCCTTTATATAATACTAATATTTTCGTTTCATTTCATAATTTCTATACAAATTTACAAGGAACCATGGAAATAATATTTTATAATTTTTGCCAAATCATTACAAAATGAAACAAATAAAATGAAATATTTATAATAAATTTATAAAAACTATTATGTTTATAAAGAACAGATATATCCAACTAGAGTGTTGATAATTTAATGTTGGATCTAATCCTTCCTCTCTCACTTTGAATATATTTATTGAGAGCAAATAATTCAGAGAAGATGATCACATTGGTTTGAGAAATACACCACAATTGATGTGGGGTGTGTGTACTGTGTAAATGGAATAGAGAGAGTTAGAATTATGTGTACCTTTTTTGCTGTAACCACTTTGTATTTATAGAACACATACCTCCTAATCGATCGCAGGTTATTTCCAAGAATATCGGTGAAGATCCCAACTGTTTGTGATCACGATCTTTGAACTGAAAACATTAATCTATAATTCATATTCAATAATAATCATATCAAGAACATGAAAAAGGATCTTGAAAATTCATGAGTTTTACGAAAACATACATTTGTCCATAATTGCGGAAGATCTTTTAATGGTAGAATACTTCTGTAGAGTCTTTGGGGAAGATCCTTTAATGACAGAATATTTTCTCAGAGTCTTGACCCTTTCAATTCTTGTATCTTCTTTGATAGAGATTGGATACAACTCTCATGAACAGACAATGATGATATTCAGTTTTCTAGACATCTTACTTTTTAAGAAAATTGAATCACTACATTTAATATAAATGCACCTATCAACAGTTATGTTTTGATATAACTGCATATATTAACAGTTATCTTTTTAATACTTTTAAGATAATTGTTTTATTAACAATTATCCTTTAATAACTTTTCTTTATAACCAATTATCTTTATGTCTTTTATTCATTAAATCAAATAACATTTATTTAAATGAGCTACAATGATTATTCTTACATGAACTAGTCACGACCCACGATCGTTCCTTCAGTTATAGCTGAGCGCCCACTACTCCTTATTGGGCCTTACAATAAAGCCTTTGTTCCTGTTAACTTTTTGGCAAGTACACCAAATTGTTCAAGTAGTAATAAAACGGTAAATCTGAGTGTCAAATCCACATGGACTTGATAAGGCATGTAAATGAATTCAACATAAATTAAACTACGAAACAAAACAAGTACAAGGAAGGAAACACAAACACTCAGAAAGGTGAGGTGATAGTTGATGCAGAATAAGGAACATGTTGAGGGCTCAACTAACTGAAATTACCCTTGATGCAAAGATTTTTTGCAATTTAACATTATTCTCATATTACCTTCATCTTCTAATCTATTCTAATCATGATTTCTCATGTGAAAAATCCTAAATCACCTAATTTTACTCCTAATCCCTTAAGAGCTACATCAAACAATTTGTATTAAGAGTAAAGACGAATACTTTAGGCTAAATAAAATTATTTTATCCCTGGATATGGATTACCTAGATGTTCTTTTCAGTTTTTAGGAAATAAACATTTTCCCATGCATAAAAACTATAACAAAACATGAGCATAAATGATCAAACCACAAATATGACAATAAACTCAAAAAAGAGACAATAATACGAAAATAATATTAAATAGATAGTGAAAATCATTACATCAAGAGTGTTTGGTTGTTGAGCTTCCAACAATGTGTGGTTTAGCCTCTCATTGTCATGAAAGGCTTACAAAACAAAGGGAAAACAAGAGATAATGGAATGGAAGCAAATGGAAGAACATTGGTGTGGCTGAAGCTTTAATGGAGTGAAAGAGTTCTCCTTCGTGACCTAGCTCTGCTCCCTCGATTCCATTCTCTATCTCTCTATTTTTCCCTCCTTTCTTCCTTTAAAACGCAACTTTACTTGTGTTTTTTGACGTTGGCCATGCGCTAAGCGAGCAAATGTGCGTTAAACGTGCCTGCAAAGTCCAATTGGATAAGTAGTCACACGCTAAGCAAGCTGGTCCCGCTGAGTGGGCTTGGTGTGCTAAGCGATCCTATCGCGCTGAGCGCGATACTCCAAACCCTCAATTCATCTTCCATGTCTCTGTTGTATAATTTCTACAAAAAATAAAACCAATACACTATAAAAATCAATTAATTTTAGTATCTATTGGATAAAAGCTTAGAAAAAGTTAATTCCTACATTTCAATCACAAAAAGAAGCGTTAAAAGAGGAAAAAGAAGATAATTGATATATGATTTACATGTAAGTTTTACATATACATAACAATTATCAGTTCCATTACAAATTATATGACATTTTAGAGAAAAAATTGTTTCAAAATGTCATTTTACAAAATCGACAACACATTAAATATTTTTTAATACTATCCATAATCAATATTTAGTGGAAGTAATATATAGGAAGAGTAAATAAATCATTAACTATATAAATAAAGGGTATATTAGAAAGTTGTCTAATATTTTTTGAAATTCAATAAATTAATTATAGAATTTAATGTTTATGCACAAAGTTTTCACTATCATCCAATCATAAATCACAACTTAAACTACTTTAAGATAATTATTTAAAAGTTAACAAACTAATCACATATAATAAGTTGTGATTGAATAACTCTATAAAACTTTTTATATTATTAATATATAAATTTTTTCTCTTAATTATATTTTTTAATACGTGTGTCCTTAACTTCCAATAATTTGAACTTGACAGTAAAAAAATAGAAGATATTTTCTTAGGCTCACTAAGAAAAATACTCCTAATAAGGAACAATGGTCCAATGCAAGTTCTTATGCCCTAGTGGAGATATAAAAGCGTTGAGTCAATCCAACCAACTCGTTTGAAATAGTTGGAGTTGGAAACAAACACCATTAGGGGTTTTCCTTGTGCCCTAGTGGAGATAGGCCTATCTTGTGTCGTTGAAAATGTCCACGCAACCTTCAAATCTTGGTCTCGTGTTCCTCACCATTCACAAAGCAATTTGGTACCCTATAGCCTTGTTTCCTTGTGCTAATGGGCATCCATTTCGGACTCAAACGCAAAGAAGGGTCGTAATCTCTTGTTTGTTTTGTCCCTCTCTCCTGTTGAAGAAAAAGTCCACGTAACAACATAGGTGTCTTAATCTCGTGTTCCTCACTCCGTAATTATTAATTGACGGCCATGTATTAGTCTTGTTTTCTTGTGTTGATGGCCTTTATTCCATAGGCATAAAAGATTGACAAAGGGTAGGAGAATGCAGGTGACAATATGAAATGATCGCATTGGAACGTCCGAAATTGAAACTTAAAATTCGAATTTATCGCATTAATTTTAAATTCTAAAGTTTTTGCATTTTAAAAAATATTATAATTACAATTTTTTGATAATTTTAGAACATTATAAATAATTCATTTGAGTTTTTTTGAATCTTAGTCAATATTTTAAAACAAATAATCAATTCTACGTCTAAAAGTTAAAGATTAAGGCACTAATTCAAGTAAACTCACAATCTAACCCAACCCAGAATTAAAAATTGGGTTGTGTCGAGTAAAAGTAGAAAAGATAGTAATTACTAGTTCGATCAAGTCAATAATTGAATCATTAAATTTTAAATTCACTCATGGCCCATTTTTTTGGTTGTTAATTTTAAATCACTGTTTTATCACTAAGAGGTCAATGTTTACAAAGTTATCTTTTATGTGAGTGATAATCCAACTCAAATCAAACAACTTGAGTTTTGTAAGACTGGTTTGGTTTGAATAAAAAAATTTTTTTTTTCCAAAAAGTAACGTGATTGGAGCTATTTAAAATTAATTGGTTTGATCTCTTTTTTCCCAAACAAACTAATCTCAGTTAATTATTAATATAACAAATCATTTTTTATAAGAAAATTATAATCATTTTTATTACTCCTATCAAACCAGTATTTTAGCATGTGTAATAGTACACAAAATAAATATTTATTAAATAATAAAATTTCATAATCAATAGGTATTTTAATATATAAATTATGTTATACTAAAAATTTATAATAAATATATAATTTTGAACATATAAATATTATTTTAGGTTTATGATAAATAATTATACTGTGCTATAAGATTATTTTTAACCATTTGATAAAAAATAAAAATATTAAAATTTAATTTTGAAATACAAATAAAAATATTTTAAAAGAAACTAATAATTAAGAAAATCAAATATACATATAAATATACAAAAGAAGAAAAAAATAATTTTACTTAAAAGAAAATTTGAGTTAGATTGATTTGACATCCCTAATTCTAATAATGACAATCATATAACTCACTGAAGTAGATTTTGTCTCTTTACATCAAGTATTTTTTATATACATTGTGAGATAAATAAACTTATATTGACATGCTTAAAAAATTCTTTCATCTATCAATTATGTTAGATCTTATTTATTGTAACATCATAATTTTATTAAGAGAATAATACACGTCAAATTAAAGTAAATTCAAGTAAAAGGAAAAAAAAAAAGAAAATAATAAAGCAAATCTTTGTTTGTGATCATTTAGTTTAGTGATGATTACAAAAGTAGTCCCTCTTGCCCCACAACACCACTCTTCTGCATCGTTTGTCCCATCTCAAGTTAAAGAAGAGAAAAGAAATACCTTGCAAGTTGCAATTTGTCCACGAGACCCTCTTATGCCAAAACTGGATTCTGGACCATCCAGTAGTTATTTATGTTGGTTTACTTTTACAATTGCTTTGTATCCCTTCCTTCATACGTACGTTGACACCTCAATAACATTAATGCGTCCCAAATCCAACAATGCTACTTGGCTCTCTTTTCAGTAAAGTAGAAGTTAGCATTACATTTTGTTGGATAATTTTCGTTTTTAGTTGATTGATACTTTCCGTTTTTACTTGATTGATACTTGTTGTTTTTATTTGATTCTGTTTTTATTTGATGGCTTAGGCCTAACCCATTGTAAACCCAATTCATCCTATAAATAGATGAGTAAGGGTGGAGGCAAGACACACAGAAATTTGAGAGTCTCAAGTGACAGTCTTAAGAGTTATATTTGAGCAAGCCATAGTGCTTGCATATTTGAGAGCTTAGAGTGAAACACTGTGAGCGTTTGAGTGACCACCATTGTTGGAGAGGTTGAGTGTACCACCACATTGGTGTGTGTTTGATTCATTGTAACCGTTCTCTGTTATAGTGGATTTTGATACTGGACTAGGTCCCGTGAGTTTTTCCTTTTCTCACA
>PYAF01001841.1:468524-489601 GCA_007407185.1 Glycine tomentella
ATTTTAGAAAGTAAACAAAATTCAATTTGATTTTTTACTGACATAGACTGATATTACCTTCAATAATTTTCTCTTTTATATAACTTTAAATTAAGTAGGATTATCTTTTTTACTTATTATAATATTAAATATTATTCTTTCAAAATAATTTATTCTATCACAAAGATAAATCTAAATCCTAAATTACATGACAAAGAAAGATAAATAGTTACACTTATGTTAATCATTGTTTGATTTAACTAATATTATAAGAATAGATATTTAAAAAATAAATAAAATTCATTTTAAAGATTTAAAATTTTCAAAATATAAAATCAGTTGGGTTTAATTGATATACCACTTAAAAAAAAAAAAAAAAAGTAAGCCGCCTACCAAAGAGGGTGCATGTTAGCAGAAGAGAAGATTCCAAAGAAGTCATTCACTCACTTTTATTGTCTTTCCTATTAGTTTATTATTCAAATTTAATTAATTAAATGATTAAATTAATTTGTATCAATGTATACCAAACTGTGGAAAAACTCAAACAAGAAGCAAACACATAAACAGCGAAGAGAAGGCAAAAAAAAAAAAAAAAAGAGAAGGATAACCCAGAAAAAATCCTGAAGAAAAGTTCGTTGCTTTCTGCTTCACTGCGAAGATGAACGGAGGTCCATCTGGTTTCAGTGCGTCAATTCTCTTTCCCGAGCCAAATAATCATCTGGGGTGTTCATTTTTCACACCCCCTTTGTCTTTTTGGTGTCAAAGTTTTCTCCTTTTTGATTCCAATTTATGATGTTCCAATGCTTCATTATGTATGTGTTTGTTCGCAGCAAATGCTCCCGTCACAAGGGCCTTCATCATCGCTTCGGCGCTTTTCACAATCTTCTTTGGGATCCAAGGCCGTTTCAGCACTCTGGGGTTGTCGTATCAGGTGCCGCCCCTTTTTCCTTTTCTTTTTAATTTTTCGTTCTTTTTTTTATTTTTATGTAAGAAATGGTGATTAGGCACAATGTGTTTGTTTTAAGAATGTGTAACTGGGCTTTCATGTGTGTTTAGGACTTAAGGAGTGAATTGGGTTGGTCATTTGTTTTTGAGATTTTGATCCTAAATTAGTTTCAATCCCTTTTTTTAGGTAATGATTTGGATTTATTTAAAATTGCCTGGTATGATATGTCAATTTGTTATGAAAAGTGTATTTAGGACTTAGGAGTGATCCATGTGGTAAAATCTACATTGTTTTAAAATTGAGCTTCAGATTCATTTCGTTATTTCTCTTGGAATTGTAGTTAGGGATAATGCCATTAATGAACAAATCTGGAGAGAGTAAATATTACTTTTTCATTATATGCCCTTCTAGAGTATTTAAACACTAGAAACACTGGAACTGTGTTATTTATGGTGCAGACGTGAACTTATTGTGCTTTAGTTATGTAGTCTAACACTCTAACCCATTATTTTCTTTGTGGCAGGATATTTTTGGAAAGATTCGCCTTTGGAAGTTGATCATGTCCATATTTTCCTTCTCATCAACACCAGAGTTGATGTTTGGACTGTATCTTCTATATTACTTCAGGGTCTTTGAGCGACAGATAGGTTCCAATAAATACTCAGTAAGTAATTTGTATTTTGTAAGTTTATATTCAGGAGTTTATGTGCCATCTCTATATATATTTTTTGAACCAAGTTCTGGCTAATAAAGAAAATAAGGTATATGATTAGTTAGATTGATTTGCAACATTTTCCCCGTTCAAAATAACCACCTATCCATCATCATGTGCATTGATGCATTATGTTCATTTTGAAATACCATATCTACCTCCATCACTGGTTCTCCATCTGCATGACAACCTTACGAATGCACATGCACACGGTAGAGGGGGAAGGATGTTTTTCTGTACCTTGTATGTGGTTTCAAATATCTGTGTGTGCCCTTTATGCAGGTCTTTATCGTGTTCTCCATATTAACTTCACTACTGCTTGAGGTCCTTGCTGTAGCACTTTTAAAAGGTATTATTCTCAATATTGGTCTTCATATGCCTTTCTTTTAGTCTTTTAACTTTGGTTAATCTCCATATATGTTTTTTCTTTCAATACATTTTACTTAATTTTTTGGTTGTGCATGTCATGCCCGTTCATGTGCTGAATTTTCCTTATTGACTGTTTTTTGTCTCATCTTTTGACCCTTTTTATGGCATTTGGTGACCTTTTTTCTAATACCGATTTAGTGAGGAACACATATAGCAGGATATATGGTTCACTGTTTATGAGGAATCTCCCTTCATATGAGATGCTAATGCCAATATAACTTTGTGCTTTCTTAGTATGAACCTCTTTGGTGCCTTCCTTTCTCAGTACCAATAACAAAATGTCTCAGCTATTTAGGCAATGCCAAGAAAATGGCTTGACAGTGCACATTTTGGAGTACATAAAGTGATTTCTTTTGAGTTTGACCATAAAGAAGTTAGAGTTTTGCATTTGAAGTTTTATTTTAAAAATTAATTCTTCAAGTTATTATAATATTCAAAACAATTTAATTTCTTTTGATTTAAAGGATCAAGGATTGTTGTTTTGTGTCAATAGATTGTATCATTAGGTGAATGAATTTCAGGACATATGGCATTATGCAATCAGATTTGTTCGATTAGTTATTTCCTTGAATCTAATACTAATATATGAAATTATTTTGGTAGTAATTCGGTGAATTATTTGACTACCAAAACTGTGACTTAATCATGTGATTATGTTACTTCAAAATGCCTACCATCAACTTGTTAACATTTTCTGTTCTAATGAGTTAATAGGTTTGGAGTTTACTGTTGACACTGTTTTTCTTTCTGTAAACAATATCTTAAACATATTAACTATGCTTCAGTTCTGTAAGTTCATGTTTTTTAATTTTGTTTGCGAATGGTCCTATATCTTAACCAGTCCAGTGACATGAATTCATTTACATCAATACAAGAATGAGTTACATTAGGAGGGTAGTTTCTCTAATCTCTAGTCATTCCATTAAAGGTAAGTAGCATGCTACTGAAAAGGGGTAGTTATATGAGATTGCTCTGAGAGTATGGCTGCTTATTCCTGGAACACAAGGCCGATCAGTCTTTAAGCATCTGATTTTAACAGCATCACATGAGTTATTCATTTGTGTATACTAGTTTGAGTGGGAATTGAAAGCATCTAATGTGTATTTGTGTCGTGAAGCTAGTGATTAAGGCTCTTCCTTAATGAATTATATGTTTCTATTGGGAAGACAAGGGTAAGCTAGTGACTAGTGGTTTCAATGAGCCAAACAATTGCAAGAACTCAACAAGTTGGCTTTGCTTATCATAAGTGGAGACAGAATAAATCGTCCATAATAAAGGCACTTTTCATTTGATACTACTTCCACTGCATTGTCTGAGTAGAGATACTCTTTGACATTCTCTCGAACCATAGAAATGAATTGAATTATTTTATTTCTCTAATGACTCAAGAGCTTTCACTATAGTGTCCAAGTAGATACTCTTTAAATTGTTTATCACCTTTTCATTTGCTAAATGAGGCAAACTGGCTTATCCATACTCTTCCAAAAGATGGGTTGAGTGTTTTTCCAGAAAGAGTATGTAATTTCATTCCTAATTTCCTGTAATCAATATCATTTCATCATCAATGTCAAATTAAAGAATAAGTATAATTCACGTGTAATGTTCACTAAGTCTTTAAGCCTGTTAAAATTCTGTGGGGTAAAGGATGTTAGAAGGCATTTTCAAACCCTATTTTTTAATAAAAGTGAATTTTATTATGAAGATAGAAAAGAGAGGCAGAGAAGCAAGAGGATAAAAAATCCTTGAGAACTAAACCAAGAATAGAAGGAAAAAAGACTAAAAAACTAGGAGTGAGAAACATGCAACACATCACCAATCTGTTAAACATGGGAAAGCAACCCGTTTGATCAACAATCTGGATTTATTTTCTTGCTTCAATTCTTTTTGGAATTGATTCCCAGCTCATTGTGCAGTGGTTTGATGCTTTATACACTTTTCAAGCCCAAAGGGTGTTCACATGATGGGGTGTTTTAGAAATGAAACAATTCTAAGGCATGTTCCTAACTAACATACCACATTGTTATTTATCATAGGAACTGGTTGGCTCTAATATCAGAAGTATCATGACAATTGACAATCCTGTAAATACCAAATTATCTTTATTTGAAAAGTCATCCTTTGGAAGGCTTGAAAGGTTTCTTCTATAGGGTTAGCTCAACTGTCCAAGCATAAAATCTTGACTCCTCAGACTCTAGTTTCAATCTTCATAATGTGAACTGGCTTTGTATTGAAATCAACACCCAACCCATTATTATGATATCTTCCATCAAGAAGTTTGAAAACTAGGAAAACATATTGTTTATTGTAGATTATTTGCTTTTTGGCAATAGCATTCTTTTAAGTAGGGGTGTAAATGAGTCAAGCCAAGCTCAGCACATCAAGTCCAAACTTGGCTTGCAAAACAATAGATGCTTAAGATTGACTCTTTTATTTAAGGAGTCAAATATAAAGCTCGGGTGTTAATAATGAGAAGCTTGAGCTTGACTTTTTTAACTCATTTATAATGTAATTATCATTTTTCACTTTATCAAATTTAAAGTATTTTTTAAGTTTATTAATTTAGTATTTAATAAACATTTCATGCTAGAAAAAAATTACATACTCTATTGCCCAGAGGCTACACGCTATGCGCAGGTAAGGAGAAGAGATATTGTATGTAATCTTACCCTTACATATGCAAAGAGATTGTTTCCGAATTCAAATTCATAACCAACAAGTCACCAAGGCATAACTTTATTGTTGTGTCAAGGCTCATGAAATAACAATTTAAATGAAGAGTTAAAGAATCTTTAAACATGGAAGTTAGGAAATTATATTGTTTTAGATAAAATTACAATTACCAAGTACATTGTTTTTCTTATCTAAAATTAATACTACCTATAGTCCTTTAAATAAGAAACAAATTTGAGCATTTTTTGGTCCTAATTATAAGAAACCTAAGCCACTTTCAAACTTATTAATTTTTATTTTTCTTTTATACCATTAATTTATTGTGATGTCTATTAATGAGACATCCGCTCATTTTCCATAAAAGGGGATGTATTCATTGGGCTATTATAATATAATTCATACTCATTGGTTGAAGAAATTATCCCTTGAATTACAAGTAGTGTCATTAAATATAACCATCATTAAAACCATTTAATTATATGGGTATTTCTGGAATAAATATTAAATTTATGACATTATTAATTAAATTTATTAATTTAACTACGTCTATCGATCTTGATGAATTAAGTACTCGTTTCTTATATAAAAGACCGGGATAATTATGCAAACACATACACTCACAAGCTATTCATGGGCTTTTAGTGGCAAACTTATAAAGTTTGAGCTTGACTTGTTTATATAATTTAGTCTATAATCAAGCTTGAACTTGTTAGTTTTGTAAATAAACAAGTTTGATTGAGTATTCAACAAGTTGAGCTTGAATAATTCACGAATAGTTTTTCTCATTTGTACTCTTACTTGTAGGAATGCTGAATGATATTGAATGTCCTGCCTTCTTTTTTTATAGTGGCAAATGAAACATACATATTATTTAAGAATTTGATAGATTTATGTCCACTATTTGCAGATCCTACAGCAAACCTAGTCACTCCTGGGCCATATGGCCTTATATTTGCTTCATTTGTACCCTTTTTCTTGGACATTCCGGTTTCAACACGGTTTCGTGTGTTTAGCTTCCTCTTCTCAGACAAGTCATTCATATATCTAGCTGGTCTTCAGGTATTGTTGAACTGAATTATGGGTGCTTATATCACTTATGCATTTCTAGAATCATTCAGTGTATGAAAACTAATTTAAATTATTGTAGCTTCTTTTGTCATCATGGAAAAGGTCTATCTTACCAGGGATGTGTGGCATCCTTGCTGGTTCCTTGTACCGTTTGAATGTCTTTTACATCCGCAAAGCAAAGGTAAATTTAAGTCTTAAATTCGAGTTTTTTTTTTTTAATTTTAGATTTTAGCAATTATGTATCAGTGCATTCAGATGGCCAGTAATATGTTTAGCTTTTATTATGGATACAAGCTTTCTCTTAAGGAAAATATGTATATAAATATATTGTGTCAGGTTTAATTGATATTGTTAATCAAAATCAATCTTATAATAACATTTTATAGGATGAGTATTTCAATAGTTATACTGTTGGATTGGAAAGTTCTCTCCCACATCGTGTTTTGAATTTTTTTTCATATTAATTGAAGATTGCTTTGTATTCCATTCATCCGTGATATTTGATGTGTCTTACCATTAGCAAACGTTATAATTTCCATGAAAAAGTTTGTACCAACTTTTTGATCCCACAAATTTAAACTAAAAAAAAATGTGGTGAGTCTGACGCCCTGACCAACATATCAATTTCTTATAATGAATTAGATTGATTTAAGTTGCCTTCTATATGGAGTTATATCTATATATTCATACAATGGCAGTAAGTATTGCTCGAATCATGATACGATACATGCGATTTGATGTGATTCGGAGGACCACCGATGCGAATCGGACTGCATATCATTCTTGTAGCTGAACCATTACCTGAATCGTGCGAATCGCATGAGAATCGCGAGTTCTGTTTTAATCACGTGATTCTGGAACAAGTTAGGTCACATTGCAGAGTCTGCTATAAAGGTAATTGCAGCCGCCTTATACATTGTGGGTTTGAGTTGCGTCATGAGTGTTGCATCGTCGATCAGGCACAGCACAACTACAAAAAAAAAAAAGTTTGACGAGTTGCAGAAGAAGGCGGCGGTGTTTAGGGTTCAGCATTCAGGAAGAAAGGGAAGGAAAGAAAACCGTGTCAGGTGTGGGTATTGGGTATTGGCCTTGCTGGTTGCCTTCAAAATTTACATGGCTTGTAGATGCCTAGATAGTTAAGTTGTGGCCACGTGAGTTTTTGAAACTCCTGCTGCAGTCCTTCTCTGTTTAGTCTAAATAGTTAATTGGGCTGGCAATTATAAACTAAAAAGTCCAACAGATAGTCTTGGCCCTTGAGTTATGTTAATAATAAAATATATATATATATATATATATATATATATATTATATTATTGATCATGAATCTTACGAATCACAATGTGATTCGACTTGGAAGCTTTCCGATACATGATTTGTATCCTGATTCAATTACCTTGATTCATACACAACATACTTGTGGCTTTTTTTCTAAAATTTAGCATACAATATTGATATTATAAATACAATTTGTGCTTAAATTAAGCACCTTCTATATATATACACACACTCACATGCTCGTATGTTCAAACAGATTAAGTTCCTTCCTTATGAGTGGCATTAGTTTACTGTCTTTATTAAGAACCATTGACAGTTTTAAGGATAGAACAGCAGAACTTTTCATTTTTGCAATGCATTCCATGGGTTGGGCATTGTATAGGACTTACAGATTAGATGCTGCCTGCCCTTTTATCTGGAAACCAAAATGCTAGCTGGTGATCTTGTTCTTGTGGAGGTTGATGGTGATAAAAAATTTAGATTTTGTCTATCAATATGACTCCACAATGTGCTTCCTGCATTCAGTGCCATTGTTTAGGTATATAGATATCTATCTAGTCTCTACTCTCTACATGCAAGTCTGCTATTATGATATATATTCATATTTATCTTGTTACAGTCCATTATATTGCTTTCATTCATCTAATATTATTTAGTGTAACTTCCATGAAAAACTAGTTTTTATGTTAGACTATCTAGTTTTTCCACTTTCTCCCACTTTTTCTCATTTCCCCGTAATTTGAATGTATTAATTTCAAACACTATGCAGTATATATTCTTATTCCTCAAGTGATTACTGGGAAGTTATTTGTTTTGCTTATGTGATCCTACACTGCAGTTCCCAGAGATGATCTCGTCATTATTTTCACGAATTTCGTTGCCATCTATGGGGAGTCCACGTGCACCATCATCCGCAAGGAATGTTGTCGGGAATTTACCTTCCTATCCTACTCGCCAAATGGAGGCAAGTTTTACTTTGTGCTTGTAATTCTTTTATGGTTTGATTTGCATATCTTAGGCAGCTATGCATTTATGATTTTGATGACCCTATCAGCTTTCTATGCAGCCGTGATATTTGAAGCTGGGTGTGTACGTATTAATCTCACAAATGAAGCCAATTCCCTTTTAAACACAAACATTAATATTCATATGCATATTGGCTTGTGTAGCAATAAAAATAAAATAAAATATGCACATCAGCTTGCAGCTCCTGTCAAATCATTTTACACTGTTGGAAATATAATTGAATCAAAGCAAGTTGGTTTTAAAGATTTAGCTGAAGAGTTTGTCATGCAATTTAATGTAGTGATTTATTACATTCAATATGTCAACATTCCTAGAAGCAATATGTAGAGGATTCTGTACTTTCTGACAATTAATACAATCTGTTGACATCAGAGAAACTACCCTGCTCCAATGCAAGCTGCAGTAGAACCAACGGAAGACTCGATCACTACCCTTGTCTCTATGGGCTTTGACAGGAATTCTGCCAGACAAGCCCTGGTGCAGGCCAGAAATGATGTCAATGTGGCTACCAACATCCTACTGGAGGCACAGTCGCACTAATTCCATAAATGTAGCGCGTAATGAGAGCCGGATTGTTCTGAATTGATAGATGGAATCCTAATCATGAAGGATTGGAAATTCACTAATCATGATGTGAGGATGTTTATGAACTTCAGGCATTCCTATATAGTATCATCCTCTAGGACTCCTCATTTCCCAGGATCATTTTTCCCACCTTAACTTGAATCTTTAGATAATATATCTTGAGTACTGGCATTGATAGACAAATGAGCTAGGATCCTGTACAAAATACTTGCAACATATTTTAAATTATGCACATTTTTATGAAATGTGAATCAGATATTTGTAGTTGCAGGTTCTTCTGTGCCACCCACACACCCACAAACTAAATAAAAAATCATATTGCAAATTGTTGAGGTTAATTTGGTGTCCCAGAAAATTGGGTGAAAAATTATTTGAAGTATTATATGTAATCCTTCTGTTAACAACTAGGAATTTTTACGCCGATGTCGAATTGGAAATGTAATTCACAGTTTCAATGAGGTGAGATTAACCGCAAACATTTAATGCCCAAAATTTGCAATTTACTAAAATTACTAGTGATATTGCATCCTTAAAAAACCTTGCTTTTTTAATCCTTAAAATTACAAGTGTTGATCCCTTTAGTATTCAAAAACTACTACAAATTATGCATCAAATCTGCCAAAAATCAGTCGGAAGATATAAAATAATATTTTGTGAATTTGAGACTAAAAAAGATATAACCCCAAATTTAAAGGACCAAAAATAAATTTAACCTTTTTTTTTCCTTGTGTAAAGCTACGAGAGGTTGGTTCAGTCAAATCTAAGAAGGGACTAGAATTGGGTTAGTTTTATTTCCTGGAAAAGACAATGAAAAAAATTACAATTACTCGTTATTATTTTTCAAAGATTTGCCAGATCTTAAAATAGTTTTTTTTTTTAAGGAAAAGCAGTTCTTAAAATAGTAATAGACAAAAAAGTTATCTCCATTTATATTACACGAAGAGAAACATTCGCATCAAAACAAGACTTATTTTAATGTAAAACAAGTTGATATTCACACCATTTTTTATTTTGGAAAACTTATTTGATATAAATATCTTTAAAATAAATTATGATAATTGTAATAACATAATAATTGAGATAAATAACTTAACATTGAAGGAGATACTTCATTAAAATAAATCATTTAATATTAAATAAAGTAGTATATGGATTTTTTTATTTATATTTTGGATATTGAAAAGTTTAAATAAGTTGAATTTCGAAATCTCACCAATGTCAGCACCAAAGTAAATGAGATTTTTTATTAAGTATCAAAAGTATAAAAAAAAAAAAAGAGAGAGAGAGAGAAAGAGAGAGAGAGAAGCTATACGCTCAAATAGTTATTTCAAAAAATATTCGAAAAAGTGCTGCAAGTTAATAAGAAAAACCTGTTTATCATATACTTCTAAATGTTTTCCGATGGGTACATAATGGCAAAAAAGGTGTCAAGAAATGAATTAAGAAGCATCGTAGCAAGTTCCACGAGCACGCTAGAAGAGTTCAAGCTTCAAATTAAATTAAAGAAATTTAAAAGATGTCAATGAGCATATATACAGTTCAGAAACACTTGCCACGAAATTCTGCTTCTAAATTCTAATACATTAGCATGAGAATGCTAAACTAGATCATGGTGGCTTTGGAGAATGTGAATGGCATATGACTCCAGCCTTGCATTAATTGCCCCAACAATATGAGTTCCAGTATTCGAGTGACAATAAATTTTATAGCATATGCACTGAAGCAGGTCCAAACACATTGGCGCATAGTTGACTCAGTCATCACTATTTGACAAAATAAATGTTCATCAGTGCTCAGCAAGAAGCATTATGATCATACTGTATTTAAAATACAAGCAGCAACCCTAGAGCCAATTTTCCAAAATAATCACACATGCAGCTAAGCAAATGCAGTTTTGATCATGTGAACCCACAACTACATTAATAAAACCACATGCGATCAGTTGACTGGAATAATAGTTGGATTTACATTCTAAATGATATAATCAAAACCCATGATCAGTGAAACACTCAAATAATACTTTCATTTTATCGTTATTCCGTTCATCGACTTAATTCTTGTGCGAGAACATTAATTTCATTACTAGTTTACTACCACTGGCTATTCAAACTAAAACATAAATACACTCACTACCATATGTGTGAAAGAACCTAAGCAGAAAAATGGCTTATTAAAAGTTTGAGATGGAATATACAAAATTGAAGGATCAAGGATACTATAGATGTTGCTGAATTTTCTATGAATCCAATAACTGCTAACGCCAAATTATGATGAGGCATCAAACAGTTGTCCAATACTTGCATATTTTAAATGAGTATAATAAAATATTTCTCCAAGGATGTGGCAACATGATCACTAACCTTTCAATGCCGCAGCATTAGATGATAAACAAAATAATTCAATGATGAAGATCACAGAAGATGGAAAGTCCCAGACCTAAGTAAGGACACATACTTTAAAGTTAAAGATATGTATTGCATTTAACATCATAGACATTAGACAGGCACGGGAAGTGATCAACAATAAAACTAAAAGAACCAACTTAGATTTCTTCAATGCAAATATTACCATCATGGCAATAAGAAAAATCTTGAAGTAACTTGAAATCATGAGTGTAAGCAAAAGGTCAATGCACCTGCATAGATGAATAATTTAAGCTTAAGTGATCATGAATTCATGATAGTCCAGAAACACCAAACTGATATATATATATATATATATATATATATATATATATATAAATTTTATATAAAAAAACCTAAAAAATGCTTCCATAAAATTAAAATGAGAAAAAATTGTCCCATACTCTATCATGCATCATCTTTTCTCATCCCATTAATTACAACGCTTAAAAGATAGAACTTGATAGCATATCATTAGGCCTATCAACCTGTGCGGCTGTGCTAGTCTCTTACAAGTCAGTTTTACAGCAGTCCTGAGCTAGGCAGTTAGTTCAGTTGAAGCCACTTGCAGTGGCTATATAAGCTACACTTGCAGTTACTTCTAAATCTCTCTCTGAACCCGTGAACCAGTAAATATTCATAACAAAACAATGTTTCTAAACTTTTACTCATAAATAGACAAGATTCTAGAAGCAATTCTCCTCATCGTATATAGAAACACACACACCCAAAAAAGAATCTTTAATTCAAAATTGTGATAGATTCATGAAATTCCTAATGGACAATTTTGGTACTAAATCTTTCTTCCAACTGCTAAAATAACAAACAGATAGTTACTTTTTTCGGTTTAATTAAATGGAAAGTGTATTAACTAATTGTCCTTTCTTTATTACAAGTATGACAAATAAATAAAAATTTATACCTGGAGATGGTGACTGAAACATGGAAAAACATCTTAACCATAAAGAAGAAAGTTAAAAGAAACATCAAGTTCCCAAATAAAACATCCATCAGCACCTGCCAATGAAAACCATAAAACATTCATCATAATTGGCAAAAAATCCAGACTAATTACTTTGAGAAAAAGGGTAATTTTAATATAGATATCTGAACCTTCCAGCATATTGATACTAATGAAGAGACGCTATTAGAGGAACCCAATTTTCCCTTGCTGCTTTCCAAGATCAAACATCTGTCTTCAACAAATGATGAAGTCCTCATATGTGATATATGGTTTAGTAAAAGTAAACCAAAAGCTAGAATTTTAGACTTTATGCACCTAAAGTATTAAAAAAGAATACATGTACAAAAGAATGCATACAAGATTCAAAAAGAAGAAAAATGACAGCCAATTTCCAGAGTAGTCCCTGCAAAGTTATGAAAAAGTATCTCCTTGTTAGTGTTGGAAAAGGTAAAATAAACGAGTGTAGAGTACAGGTAAAAAAATTGAAGATAAATTGAATCTCATTCTCATTATTCTGAGCATTACACATGCCATATGTTAAAACAAATTTTATCAGCATCTGTTATTAAAATTATTATTCTGTTAGAAAATGCACTCTCGCATAGATCCATGCATATTATTCAAGTAAATTCTAACCTAATTATAAAACCAAAACAAATACCTCACGTGCATTGATAGGGCCAAAATGCAAGTAGCAACTTTAGTATAAAATTTGTTTATTAAATATCCAAAATCTATTGATGCGATATTTTTCATATAAAGTTTAAGAATCCCCAAAAGTAACAATGTAAATTCGGTTGGAGATTCTAATTATCCAGTTCAAAACTGAAAATGCTTCATGTTTGTTATTATTATCAGACAATGAAAATATAACTGCTCATTATCATCAAATAAAACACTAATGTCAGCAATGATGCTCATTGCTAACTGAAATAATGAGATTGCAATTTTCTTTTCTGAAAAAAGTCATAATTGCAATACTCAAAATTGTAAAAAAACAATTTAGTGTTCATTAAGGATACATAAAAACAACAACACTCACAATGATGTAATTATACAGGGTGGTAGTGCAGGAGGAATAATGGAGCAGCTCAACCATACCTGAAACTTCATCGTTTCTTGATTGATGACATTGTGGAGGAGATGTCTATAGGCCTTGGGCTTGTGAAGTATCAAATCTATTACAAGTATCTGCAACAGGGAAGGGGAAACAGGGTAATCTCAAAACAAAAAAATAAGAGGTTTCAATTTATATGGCATAAGGGAGTATTGGGCACCATGATTTCACATTCTATGTATTCATCTGCGACCACCTTGCAATTCTCCTATGACACAAAGAGGTCTCAAAATCAGTTCATTAACTGGGAAATTCAAAACAAAAAACGATCATGGATTTCATTTTTTTTATGTAAAAAGAATACCTACACATTTCATCAAGCGAATGTTGCCCGGAGAATACTGCACGTAAAGTGTTTTGACAGGACACCAACACTGAATGCATCTGTAACCCATTGCTGATGAATTTATAATTCAGATTCGATCAAAATAGCACCTTCATAACAGCCAGCATCCAGAAAACACCCAACTTCTACAAACAGAGACGAAGGCACCTCAACTGTGAAACCCAACATGAAAATTGAAATAGAAAATGTATTAAAATTTAAAATTATAGGATGATGCATTTTTCTCTCAAGGAAGGTTAATCAAGTCCGAAATTAACTCTTAAAACAGCCAAACAAAAAGGAATGCACAAGATGAAGTACACCAATACAATTGAAAAGTCTCCACCATGATAAGAAAGTCATACTACATGCATCATCACAGTTTACTCAGCCCCTAAGTAAGCAAACTCTGGTTCCTTATCTAAGAATAGCCCAATAAAAGAGAAATTAGTCAAAAAATGGAGGCTTACTCATTATGTCCAATTGTCCAAATCACAACCACTAAACAGACAAACAACCTAGTTCCCCCTTTGTCACATAACAAACAGGAGCTTTTATTGAAACACAAAAACTCCAGCAGTAACAGTGATGATCAAACACACATAGCAATTCCAAATTCCATGCATAGTGTAGGGTGAAGTTAAGATCTCAAGCCAATTTCGTCTGATTAACCACACATAATTTCGTCATGTCGGAATATTAATTAACAGTAGGTTAGAATCTGAATAAGAGCAATACATGCAACTCCATATTTCTGTTTCAAAGAGGAATTGAATAAAAAAAAACTAAATTGAAAAGAAATTGCAAGCATATTGAATGATCTAGAAATGAAGGTGATATTATTGAAATCCAGTACCTACGACATTACAAACACTGAAAGAAAATTAATGAATCAGCAGAGTGCAAGCTTACCTCAAATAAACACAATCATATGAGAAGCAACGAATTCAAATTGTGTCATATATAGCGAAGCGAAAGAAAAAACCCAACTACTGACTTCTGAATTTCAAATCCTTTCAGAACTTGCTTGCCCAAGGTTTGGGCTTTGTTTGGGCATTTTATTTGAAATACAACATCTCCTTTTTTTTAATGGCTTCTCTATCCCTCCTTTTGCTTCTTTTTTTAATATATATAATCACTGTCAAATTAAAATATTAATAATAGAATAACCACAAAAATAAATATCAAACTTCTTACTTAAATTTTAGTGGTATTATTACGTGAACTAGTTAATTATATTGTCACAGATTTTTTTAAATTTTTTTGATATATTCTTATAAATTGTGCCACGCTCACATGATTCACAAATTTTAAATTCCCTAATGTTAAGTATAAACTCACAATATTAGCATTGTTTAATCACACGTTAGTGATATGATTTTTCACATTAGCATAGTTCATGTTTGCATTTTCACATTAACGCATGTATTTCTCTCTTTTAACCTCTTTTTCATGTCAAGGGCACTGCTTTTTGTAGCATCTGTTGGATCCACATCTAGGGGTTAACAAACATGTTATCCAACATATTGTAATAAAAATCATTTATTGTAATTTGCGCGTCCTTAGGTGCAAAAACTACTATAATTGGTATAATTTATTCTAGTAATGCATTTTTTTAAAAGCAACTCACTTATTGTTTGGATGAATTTTATAAAATTGTTTTTGAATGAAACTTGACTAAAATTTAGTTTTAAAGTGAAATAATTTAAGTTCTGATGTATTTAATTTCACACAAACTACCTGAAATTGTTTCAACTTTTTTTTTATGGAAAAAAATTGTTTCAACTAAATCAATATTGAATCTACCCAGCTTTTAGTAGATTGGTGCAATACAAGAAATTATGTGGGAACACGCAAGCACATCTTGCAAGAGACCTGATAATGTCTGATAACTGTGACCAAACTTAGAGTAGTAATCAAATTCTGATCCAACTGCCTAATGGGAAATGACCAAAACAACAAAAAAAGGAAGAGATGAAACATAGGAATGAGACGCAAGAAATATATCTGCATTCAGGTCATGTGGATGTATTCATCCATTAGATTTATATTCTTGTGTCTGTTTCAACTTGTAGCCAATTTCTTCACATCTAAGGAAAAAATTTGTAAATTGAGAATAATAGAAGAAGGTACAAGAGAACACTCATTTTCTTTTGTAGAAACAAATATTACGGTTGCTTACGGTAAAATCATCGAGGGATCAATCCCTAATATTGGAATCCTAACTCATGCCTCACCATTTACTAGAAAGCAGTAATAATCTCCAATCACAGCTCCAAAAAGTCATTCTGGAAGAAGCACAAAAAGTGTAAAACTATAATAATCCTCCCTTCCATATAACTGCATTAGTTCAGCCTGGAAAACTTGAGCATGTCCAAAGAGCAAGACTCCGATCCTTCCTTCCACAACTTCATTGTTGGCAGTGGACCCGCTTGGAGAATTTGAGCAGAATACAAGTCCAAGAACAATGACAACGATATAGGTGGCATCCCTTAGGCATAAAGTGACGCAACAATGATTACATGGGACTTACGTCTATCCGGCTTTTGTGGAGTTGAAAAGCTGGAGTTATCCAGCTTCCGCAGCTGCATTGTATGCCTGACCAATTGAAGTATCCCAAACGGGCATCACAATGAGCACAGGACAGCTTTCCCTCCATTGCACCTTCCTCAACTGAGTTACAAGAGATATCAGTAAAAAAACTGTCACTTCTATGCATATTTATATCTATAATAACTGTATACCACAGTATATCACCAAACAACCTTGCATGTGTGTGTGTAACCATTCTATTCAAATGTACTCCCCACATTCTAGCTCGTTTAATAAAAGTATTTTAGTCGAAGAGGATCATTGTGTCAAAATAATTGATGCAATTGATTTTTTCTTTATATATAAAATGTGTACATTACTTTAAACAACAGACAATCTGAAATGTAGGGAGCAGTCAAGGAAAAACAATTCATTAAATGTTCCAAAAGAGGCAAGAAAAAAGTGGTAACACACTTCAAAATATCATAGAAGACCATTTTTTATCTCTTGTACAAAATTATGGGAACATTCTGCACAAAAAGTGCAGCATGAATTCACCGCTCGTTGGAAAATTAGAGACATTGTAGTTGAATGTTTCTTACCAGCTTTCATCCACAGCAGAGGCTCAATAAATATAGATGAACACTCAAATTCATCAGATTTGTTGAAAGGGTTGCCACCTCTCCGTTTGTGGAACTCAAATGCTCTCTCACCCTCACCAGGAACATGGTCTATGACATGTTCTTGCAATGCAACAAGTCGTCGGCACTTCTTACAGCGATATGTAGGACTATGATTATTTCCAACTTTAGTAGTTTCTTCTGCCTCTGAAGAAATTTCAACAGGCATGCCAGGATCTGCACCAAGTTTGGACCTGTCTATCCTCAACCCTGAGAAATGATTCTCATCTGAAAAAAGAGACGTGTTTCCTCAGATGACATAAATTATCTCATTTTCAATGCTCATGATAGACAAAAAGATTGACATGAGCACAAAATAAGCATAATACCAGAACAGCAGCTAGCAGGAAAAAGTTAAGTTGAAAATGGGATACAACTACCTAGGTAACAAGCTTGATACATAAAAATACAAAGAGATAAAGAAAGAATGAGAATAAGCACTTAATTTTCCTGGTCAAAAGTTGTTTCTGTATAGAATTTGGGAGAGGGGAAGCAACTCTACATCTCACCCATTATTCCTATTTTCAAAAAATTTATAATGGGCATGGTCCACAGAATGCATGGTGCCTCTTGATTTATTTATAAAAAGAGAGAACATGGTAAAGTGATCGATGGGTACTAAATTAATTACATATCGGGGTGAGAAATGATAACCAAAAGTTTTCACCTCTTCATTCAAAGTGATTAATAATTTAATACTGCCAAATAGTAACCAACTGATATTGGCTAACAAAACTAACAAACTAGCATTTTCCGATCAATAAGAAAAAAGAATGGAAATTGTTTCACAGACAAAAGTCTAACTTGGAAAAAGAACATAAAGCCACTAAGCCACCCGTGGCCCAAGAAAACGAAATGATTGATTAAATATTGTGTCTGGTAGCAATCACTTACAACACAAGTATGCCATGTAAATAAACAAGATATTTGACCTTGTCTTCAATATTCCACATAAGCTCCAAAAAGAGACATAAAGTTAACGTAACAAAATAAAGATAACAATGTGAGTTGTACTTGTCTCATTCCAGTGATGACATGTGACAAAGAAGTAAGAGGGGTATCATACACCCCAAAATAATAGAGGGTGTAGCTTAGACCCACCTTTTTTTTTTCACATTAGTAGTGTTATAACAAAACATAACCGTCTCTCTATTATGTGCCATAGCACCATGAAAATAAGAAGAATGACAAGATGTACCACAAGTCCTCTACAATATAAAAGCCAGTGGGATGAAGCCATACATAGTATTTTTAGACGAAAGCGCTTGTATATAGGGCTGGAGTGATCAACCTTGAAACCCATCCCCTCAAACATTTTCAACTAAGATTGGAGAGGGAAAAAAAAAAAACAAAGTCATAATTCTGATTGTTAACTAAAAAAGATATCTGCACCACCATACAAAGAGACCTTTCACAACACACCTGCTCAAGAAAACCATCATTGGGACAAACAAATTCACAGCTCTGCCTCAACGATTCAAGGGCATCTGCAGTACAGGAAAATACATACAAAAAACGGAAACATATTAAGTTCCACACTCAGATAATTCAATTTACTTCACTTCTAAAAATAAAACAAAAGCTACTCAGTCAATTTTGAAAAAAGATACACATCAACATTTAACAACCACGCTGAACTAATGATAATGATGTAAATACGCTAAGCACAATTGAGACAGTATGATAGTACAATCTCAGTTTGCTGAAGTAAAATCACCATAGTAGTACTTAAAATAGCTTATACAGAATTTTTTCAAGAAATATTTTTCAACTTATTTCTAATAAGGTTTAATTACTCATTTGGTTCCTATATCTACACACTTTTGAAGTTTTAGTCCTACACCAAAATTACTCGTATTAGTCCCTATAAATATACACTTTTTAATCCATTTTAGTCCCGTCATCCAAAATTGTAGGGACTAAAAAACGATTAAAAAGCATATGTGTAGGGACTAAATCGAGTTCAAAAGTATATGTGTAAGGGCTAAAAGAAGTTGTTTCTAGACATAAGAACTAAAAATAAAGATTATGCAAGTAAAGGGATGAAATGACTTTTAATGAACTATACAGGTATAGGGATGAAATGACATAAGCTTGCCGAAGTTGATAATTTAACTGAAAAACTAAAACTTATAAGCTTGCTGATATGGTAAAACTAGTTTATAAGCTAGTTAAAGAAACTTATAAGCTCCAACAGCGCCTAACTAAACATGCTCGAAAAAATATTTGTTTGGAAAAGATATCAATTGCTAACATTCGAAGAAAAAATTATTACATTTTATGAATACATCAAGGAGAACGCCTTCCTAGACATGCTCGTAAAAATATTTGTTTGGAAAAGATATCAATTGCTAAGATTTGAAGAAAAAATTATTGCATTTTATGAATACATCAAGGAGCACTTCGGGTTAAGAAAATAATAATCGGATTTCGAAATTAAATATCACCTCATCTATAAAAATGGAAATATTTTAAAAAACCTTTTTTTCAAAAATATATCAGAAGGTACACAAAATAAATAAGAAGTGTGCAAAAAAATCAAACTGTTTAAAATTAAAAATAAATAAAATTAAAATAAAAAAAAAAAGAACCAATCCACTTTACAAAAGGGGTTCGGTTAACCGACCCGCTTCTATAGAGTGGATTGAAAATGGATAAGTTTGGATTTAAAAAAAAAAAATCAAATTTTGTACAATCCTAGCTCAAAGCTTATCACAAAAGCCTTTTTTCAAGCTTATTTAACTCAGTTTCAAGGTAAAGCTTATAAACAAGTTTTTTTTATTGAACAAGTGTTTATCCAAATGCATTCTCTGAACACCCCTAAAAAGAGTAAATATTTCACTTTCAGTATTCACACCTTCTACAGATAGACGTTCGGTTCTCATCAAATACGCCGTAATAACCGCCGCGCTGCAACAAACACACGCAAAACCCTCAACATTCGGAAGAGAAAAACAACAATAGCAATAAAATAAATATAATATCAAACGCAATTTCAAATAGAACCTTCTGGAAACTCCGGCGAAACAGTGAACGAGAACGGAACCTTCCTTCCGACCGCGTTCAATGAAATCTATGCAGACTTCCAAGTAATCGAGCAAGTCTTCTTTCTCGGTGTCTCTGAGAGGCACGGCCATGCGCACGAGCTTGAGGTCACGGCCAGCGTACTCGAGCGAGTAGAGGAGCTTCTCCGACGGGAGAGCCGATTTGGCGGCGGCGTCCGCCACGTGGACTTTGGTGATCTCCTTGGCGGGGATGGAGAGAGTGGTTTTCCATTCGGAGAAGAAGGAGATGGAGGCGGAGCTGAGGACGGAGAGGATGTGCGTCACGCTCTGAGCGGTGCCGTTTTCGAGAATCTCCGCCGCGTCGCCGATGTTCCCGATCGAGAGGTTCTCTCGGACCGTGCAAGGCATCACGGGGAAGTTGAAAATGAAATTCAAATTCGAATTCAAATTTAAACTCAATTCGGTTTGGAAATTGGACTGTGAGTCTCTGATGAGAAACGAAAGAGAAGTCGGAAATTAGGGAATCGAAGGAAGACGAGAAAGGTTGAAGTATATAAATAGTGACGGCATGGGCTTTTTGACCTGTTGAGGGTATAAGGCAAACTTAATGGTTATATTGGGGACGGATTCTAAAGTAAGCAACCCAAAGTGGTGCGGAACTTATGAAAGCAAACCGTGGCAGTTGGATGTAAATTTTAGTGTTACCAGTTACTATGATTATTTAAACAAGGCTATAAGGTTATGCTTCACTTCTCATCCCTCTGAAAAGCAATAACCATTATTATATTGGAAAGGGAATGAGATGCACTAATATTCAATGCTTTTTTTTATTTATTTTTTCCTATGCCAACTTTGGAAACTCTATTGGAGTGTAACGAATCTTCTTCACAAAAACTAAAGATTAACTCTTTAAATAAATTTTAATATTTTGACAAATTAATTTTAGATTTTCAGTCATAATATTGACATCAAATTTTTTTAACAATCTCTTCATCTTAAAACAATTGATTTACGAATTTATTTAGATTATAGTTCTTACACAAAAGATTTTTGTATTATTACTATTTAATAATAAATATTTTTAAAGTTGCATTTGATCATTTACAAATTTGATTGTTAAAAATTAAACATACTTAAAGTAGACTAATACTCTTGTGAAAATATTTTATTAATTATGATAAATAAAAATTATAAATTTATATTATAAAATCATATATTAATATCAAAATTATAAGTTTGTTCACACAACGTGATTCTTACATTAAAAAATGATTTTTTTAATCTTAATTATTTCATATGATTTTTCGTAGAAAAATGATTTAATATAATATAATGGTATAAATTTTGATTTATAATTTTTCA
>PYAF01001841.1:489701-552494 GCA_007407185.1 Glycine tomentella
TCACATAACTCTGTGGTTCCTCAAGCATTGTCTTTGTTCGTTTGGGCTGTTGATTTGAAGTGCCATCAATCTTCAGACGTTGATCCGTTCTATCCTGGGAGACAATTGTTCATAAACCTTTGGCATCAATTGGAGGGAACAAATTGTCTTAAGGAGACAACATTGTTGGGCTCGGATCCTTTCATCTCTTTGCATCTGTGTCTGATTCATACTTATCATACAGGTTCTATTTAAATTGGTTTTTTGTACAGTTGTAGTAGATTATATTGTTTCTCTTGACTACTCAGATTCTGATCCTTGTGCAATTGGATATATTCCAATTCTAAATTAACTAATAGTTCCAACAGTTTCATCATTAATAAAAATCATAACAGAGTACAAATTGTCAATGTCATTGTATGAAAATAGACCATGTGATTTAAATAATAATAATAATTAATAATAATAATTATTATTATTATTATTAATAGTACAATTATATCAATTCAATTCAATTAGAAGTTGAAGTGTTAATTGTTGATTTTACAAAAAACCATGATTGATAAACCCTAAATCATTTAACTAATAATTTGTTGTATTCTTTATTATAGTGATTTTGAACTTCACACATCTATTTTTTGATGGGGTCTAGAGTGCATAAAGTGGAGTCGTTATGTATTGTGTGAAATTTTATTTATTTATTACATATAATAAAATTGAAATCTATAATTTAGATAAATGAGAATTACGATATAAATGTTTAGATTTAAATAAATATTATAAAAAATGACCGTTGTCATGTTCCCTTATCTTCTCCATAACCACGCCTTTGTCGCCAGCAATCCCCCTTTCTGACCCACCCCTTCGTCACCACCACCAATGCCTCTGTTACCCACGTCATCGTCACCGCACTGAAGTCGCAAATGGTACAAAGCGGAGACGTCGTCATTCTTGGGCATTATGACTATCTAATACTATAAGTCTTAAATAACTTTCTAAGTGTCATAATTTTATTGTGTTATCATTATTAAGTTGTTAAATATGGGAGAATTATAAGGTTTACCTTTAAAATAACACCAATTATATTTGTGTTTTAAATATACTAAATTATAAGAGTTAAAAGGTTTTCTTAAAAAATATACTAATGTCATTTTTAACTAAATAGACTTTAATAATAATGTTGGATTTTGTATTTTTGAAAAAATTCAGCATAATCTAAATGTCATATCGGGTACTCTATAATCATCTGTTTAACAATATTTTTACCTTTAAATAGAATCCTTTTAACTTTAAGTGTTTCAAAATATAAATATAAAGATGGCAACAGCTCTTTTAATTTTAAAGCTAACATTTATTTTTCTATTAATATTTTAATATTTTGTTTTATTTACAGTAGTTAGTTACTAATTTCATCATAATTAAAAATGTGATTAATTTAATTAATATAAATAAATATGTTTTAATTAAATTATCTTTATTATTAATACTTCTCTCCTTTTCTTCTAGTTATTAACGAGTACAACAATGTATCTAAATAGATACTTTTACACATCTTATAGTCTTGATCTATATGAATAGTTTGCTTACCCTAAGCGTCTAACGAACATTCTATGACTATTCAAGAATATTAATAAATTACAAAAGAAGACAAATTCTATAAGAAATGATTGAAAACTATTTTTAATCCTTTGAAAGAAATGTGATTAGTTGGACTTTAAGAAATACTTTTACCTAAAAGTTTACCTAAAACGCTACTACCATATAGGAAGAAAATATCTTTTCATGAGATTATGAAAGCAACTTATTTTTGCATTTCAACATTAACTAAGCAACGTATTCTCCGACGAAGAACAATCTTCATCTCCAATGGTTAGGGAATGTCTTGCGCTAATACCAGAACTTGGAATTTCAAGAAATTCACATACCTCGAACATTAATTCCTTCAAAACTTCGTTTCTTTGCTTTTTGCAAATAAAATATATTTGTATTTTTCAGCTATCATCTAGTTTTATTCTACGTTTTCCAAATAGCATTGAATTTTACCTTCGGGTTTTTTAGAAGTGAGAAGCCTAAAATATTGATTGTACAAGAATACTGAAGTTA
Organism: Glycine tomentella; assembly: GCA_007407185.1. Classification (NCBI taxonomy): domain Eukaryota; kingdom Viridiplantae; phylum Streptophyta; class Magnoliopsida; order Fabales; family Fabaceae; genus Glycine; species Glycine tomentella. The sequence continues at coordinate 491,784 of PYAF01001841.1, forward strand.
AAAGCTTAATTGAAGAGACCTTCAACAAAATACTTGAGAAATAATGAGATTTTTGTTGTCTTTATAAGAAAGAAGTTGTCAATAAAAATCTTAATTTTTTTGCCAAGAATTAAACGTTATCTTATATTGATAATACGAACAATATAAATCCTTATAGAGCTTGCATGCATCAAATTAAAAAAAAAAAGTGTATAAAAAATTATTTTACTCTTTATAGTGAGAATATTTTAATTATATGGATGTTTTATTCGATTGCTTGAAGCAGTAAGCAATTCTGATCGAACATGTACACAGTACACGTTGTGTGAAGATTAAAAAAAATTGTACTTAATTAAATCCTTTATGCTGATGAATGGCCATATATATGGAAATTAATGCTTAAGTACTATAAATCCTTAAATTAAGTGAAATTATTATTTTATTTCTCTATTTTCTTGAAAAGTTATAAAAAAAAATATAATGAAATGAGCCATTAGTGGTTTACACTTCCTATTATATAATGAAAAGTCCATTAGAAAATGCAATTAGCCCATTTCACAATGCAAAATGTAAACTACAGGAAGAAATAAAAAGAGTACAAGAAGCAACATCATGGATCTGGCCAGATTAGGCCAAAATAAACAAAAACCCTAATCCCCAATATATATATAACCCTCTCTTCATGCACCTCATTTTCTTGAACCTTCCTACTATGCCTCATTGCCCATCTCATTATGTTTGGATTTCAGTTGGACAAACCTTTCGGTGTAGCTTCCAACAAGTGTCAAGACCGTGGTGGGCTGCTGGCCGTGAAGGAGAGCAAGAATAGAGGCGTGAAGGATAGCGTGAGGCACTGAGGCATGAAGGAGAGCGAGAGCAAGAATGGTTCGTGAAGGAGAGAGTGAGAAGGAGAAATCATTGGTTAAATTAGGGATCTAACAAAACGATGCCATTTTGGTTTTTTTTTCAACGCCAAAACCCGTCCGGATTTTAAAAATCGCCCAGGTCATCAAGTTAGCACATAATCAACTAAGTTTTGTTGGGTCAAACCGAGTCAGATGCATGATTGGTCTAATAACCAAACTAGTCTGATTATGCCACCGAGTCTCGGTTGAATCGGGTTTCACAACACTGATATTAAGTTTGAGTTTTGAACACGAACAATTAAGTTAAATATGTAAAAGAAGAACTTTATCATCCATAATAATCTTATCAATTCAAGTAAGATTGTCTCATGTAAAAAATATTTGTAGTTTTTATATAAAAAAAAAAGTAAAAGCAAAAAGGAAAGAAACATTAAAGAGATAAAAAATTTATCAACATTCTAATAAAAAAACTCATAAACATCAATCCATATGTCTTTAGTAATACTCGTATTGAGAATCATAGAATTCAAAATTCTTAAAGCTTTTAGAAATATGAACTTATATAAAATTCTATCTTACAATTATTGATGACTTCTCATTGGTATTGTTATTTATGTTGCATGAAAAAAAATTTAACCATAAGATTTTTTTAGGTGATCATTAATTAGGTGTAAACATAATTATTCAAAAGAAAAAGTGCTGAGATTTTATAAAAGTGATGAATATTATGGTAATTTTGACGAAACATAAATAACAATACCATATGTACACAAATTGTGATGTACATATATATAACATTATATATTTTACATATTCCTTGAAAGTCACAGCATTTTTTTCCTGCTTGAAAATCACAACATATGTACACAATATATAATGTTTTGTACACCCAATAAAATGTTTAAATGAGAGGCAAAAATTGTAATTTTATACATAATATTTTTTTTTACATAATTTTATACATATAGTTGAGTGTAGGTACAATATATATTTATCATTATGGATAAAATACATTAGGGACTGCTGCATAGCTGGCTAGCATGATTGTTGTTAAAACTGTTCCTAAGACTTAATGAATCCCGTGGAGAGGAAAGAAACCCGGCCAATTCGAGGCATCTTTACGCATGGAGTTATACAACAAAAGTTAAGGTGTATATATATATATATATATATATATATATATATATATATAAAATTCACATGGAAAAAAAGCTTGATGACAGAACAACGAACCGTGTGGTTAATGGTTATTTCATTAAGAATTGATAGTTAACGAGAATGAAGAATCACTGAAGGTGAATATTCGTCAGACTAGCACAAAAACTTCTTATACTCAACTTTTTTATTTAGATTGTTGCTCTTAGGATTCATTTAGATACTAGTTAGAAATGCTTTTGAAGACTTATTTATTAAAAATATAGGGTTTTTTTTAATAAAGAAGTTCTTAATAATATTTTTAATCTTATATCCAAACAATATCTTATAGGTATACATAATTACACAACTAGAAAGGTTAGATATTTGGAATAGAAAATGCCTTTCAGGAATAGTTTTAATTCAAAGAGGAGCGTAGTGTAATGTCCCAAAAATAATTTGGAACGCAAGATAATGGAATCTATTTCTTGGGCATCTATAGTAGAGTTAGATGTATACTCAGATATGCACTTGGTCGGATATTTAGCCAAATATGAATTTTGTTAGAATGTTTGGTGGGTGTCAAAGTAATCCGTACAAGAAATAGTCCTTTAAGTATTTTACAAGGCATCAAGGATTACATGCTTGTGTGTATAAAAAAAGAAATTGCTTTGAAATGCTTAGTTACTCATGTTTAGCCTATGTTGGATTTATACTTGAAAATTCACATTTCATTACATCTTTCTATTTGAAGAAATAGTTTCAATTTCTCATATATAAATAAAAGTTTTGATATATCCAAGATCCAATACAATCTAAAATTTATTAGGAATTTAAAATAAAAATTGATCATTTATGAAGGATCTAACGCTAAAATATATTTTAGTCTATTTTTTATTTATATATGAGAAATTAATGTTTGAAACATGACAATAAAAAAGTTAAAAAATCTATTAACAACCACATAAATAATCTCACATCATATTTTAATCCAAAATCTTAAAATTTAAATTTATGAATCTTTTCTTTATTTACAGTGATATCATATGTAACTTCACTTCAGACACTTAGTAGTTCCTCGTGATAAACATTCTTTCTAGGAATTGTAGGGGCACGGGTACTAAAGCATTTGCTACCCTTGTGAAAGATCTTGCTATGAATTGTTCTTCAGTCTTTTGTTTTGTTAATGGAGACTCATGCAAATAAAACAAAGGTTGCTCGAGTTATTTCTAGGGCAGGCTTTGACTCTTCCTTCGTTGTTGAATCAAGAGGACAACAAGCTGGAGATATTTTGGGCTTTTTGGAAATCTGATTTCTGGAAAGTTTAGGTCCCTAGATCGTCTGAGTATGTTATACACATGAATTTGAAGTATAAGAACCTTGATTCTTGGTACTTAACAGCTGTGTATGGGAGCCCTGGGTCTCATCAGATACGCCGTTTGTGGGATGAGTTGCAAGATATTTACATGATAGTGAATGGAACACGGGGAGTTATTGGAGATTTCAATTCGGTTCTTTTCGACTTTGAAAGGAATGGAGCCTCATGCCCGAACTTGCAGCGAGATACCTTAAGGTTTAAAAACACCATTCGTGAGTGCCACCTTTTTTGATGCAAACTATGTCGGAACCCCTTTCACTTGGAGTAGGGGGAGCCAGCAAGCTAGGCTGGACAAACTGTTGATTAATCAAGCTTGGAGGTTACATTTCCGAAAGCTATAGTCTACCATCTTCACCCTTTAGGCTTTGTTTAGGAGAGGGATTTTTGAGGGGAAGGGAGGGAAGGGAAAGGTTTATGTAAAGACATCTTCTTGTTTGGGAGTTTTAATTTTTGAGGGAAAGGATCTGAGGATTTTCAAAACTCCTCTAAAATCCTCCAAAGCCTTAAAATTGTTGTACTCCCTAATTTGGGGATTTTTAGAAGGAAAAGTAACTAAAATTATTATTATTATACCAGTCAATGTTAATAAAATTACTATCCTATCCTAGTTAGTGTAAAATATATAATGTATTAATTTTTTAAATAAGGAAAAAATTGTAAAAATTTCTTATTAACTCTCTATTTTCCTCTCTTAATATATTTTTAACTCCCAAACAAGGAGAAAGAAACTTCCATTATTTTCCTCCATTTCCTTCCCCTCCCTTTTCCTTGAATCTCTTTCCTTCCCCTCCCCTCCTAACTCCCAAAGAAAGCTTTAAAGTCTGACCATTGCCCTCTCTTTCTAAACTTCAATGAACCTTTTCAACCAAACCGTAGAAGGAGACCATTCAGATTTCAAGCTGCATGGTTCACCCATGAAAAGTTTGGTGATTTTGTAAAGGATAATTGGAGGACTAAGAATCAATGGAATCAAATGATATCGCATTTTCAACACTCTATTCAAGAGTGGAATAAATATGTTTTTGGAAACATTGAGAGACAAAAAAGAAAGCTTTTGCGGAGGCGGAATGACATTTCAAGATCTTTGGCGCACAATCCACTTAATTCATTCCCCAAAAACTTGCAAAAGGATTTGTGGAGTGAGCTGGATTCTATTCTCCTTAAGGAAGAAATCATGTGGTATAAAAAATCTAGGTGTAAATGGATGCGCTTTGGAGACAAAAATACTCGCTATTTCCATTGCACTACGATCACACGAAGAAAAAAAGAATCACATCCTTCTCTTGAAGATCAAGAAGGAAAGTGGGTGTCAAAGCAAGATGATTTAGAGAATATGGTGTCCAGATATTTACAAAACTTGTTCTCGATTGATACGGCTTCCTGCTCCTTCCCCATTTCGGGGCACTTTCCGAGGCTGAACGAGTATCAGATGGGCATTCTAGGTCCTTTTCAGCATTAGTAGCCTTAAAGCTCCTGGGGAAGACCGTTTCCACGCAGCGTTTTTCCAGCAACAATGTGATGTTATTGGCTCATCTCTTTGCAAGTTAGTTTCTGATCTTTTCATCAACCATCCCTTGATTGAAACTGTTAATAAAACTTTGCTTTGTCTTATCCCTAAGCAACAGTCTACGTAACGTCTCTTACAAGGTCTTGACCAAGATTAATGCACAAAGAATGAAAGCTGTAATGGAGACTTTGATCAGCCCAGTTCAATGTAGCTTCGTGCCTGGACCCTTTTTGTAACAGTTGGGACATTTTCTTGCAGATTGGAAATGGTGAACAGACTCTCTTTTGGGAGGAGAAGGAGAAATGAGTTCATCTTCGCAGCCAAATGGATTCTTAACTCTGTTTTGCTGTTTAAAGAACAAGCCATTGTGTCTGATATTTTAAAATCCAACAAGGTAGTTGGGGGTCTTTACGCGCCAAACCAGAACTATGTTCTTCCTTGTTAACCTCCTCCTTTGGGCTGGGTTAAAGTGAATTGTGATGGAGCTTTCTCATCAAAAGGAGCTGCCTGTGGAGGGTATATATCTAACCATTCTGAAGACTTTGTTATGGCTTTCTCCAAGTGGAGCTTTGGGCAATCTTTCATGGTCTTAGACTGCCTTTAGCTAGGGGATTCGTAAAGATTGCTGTTGAAACTGATTCGGCCTCAACTATGTCCTTGATTTTAAATGGTTTCTCTCAACACCCGGAAGAAACTTGCTCGACAATCTCAAGATGTTGCATGGTTCTCTGTTCTTAGGGAGTCAAATGTTGTAGCTAATCGCTTTGCTTAGTTTGGTCTTTGGCTTCATCAAGAAGAAAAAAAAGGTGAGGTTAGTTTGTTGATGTTGATGTAGTACAAATACAAATAATCCTCTATGAAAGTGATTTGAAATTTTATAGTCAAGCAGTACTTAAAATATTGCTGATCACCTTAGAATTTGTTTGCATTTTCAAATGTTTGTAAATTCATGAATGTATGCATTGTGCAGTCCCATTTTAAAGAGTTGATCCTAGAGCATGCACCTCAACCTCCAGCAATAGCAGAGTATGCTACTGCTAATTTAATTAAGAAGGGTTTCCCACAACAATCGGCTGAGGATTCTGTCGCAATATGCACATGTCATGAAGAGGCCAAGACCGGAGGGGGATACACTTGTCCAAGATGCAAAGTTCGTGTCTGTGAGCTTCCCACTGAATGTCGTGTGTGTGTGTGTGGACTCACCCTTATTTCTTCACCCCATTTGACAAGGTCATATCATCATCTATTTCCTATAGTGATGTTCGATGAGGTCACTCCATCTCAAAATGATACAAGCAGCAGTTTTCCCAATTCTTGTTTTGGTGGTCAACAAAGTGTTAGTCAGGATAAGTTTCTTCCTACCTTTCCAATTTTGGTGTTGCTCAATTTTATCATGTTGGCCAACATATATATGTCAAAGATAGAAATAATCATAAAGATAAAGAGATCTGTAATTTCACAAGTCATTCACTGCGATTTAATCTTCCATATTTTATACAAGTTAATAAATTGGTAATGAAAGTTGTTTTAGGTCTCGTTCTGTCCAACCTGGTTTGTTTATGTATTATTATATTTTACATTAAAAGGATCTCACCATATTAAAAGAAAGTAGCAATAGACTTTTTGAGAGTTGGAATTGGCTTTCAATTCAATCTATATTACATATCATACTTGAAAATTCAATAGTACTTCAATTGTGCAGCCTAAGCAGACAAAAAGAAAATATCTTATCTGTGATAAACATCCCTATTAACCACCTAGAGAATTGAAAGTTGTAACATATTATGACCTGTAGAGTTTTGACTGGTGGCTTCAGTTTTTTAAATGGCAGTCCAACTATTTATTCTGCAATATGCTCCTGATACAATGTGTCATTATGCTAGTATAATTCTATCAACTATGGTATCATGTTCATGATAATAGGGAAAAATTTTAACCAGAGACTTTTTCTCATCATGATGATGCATCTATGGTTTCAAGCTAGAATTGATTAAGTTATGCAATAGACCCCTAATTTTAAAAAAGCACCTATGGCTGCTTAAGGAAAGTGTAGACAATGTTGGATTGGATTCTAATAACAATGTGTATGCTTAAAGCATGCTAATTACAACTACCAAAGAATTTGAATTTTTTTAAGGAAGATAGTTTTAAGTGGTTGTGGTCATATTTTTTGAATATGACAGAAACTGTAGACTTCTTTTGGTTAAGGGTATTTCTGCTCAGTGTGATATTGATTGGTTTACTTACATAAGCTCACTACTAAAAATCTTCAGTTGTGCTGTTAATGCTGTAAAATTGCTTGGCATTTCTCTTTTCTTCCAAAATAGTATTGCATATAGAATATGTTGTTGCTCAATTTTCCTAAACCCCCTCCAACTCATGACACAGTAAACAACTATTCTGCCTTGATTGTGACATCTACGTTCATGAGAGCTTACATAACAGGCCAAGCTGTGAGAGTTCCAGGCATTCTAAGTCTGTAACTGCTTCTCAATGATTGCCAATCTTCTGCCTGTGACTTAAAATTTCCATCAAAATGGCGTTCTACATTGTCTCCATATTGCTATAATACTTCCACCAACTGGACCCATGAATAAGTTCCGGTTCCAAGTAAGTGACTAAATTATCATCTTCTCATTGATGACAATAGTTTGGTGCTTGATCAGTAAATGCTTTGCAGGACAGACAACAGAAGTGATATTACTTATACCAGAGTGACATTAAACCAACAACTTCTGATCATTTTCCTTCTTTCGTTCTTTGCTGGAAATTAAGGCACACGTAAAATGTCTCCATTGTGTTTTTTTCAATCAGTGGGCTAACAACATTCTAGCTGGCAGATAAATATTGATCATTAAATTATTTGCATGAGATATTTATGCGTGTTTTGGTTTTAGCAATCAGAGTTTTGAACTTCTGACTTCAGCTAACATATTCATTACTGTGGTAGGATCGTAGATAATGTGTGTAAAAATACTTTCATACATTTGTGGTAGGAACTAGGAAGTAGTGTTGAGCAGAATATTTGATTTTCAAAGAAAGTTATACATTCTCATTTGGGGGGCCATTATCGGGAATTGATTAGCACTCTAGTAAGTTTGCTTCTTTTTTTTTTCGTTTATATTAACAAGTATTAAAGTATAATTTAGGATATAAACTCAATAAGCCCTTATAACACGTTTTACAAATGCCACACCAAATGTTAAAGTGGCTTCTAAAATAACACCAAATAAGAGGCTTCTAAAATAATTTTAAATGAGGCATTATGCATAATGCTTGCACTAGGGGTAAGAGAGCAAGTAAGGCTGTACATATCCATTTGATTTAGGATTCGTTAGGTAGACTAGAAAGAAATTGAAAGAAAATGAATTAAAATGAAAATTTTAAATTAGTATAAAATATAAGTTTCATATGATTTTAATTGTTTATTTATTTATTTTATTTATTTCCCTCAAACGAACAGACCCTAAAGGGCATTATTTATCCTCTTTTTCGCTTTCTTTCTTTAAGAATTGATGTATCCTTATTTGCTCACTTTAGAAACTCATTTTAGAGAATCTTTTTCCTTTGGTGTAATATGTCTGACTGTCCATATTTCATTTTAAAGTTAATTTTATACACAGTATCTTATGTTTCGGATTCAATTAGAAAGAATTTGTTGAGAAGAGAAAGTTGCAGTGATGATTATCTTGTGAAATCTGAAGAATGTGGAGGGAATAGGGTTATCAAAAGAGTGACCTTGTTTCCTGTTTTCTTTGGTTGGTTTGGGCATTGGAGATAACAGTAAAAAGGCCCATATATAGTCAACAAAAATTGGACCGTAATTGCTGCTACCACACCCCCTTTAAAAAATGAAGTTGCCGATGTCATAACTAGAAGAAGAAAAAAAAGAAACATTCACATGAGATTATTACCAATGTTAATTTGACCCTAGTCAAGCTAACATTTTTTTTATGAAAACATTTTTTATTATTATTTACACAATTAAAACAGTTTTTTTTGTTAAATACCAACACAGTTCTGGTGAAAATCAATTTCCACCTAAAAATATGATGAGATAAAACTCCTTTCCGTCATAATTGGGTCATGGATTATTTAAATTGTGTTCGAATTGATTTTATTTTTATTTCTCACTGTTCACTGTTTTTAAAGTTTTATAAATAAAGGTGAAAATGAGTTTTTCTTCACTTTTAATTTATTGTTAAATTCGAGTAAAAAGTAATTATTTGAGAATTGTGGATGATTATAGTAGAACTAAATCTACTACTATGTTTTTAAAAGTATTATTTCTTCCCATCTGTTTGGTTCTGCGTCTACCCTCACAAACTTGTGGCCAGTTTTTTACGTGACTTTTGGAAGCTACAAGTAAATTTTGTGATAAACGTGACTTGACACAGCTCTGCACACAGTTCTTAAATTTTAACCACACAGCTCTGCACACATTAAAATAAGATTCACATGATTTAATCTTGACACTAGAATCTAAATAAACTTATGCGCATTAAAATTATAGAGTAAGTTGAGTTATATTTTTTTTGTTACAAGATTGACGTTTAAGAATTAAATTTACATTTTAAAATAACTCAATTTACTCTATAATTGTACCTAACAAATTACATTTTAAACATTAAAAACCAAATTAACAAATGACGTACACTAAATTTTAGAGACTAATTAAATGTTTTCCTGAAATAGTGATGAGTTGATCAAGGGCATTGTTAGATAATTATAGAGACGCGAGAGAATTCAAGTAGGATTTCTAAATTACAGTCAAATGAACTAAGGAAACAATGGAAAGGCTTCACATGCTAATTTAGGATGGTGAGACTTTTATCTGCAATTTTGCACGTATTGAACTTTATGTAGAAGGGTGGGGAAAAGTTAAAATATAGTGGCAGGAATGATTGCATTACCATAGCAGGGGCAAGCATATATGTGTGCCTTTGTGAGTGAGATAAAAAGATATATATATATATATATATATATATATATATATATATATATGTATGTATGTATGTATATGTAAGTGTAGAGGCATGTTATATACATGCTTGTGGTTGTGGGGGAAGAGGAATAAGGCACACCACACAACAAGAATGAGAATAGAGGCAATTTAATTAAAAAGGGATAATTAATCACAGTCTGGAACAAACGAGAAAGTGTATGCTAATTATGGACGTCTCCGACAAATCACCCTATGCTCAATGCATTTTGTCTGCACTTTGGGTGAAACTTGTTCATGTTATTTAAAAGTTTAAACCGCTGTAATATATTAATTATTAGTGCAAATATGACATTTTGTGTTTGAAATTTGAAAGTTATATGTAATTTTGTGTAACTAATTTTAAAAATGTAACTATTATTTGAAGTTAAACTAAAATATTGTAGTAATTTATAATAGTTGAAGATAAAAATGTCTAAAAAAATATATATCAAATGAGATTATTGCCTTTATGATAATGATAGGTTATTATTATTAGTACGAGAAGTGATTAAAAATATTTAATCATGGAGCCCACTTTAATACATAAAGTAAACCATTGTTCCATTAATAAGAAAAGTTTTGTTAAAAATTATATAACAACACATTTAAAAAATAAGGAAACTTATTTTTATGCATCTTAATAAAAGATTAGCTTTTAGGATACTGATCAGTATTTATCATTAAAAGTTAGGACACTAGTAAGGATTTGTCATTAAATTATGCTTCATTACTTCAAACTCCTCATTCTATTAATTTTGCTATGTTCCAGACCCACTGGTGCTACCTTTTGTCAGCCTCCTTTATGCACACTTCTACCTCGCGTGTTCTTTCTGTGTTTATATATAAATATATATATCAGAGAGAGAGGGATTCTAGGGTACTATAAGAGCAGGAAAAAGTTATTAATTAGTTTTGTATAATTGAATCAATGTATGTCATATAGGTTATAGTATAGTAAATATAAAAGTGAGACACAACACAATAATGATTTACAAAGCCGATATGACACACGCTTGACCTGAAAAATCTGTATCTCTATGACTCTGCATACACGTACATGTGGACGATGAAGAAGGCTAGCTATTTACCTTTTCTGTTTGGTGATTGCTTACTTTGCATTCATTTCTCACCAGCCAAAGTTCATTCACTTCAGAGATTGCTAGTCTTCATTCTTTATAATATGAGACACAAACTTTTCTTTCTTTCTTTGTTTCCCTTGTTCCAATTGCTAACAATCATGAATGATAAATTTATTATAAAGTAGTGATTTATAATTAAATTATAATATAAAATTATTTTACATTGAGTCTTAAGAAATAAAGATTACCTATCTTATTTTACTCCTTATTTTTAATAATAAAATTAAAGAGCGAGAAGAAAATTTGGATAAATGCAGGACATTTTTGCTTAATAGCTAATTATGAGATTTAGCAATTATTATTTTTCATTTTATGTTGATTCTTAATCAATGTAAATCCCAATCATGTACTGTATAATATTACTTCTTCTTTTTTTAATCATTCCCTCTACTTGTCTGTTTATAAACCCATTATATTGGAAAAAGAAAAAACAGATAAGGCAATGATCAAGCTAGCTTTACATATCTGCAGATTTCTAAGTACATGCCGCGAATTTTACATTGCAGAACTACTTTTCACCGCCACCAGACATGAATTTGATATATTGCTATAGATTTAATGGTCGTGCAAGACAGCAAGAGAATGTAAGTTTTCCAAAAGGGAATCATTTTTAAATTATACATTTTCATAAGTTTTCTTCCCTTTACTTGTTTTGAAAAATACATATTAAAAATTGTATTGCTCTTGTAACTTATATTAATTATGCATAAATAACACCATTCATTTTAAAAATTGGAATATGATTCATTCAACACGTTTTTATAATATTTTTTCCTCCTTTTATCATATATTATTTCACACCTTCTCTTCTTATCACTCTTTATTATAAATAAATCATATTATAACTTTGTTGCATAGATATAGTTTTCCTTTTCAAGATATAAAAAAGTGAGTTTTAGAATTGTAAAATCTTTTGAATGAGTCAGACTCATATCTCCAGCTAAAACCGTCTCTTAATTAATAATTTAAATTGTAACATTTTTTATATGAATTTGAGAAGTGTTATTAATAAATTTATAATATATTTTTTCTAATACACTTTTTCATTGATCAAAATTTATTAATTAAGGAATGAGACATGCACTTTTCCAAAAAAAAAAAATATTTAATAGTAAAAAAATTATTAGAAAGAAATTTTCATGTGTTACTAGCATTTCAATGACAATTAAATATATACTACTTTAGATTGACCCCCAAGTGGTCAAGTAATTAAGGTTTGGAGCTGAAAGTACTTTTCCCTTCGTAAATGGACCCATCCATTTTCGATTTAGATATGTTGGCTGAAATTTCATATATGGAGAACCTTGAATAAAAGAAAAAGCCTCCAGATTAATTAATTTCACCCATACATTATTCAAAAAATGGATGAAATTTAGTAACCATGTATGTGTAGGAGTTTGGCAATGTATAAAGTACACCTATGGCTTAAGGATATATAGTAGATTAGTAAATAGTAGTATCACAAGTCAAAACTAAAACCTTTTAATTAATTAGTTTATTTTTTACATTCTCAACTTCACAAGTCGTCTTGACCAAACCAACTATTTTTAGATAAATTATCATATAGATAATAAGCTGCACTTGCAAGCGATAAAATATAACATATTAATTAGATATTTATCCATTTATATATAGAATCATTTGTATGCGTTATATAGTAACCAAATTGACAACAAAATTCAAAACACGGTACAATCTCTATACTGACATATCCGAAGTCCCGGGCAAGACAACAATTCTTTGTCAGTTTTTTGTTTTCTTTTGGTCCGAACAAATATATTCTGCCCTTTAAATGACCATAGAAATTATGCACTCAAATTAACTAAAAAGCCTTTTTAACATCTATGTATGCATAACTATCTTCTGAGCTCTGATTCTTTGTAATAAGCTTGCTCTCTTTCTCCGACCGTTCACAACACATTTTTTTCCTTTTTCTCCCCCCAAAAAGCATGATTTGGGAACACAACACAGCACATTATTCTTCCAGTTCCGAGGACCGAAACCCCTGTCCATTTATAACCCCCTTGTGATTTCATTGTCACACACGTAGGCAACTATTGTTGTTATATTCGACATGTAAGATAGTTGATAGATAATTTTTTCTTTTAATAAATTATGCATTTATACTTATTGGATATAAGATTAAAAATATTTTTGATTTAAAAATGCTTTGGTCATATATCTAAATTGGTCCGAAAAGTTTGATTTTTTATATTAGTTTATAATAAATAAAAAACTATTAAAAAAATTAATCTTTTAAAATGAATCTTATTATCTATTTGAAGAATTGGTCCTTTGACATTTGAGTGAGAAATATCATGTTTCACCCAGAGAGCTAGTACTATAACTAAAACCTCAACATCTCAATATTACCGCAACAAACCTGAGCCATTTTCTACATGCTTGGAAACTCACAGAAGCACTGCTTTTACAGAAAAAACAGACTCCTTTCCCTCGCTGTCACAAGCCACAACTCGCAGAGCACGTAATTAAACAAAACTCCATTACCTTCCCCAGCCCTCTTCTTACTCCTACTTACATGCAACTCCAAGTTCACATGCAAAGATTCCAAACACATCACACAAACCCTAGCTACGTTACCTAACTAACTCACTACCATATATAATAACAACCTAAACTAATGTAAGAGAAAATAGTTATGCGCTATCAATCTAGTTTTACACTCTCATTCAATCATAAATTATTAGATATAATAAATTTGTTGAGTTTTAAAATAATTATCTTAAAAGTAATATACTAATAATAATTTTTGATTGATTGAGAGAATAAAACTGATTTTTCATTAGCTGAAAGTGTAAAACTGATTACATTTAAACTGATAATGCATAGTCATTGAACTCCTAATTGATCCAACTTAATTTCTCTTTACATTACCAAAACCTGCAAACACATAAAACCTATTCGAATTAACCAACATATTGCATGTGTAGCTATGGAAACAGTATCCGGTTTAAGACATCAGTCTTCGGTCTAAGCCACGGCGTCGTTTCGACCTGTCGCCGGAACTGGATCGGTCTAGAATGGACTTGAGCGAGTTTTGAAGGAAGTGGATGGATTCAATGCTGTGTTCTTTGTCAGCAGCGACGACGAGAACGTTGCGAGTTCTTCCTCCGAGAGTTGCCATTTCGGCTTTGAGGGTTTTGAGGTGAAGCGAGTTGAGGATTTCTATGAGGTCCGGGATGAGGTCAGACCGGTCCTCACAGCACAGCGAGGCCTTGAAGATGAGCCTCCCGTCGCCACCACCGGAGGCATAATCGCCTCCGGTGGTGGCGAGCACCGTGATCTCGTCGGTCTCCGACGGGACGGTTTCGAGCTCGGTGATCTCCGATGTTTGTTGCTTCAACTCCTTCACCCGCTGGACAACCTTCGCCAGAAGCGAAGCCTTGTCTGTCTGAACCAAAATCAAACAACAACCATGTAAAAATTTAACACGCATATTATATAGTACTGTATAATATGATATTAATAGTATAACTTATCATTGTAAAAGCAAACTCACTTTCCCAAACTCAATTATGTGTGAATGTCTTTACGAATCAAGCTGGGGTTTCTTTTTGGAAACATGAAATGAATACGAATCTCGTTTGAAACTTTGGATTTTATGAGTTATTCCTAGAAATTAATCTAGCTCATCCTGCTGTATGGACATATTCCATGAAATTAAAGTCTAGTCAACTAGAAGACATAGATTTAACTTTGTTGGTCAAAAAGTATGCAACCTTTGAGATCAAAAGAAGGAACAAACCACTCTTTATCTTTCAAAAACAACTGGCTAGCTAGCAAGAAAAGGTGATAATTACACTCATCAAAACCAAAGGAAGAATTAACAATGAAATAAATAAATATTGCACATATACATATGTATGAGTGTACAACTCTATGTGTGTCTTTTTATTTTTTAATTTCCTAACTGGAAATTAATTGATTTCCAGTTATATATATGTGTGTGTGTGTGTGTGTTTAAGGGACAAATTAAAGTTATATATGTAGCAACTAGGTCACACCCACAGCATATTAGTTAGTTGTGTGTATATTGTTGGAGTATAAGTATAAGATGAAATCTTGAGCATATATACCTTGGAATTGCAAGGGAGAAGAGTACGAAGCTGGTCGAGGTGGGAGTTGATTCTCTCCCTCCTTCTTTTCTCAGCTTCCTTGTGGTTCTTCATGGCAGCGAGGGCTCTATCATGGTGGGAGGGTGTTTCGGTAATTTGGGAGAGGTGAAAGGGGTAGTAACTAGTATTATTGGAGGAATTAGTAGAGAAGGTGGTGTGAGTGTGTGGTGGTGCATGGTGGAAGAAGGGGGTGTTGTTGGTGGAAGTGGTGGTGTTGGGAAGGAATTGGAGGAGGTGAGAGTTGTCCATGGCAAAGGCAAAGTGGTGCATGATGATAGGGTGGGTGTGAGGGGGGCTAATAATAAGAAGGGACTGAGCGAGTGTGGTACAGTTTTTCAGTTTTTGTGGTCGTGAACGTGAAGTGATGCTTATGATTGCGCTTTTTGACTGACCCAAAAACCATTCCAATATCACTGCAAATTCAAATCAAATAATTTCCTTCTCCTTCCTATTCCTGCCTTTCGGTGCCCATTTCCTTTTTTTTCATTTTTTTATACAATTAAATTATTGTTTTCGAAAATTATAATACAGTTATTTGTATATAATTAGTAGTATGTGATTATTGGTTAGGTTCTCTCTATTTTTTAATGAAAAACTTATGCAAAAGAAATATTAACTTCATTTAATGATTAACTATTAATTTTTCTTAATAAGAATAATTTAAAATAGTTGAACTTTTTTTCTTTAATCACTAAATCAATCTTATAATTCTTAAAAAAAAATATTTGATAGTTTAAAATTATATGGTGTCCATAATCTTAACTAATTTTTACATAACATGTATTTAATTATTTTATTTATAAAAAATTAATAACACTTAATTATATGTCATGAAATAATTAATGTTTAATTAGGAACATGCAATTATCCTAATTCATCAACAAATTAATCATTATATGTCATGTAATCATTAATGACCTCTCATAAAATACTTTATTATTTGTAAGAATTAAATTTAGGTGTAAAATTTTTATAACTACTCATATGCATTACCCATGAATTAATTAAATTAGATCCCTTATTATTTTTATTATTTTTATTGTTTGATACTCTTTATAGAAAAATATTTATTAAAAAACAATTTTTAAACAAATTTTAGTAACTCAGTCTTTAATCCTGTGCCGAAAATTCCTACCCACCCAAAAAAAAAAAAAAAAAAACTTGAAAAACATTTTAATATAAATTGTCTTGTACATAAATGATCAAATTTGTCCTTCATTATCGATATGGTAATCAATTTACTTCTCTGACTCCCGTCCCACCTCTTCTCCAGTTTACACGTGTATGTGGAATCCACTTTAAATAATCCACATTTTTTATTCACACACGAAAATAAATATTCTTGTATTCAAATTTAAAACAACAAAATTGTATTTAAATTTTGCATTTATTTCACTCTCATTTATATTAAATAAGCAAAATCTATTTCATGTTTATATTCATGCAAAATTTATTTCACTCTCAAACGAATTCACAAACGAATTACCATTACTGTGTATTTAACTCTTGCTTTTTATTTTATTTTTAATATATTATTTGTATTCAATAGAATTCAAATATTTGTGTTTTCGTGCTTTTCGTGTGAATTGTTTCGTACTATTTAGCATCTCTATTCATATTTACGCAAAATTTTATCTCTATATATATAGAGACCATTTCTCTACCAAAGAATGGCAATGACATAGAAGCATCAAAGATTTCTCAATATCGTAGGAAGAATTAATTTTCCACATATATCCACAGCTCCACAACCCTTGCTAGCTCCTTCAAATTATTGGATGCCATTAGCTTAACATTGTTATCCCTTAATCTCTATTTTCTTCAGGCTTAATGATTGGTTTCATTTCCCTAAAAAAATTGAAGCTTTGGATAAAAAAAGAAGTTTAAAATCAGTTTTTCTTATAAAAAAAAAAAAAAAACTTATTTCAAAACTGGTCAATTAAAAAAAAGTTTTAAATTTGATTTTGAACAGCTTTAGAATTAAAATTGGACTTCTAAAATTGCTGGATTTAATCTGATTCTCGTTTAAAAATTGATTGTTAACTAAAACTATTTTTTTATAAAATCAATGAATCTAGTTTAAACTTGATTTGATTAAAATCATGTTACTTTTAAAAAAAAAAATAACGTGATTTGACTTTAAAGTTCAATTCAAATAATTAGCTCTATAAAATAGATTTCATTTTCTTTTTCATAAATTCAAATTAGCTCCCATAGTCCCATCCACTTCATGTTAAGTTTCTAACAGTGGCCAAAATCAGAAGTTTGTCTTCTAGGACAATTCTTCTACATTGACTATTATATTTAAATAGGAAAAATATCTTATCACCCAAATGCTTTTCACACCTTGAGAAAAAGAATAAAGAAAAAAAAGTACAATAACTGATATAATATGATAAAAAAAAGAAATAATCATAGTAAAATATTTTGATGAAATATTTAAAACAAAAAAATGTTTAAATATATTATTATTATTATTTTTAATATCTATACTTCAACATTCAAAATACTATTCAACATCCAGTGATAGAGAGAGAAAAATAAAATAAATATAATGAGTGATAAATATGATAAAAAAAATTAAAATGCCCAAATATTATTATTTTGTATATGCATTACATCATTTATATGTCATGCAACAAGGGAATGTATCCCAGAGTCCGATGATAGAGGGCCCGTCTTACTATGCGAGAGGTATGCGTGCATCTCTATTGAATTGAATTGAGCATTTAATTTTCCACTCTCTTAGGGTCCATTCGCTATATAGAGAAAAAAAATAAAAAGTAAATCAATGAATTAAAATAAAAAAAAATGAATTAAGGTAAAGTTTTAAATAAGTTTTTGATCTTTGATGTATATCCAGATTTTTTTCATCCTATTCCTAATAAATTTTTTCTTTGTGATAGGTATGTAGTATTTGAAAACAATTGTGCGAAGTCTCTATCATTAGAATGAATCCGTTAGTTGTTGATGTAGTTGTTAATTCTACACTTAAGCAAATTACATGTGATGCCACGTGAGATTAAATGTAACATGAAAGCTGACAATATTTAGTTTGACATGACATTATGTTTGAATTAAATTAAAATGAATAAAAATAAAGGTTTCATATAAGAACCTAATACAAAATTTGTAGTTTAATAGGGACGTGATCCAAAAAGTGTCATTAGTAAATGTGTTCATATAAACTTGTGTTTATAATAACTAAATATAAATCCCACAACCTTAAATTTCATCACAGCACAGTTTAAATTAATACATCTCAAACAAAACAACAACAATTTGTATTATCTACTTAATTGCAAATGCAATGGTGATAACACACAACAAATCCCAAAAGAAGACCACAATACATCCTAGGACCTTCACCCTTTTTCTCTCAATGCTTGTCTTCATTTGTTACTTTGCTATTTTTTTCCATAGTTCTTCAACATCATTGGCATATCCCCAAGATTGAGCATCTTCTTTTGCAAGCATCTTCAATTTTTTAACTAATTCATCATCCAGACAAATTCTTTCCTCATGTGATGCAAGTTTCTTTCAGTTGTTATAACATTATGCTTCAGCTCCTCCACTTGTGAAAGATAAGGATTAACCTCCACAATACTTCCAGAATATTGGTTTAAATATTTTGGCAAATCATCATCTCAGACCCAAAAATTACACCTCTTATCTTCCGACACATTATACAACAGCCACTAGGAACCCTAAAACAGAACACAATGGAAACCAAAACGCAGTACAAACCAACTATGCCAAAAGTAAAAATTTCTTACATTCCACTCATCACATCACCAAAATATCTTGTTCGGATGCTTCTTGGTTCGAGATGTTAGTTGAATCGCCGACTTGTTGCACCACCAACAAATGCATAGGGACCCAAATGACGAAGAAGAAGCTCTCATGGATGTCATTCTCTTTTTTAGACTAGAGGACATTCAACTTGCACAAACACCCTCAATGAAACCAACCCAACACTATACAAAGGTGCACCACTGCGAATTTTAGACTGTCAGGCTCCTCTTCTCTATCACGATAACCAATGCTAGGGGGAGAAGACACAACTCTCATTCTATTCTCAAACGACAACATTTTCATTATAAGGAACCCTATTTTTTTTCATTTTGATTTAATTAAAATACGATGTCATGTCAGATGACACGTGATTAACTTACATGTCACATTTAATCCAACATGACATCACGGGTAGCTTGTTGGTATGTAGAGTTAACGGTCATATCAACAAATAACAGATCCTTTCTAACAGCAAGGACCTTGCACAAAGCTTTTTAAATATGAAGGACATCTATCGCAAAGAAAAAATTGATTAGGGACCAGATGTAAAATTTGAGTATATATCAAAGATCAAAAACATATTTAAATCTAAAATAAAATATAAAAATATGGATCACATGTTATTTAAATGTTTATTTTTCTTCATTTTCATCCTCTTTTCAAACGAACATGCTCTTAAGTTGGGTCGGATTTTTCAAAAACAATGTCACATTTAAAAGTTTCATTTGTTTATTTATGACATTTAAAAGTGTTACATGTTTGGCCTCCCTTTTTTTACTCAAAATTAAAGCAGCTCGCATATTTTTACCATAGAAAATAAATACAAATGTTTTATAAAGTTAATAACTTCAAATTAGCATAAAATGCCTTTTAATTTTTTACTTTACATGTTTTTTACTTCAGAGAAATTCAATCCTTCTACAATTAAAAGAGAATAATAGAAAAATGGAAATATTTTGCAAAGTTAATAACTTCAAATTAACAGCAAATACCTTTTAATTTCTCTCTCATTATTATAGGATATTTTCAAAGCCTATAATCGTTTTTTCTAGAGTTAATCGTCATCACTCATCAATTTGCTTGAATCCACTCATAAGTCATGATATGTCACTATACCGGCCGGTTATGTTGAGGAGAGAAGGGAAAAAGAATATAACGTTTTTTTATAATAATTTTTTTTTTTAATTCGAGCCAGGTAATAGTGTTTTCATCATTGATGCATTTTGATTGATTAATATGTATATACGCAGGTATATATAATAGTGTATGTTCAAATAAGAAGAAGAAAAAAACTTAAAAGATAATGCGTTTTTCCTCATAATTAGGGCTATTTGTCTATTTATTTTGAATTACATGTGCAAATTATTAAAAGCATTTCCCTAGTGAATCAAGATATTTTTGGAGACCCTCCCCCACGTTTTTTTCTTTTTGTTAGAAAGAGACCCTCCACTGACAATGGATAATTGTAATGCCATATTAGCCTTTTAGGGTCCATATTCCCATATTGGCTAGTGGGCTTGTAATCCGTTGATAACCTCATATTAGCATTAGCATTAGAAGTTTATATTACAAATTTATAACTTGAACCTATAATCTGCTTTGTTGAGTCAATTTTTAAGCTACATTAACTGTTATTTTAATTCAAGTAAATCACTTCATTTTCCTTACATAGATCAAACGAGAAAGGGGAGAATGGAGCTGCATATGTAGTTTAAGCTTTTTATCTTGAGTAATCTACATACCATATGACTTAAAAAAAAAAACATATAAATAAGTGATTACAAATGAAAATGAAACACTTATATCTAATTAAGTAAAGTGAAACTTTTTTTTATACCAAAACTTGATATAACCATAAATGGAATAAGCAAATTAGTTAAACAATATGGATTACAAAATTAGTTTTGTCTTTCTAAATTCGGAGCTCTTTTTTCAAACAAAGATAAACTTTGAACATTCTTTTTGTAGAGAGAGAAGGCACGAACAAACAAAAGTGCAAGTGTTCAAACTTGCCATCCCAAAATTCCATTCCATCCATCCCCTTACCCTTTGACCATATTGAAAAAGGAAAAAGGCCTTAAGCACCACAGCCTTTATGTCCACATGTGAGAGGGACATTTTGTAAAATTGAACTTAAACGATATTTATATAAAATAAAATAAAAAAAAAAGTTTAGGCACAGGTATAGTTTTCTAAAACAAAATATTCTCTAACTCCATAATTCGCAAAGTGAATTGTCTCTTAAAATACAATCAGATAGATGCTACAATGAAGATCTTTTGTGACATTTTTTTCATACACGTGAATCTTGAAATCAAACCCAAAATTCAAAACCTAAACATGCCCATAAATGTGTAGGCTTAATACTTTAATTACTTTATGCAACTACATAAATTTTAGAAAGAAACCAAAATTAAGAAATATATGTTATCTGAAAAAGTTATATTAATACAACTATAATAATTCAAATGAAAACTTATAATTCAGTATTAAGCTAATCAAAATATCATATTATATGAAGTAAAGTGAAGTTTAGATTTATTTTTTTCTCCAAAGTTGAGTTAATTCAAAATGGGATTTTTTTCATCTAAAACAAAATAATTCAATTGATTGAATAAGTATGTAAATTATTATAAATTTTATAAAAATCTTATCTTCAATTTTTATAAATTTTTATCAACAAATATTAATTTTATTAACAGAAAGAAATGATAGAATTCATAATTTTTGTTTAAGTTTCTTTCTTAAGCATCTAATTCACTTTGTATCTCTCAAACAAAAATGAGACTTGGTGGTGCAGATCTAATTAATTTCGTGCCACATAGAATCCTAAGCACCACAGACCTAGGTACATTAGTCGGTCAAATCCACGAGATTCGACGGTGCCTCTGTGTTTTTTTTTATAGCTTTTCCCACTGGTTGCAGAGAAATAATTCTTGTGTTCCTTTATTATAAACTGTTCGTACGTTCAAATTAAAGTTACTCTTAAATTTACAAGAACCTAAAAATTTTCGGTTCTGACCAATCATCGATGCATTTCATTATTGTTCATAAATCATAATCCATCTCTCTTTTGTCAACATTGTGAACTTGAGATCTACTCCACTTAAGCTCTAAACCAATTATTCACACTTTGATAGTAACATTTTCATTAGTGCCTGCCTCATTATCGTTTACTTTCATTCTTAATTAATTATTTTAATACCGAAATATCCATCTTCTTTCCACCAGTATACATATGTACTAGTGTATAATTTATTTTATAGAAAGTGTTATTATCTTTTATAATTACCTCAATTTTTTTTTTATAATTCTCTCTATACGTCATGTGTTGTATTTTTCCTTTCTTCTCTGCGTAATTGGGAAATTGTATATGCACATAAATTTTGTACAATAAATAAAGAGATAAGGGATGAGTTTATTTAAATTTATTTCTTAAAAAAACATTTATTTTAATAAAATAAAAACTTTTTTTCGTAATGTGTTTATCTAAATTATTTTTAATTTAAAAAATTATTTTTTCAACAAATCTTATCTACTTATTAATAAATATTTTTTAAAATATTTATTTTAAAATTGTTTTTTTAATTTAAACAAACCAACCCAAGATCAAAGAAGAGATTATATGAATTAAAAAGATTGATATGATGAAAAATTATAATATAAAAAAAAGTTGTATGATTTTTATTAACTATATGATTCATAAAATTTCTCTTTGGAACTTTTTTTCTTATCTGTTTCTTCATGGTATTTACATTATACTAGTTTTCCCCTTTGACTTTACAGCTGCTTCTAAGCATTTTTCTAATCACTAGAATAGCATTGGCTGGTTGTGCTTCATCCAACATGCCAATGAAACAGTTCCACCTATTATTCAACAAAGTAACTTCATTACAAAACAAAAACATTATGAACAGGAGGAAGAAAAAAAAAGTGCCCGGCCAAGTCTGATGAGTAGTGATTTTAAGTGGCACACGCATGTGCTGCACATTCTTTGAAACATCATTAAAATATGAGGGAAATGAAACTGATTTCATCATTATATTCATAAGCTTGTAATAGTTTATTGAGCTTTTTCTCACTTGAGCTAATCAAAAGAGAGGGCAAAAAAAAGTTTATGGCCCTTTTATATATACCTGCACGACAGACAATACCTGCTTTGAATTTGATTGAGATTGGTTCATACACACATAAAAAGCACTTTTTAGTTTATCACTTTCAGTTATCATTGACTAAATTTGCGGGCGTGGAGTGGAATTACACAATTGAATATTGCTGTTCTCACTATATATCGCATTCACATTTATATGTTTATGATCCTTGTTTGTTTGTTCATGAATTCAGCTTTTCTTTAACAGAAAATGCGGCCTTTCAGAAGGACTGAAATGATTCAACATCATGAAAGTGGCTTTAGTGAGATGTAGGTATTATTGCTGAAGAGCAAAGTTGAGACAGTAGCAGAAAACAATAAAGAAATTTTGGAATATGTAGGTTCATGAAATTAAACGGCACTATTATTATTATTATTATTATTATTATTATTATTATCTGTTTAAGCAAGGCTATGTTTGATTACGGTTAGAGATATAAAATATCAGTTTGTTTAAATTTATTGGTTAAAAAATATTTATTTTAATAAATAAGTATTTTCTGTTTTTATAGTATATTTGTCTAAACTATTTTTATTTAAAAATATAATTTTTTTGTTTATTTTGATAAGTAAATTATATTTGTTTATTAAATAAACATTTTTTAAGCGTTCAAGAGTTATTTAGGTGTCAATCAAGAAGCTATTCATTATTACTTATGATCATTTTGATGTGATTTTTCCATTCATAACATATTTACGAAACACACTAAGATATTTTACACGAACCATAACATTTATATGGGGCCTCATCACTTTCATGAGGTTTGTTTAATGTATGTTTATGGATAACAACATTATCAAATATTAAAATATATGCAAATGATTTCATTTTCAAAAAAAGTGGGTGTGTATATGGATATCCTAGAACTAAAAATGTCAAATAAGTCCTGAAGATGTAAACCCACAATCACATTAATTCAAAAAAAATTGTGGCTTAAGGCTTAAGTTATAATATAAAGTAAACATTTATTTATGGACCAAAATGATACTAAGAACTAGGGATTTATTTGACATATCAATGACTTATTTGACATTGTTTTAGTTCAATGGACTAGTGTGATGGTAACAGTTGTTGAGACTAAAGTATTTACTTAAATATCGTCAATTCTTCACCACTTTCCAATTGTGCTTACGAAGGTGGTTTTTTTTTTTTTTTTCCCTTAGAAGCTACTTTCCTAAATTGAGGTTATTATTTAAAAAAAAAAACTCATAAAAGCGTCAAATAT
Organism: Glycine tomentella; assembly: GCA_007407185.1. Lineage (NCBI taxonomy): Eukaryota > Viridiplantae > Streptophyta > Magnoliopsida > Fabales > Fabaceae > Glycine > Glycine tomentella. Next base: position 516,078 of record PYAF01001841.1, read on the forward strand.
AACAAAATCATTCATGATTTTGTCCGACTTATGGAGAATCATTTGGTTTAAAATATTTTCTGCTGACAGTTTTTTTTTTTTTTTGGCTGGCGTTGTAATATGGGTTGGTAACCCCTTGTACATTCATATATGAAAACCTTTTTTTGGTTGATAAAAAAAATACTTATTGCATTGATTTAATTTTAAACAAGTTGCGTTAAAAAGTAAAACTGAAATTTACCTTCTAAATGAAGGCCTACATAAAATTCATTTACTAATAAATACGCTAAATTAATTTATATAAGTTTCTACATTATTTGATAATTTTTTAAAAAATTATAATTAAATTCCTAAACTTTTAAATCATTTATAATTCAATCCTCGAACACATTTTTCATTAAGATTTCATAAATCTAATTAAATTTTTAAAAATAGTTTAAAGATTAGATTGCTAGTCTTTTTTATAATTAAAACATTACTTGATTGTTTGTTTAATTATTCAGTTAGTTTTAAAATCGTTTTAAATTTTTTAATTAGGTTTTTTATGAAGCTAATTTAAACTTTATATATATAATAAATTAAAATAATATTAAAATATTTTTTAAAAGCATAAAATAGTTTTAAAAAATAAACCAAATATGTCGTAAGTCCTTGTATTTAACAGAACTTTAATAGACCCGATTAAAAATAAATTATAAATCGGGGGGCTTAATTACAAACTTTTAGAGTATTGATTAGGAACCTTTTCAATAAATAAAAAAAAATGTATACGTTCCTTTTCAAAAATCTCTAAAATATACGCTAAAAATCAGCTGAACATATATTACTAAATTTTAGTATTATAAAACGTACAGCTGTTTACAGGTTAGAATAGTTTTAATTGTTTATTTGTTATTTTAATTTAACACATTAAATCAACCGTAGCAAATAATGTACATTCAGTCTAGCTCTAACCATTATATCAGGATTTATCCATTTGTAGTAAAAATATATATATTAAAGACGCACTTAAAATAGTAAAATCCGTAAAGAAAGGAAAGGCCTATCATTGGACACAGCTTTGGACCCTTTTGGAAATAAGTCCCTAACGTTTCAAGAAAGGCAAAGACAATCAATCCATCTTTCAGTACTTATAATACCCTACGCTCTTGTTATAATGTCCTTTATATAAAGTTATGATCCTTAACACATGATTTTGCAAAATTTAAGAAACATTGTCCATACCACCCACCGAAAATTATTGAACCTTTTCTAGTAATTTCCTTATAACAAGTTTTAAAAAAAAAAAAAATGAATGCATCAACTATGATTGATTGGATTATAAAAGGAGCCAGAGAGAGTATTTATGAAGGATTACTAAACCATAGTGCAATAAGTGCTCTTGTCCTCTCATACGATCCAACAACGTGATGTGCAACAACTATAAGTTGATTAAGGTATCCATTTTTTTCATGTAAAGAAGAACCCTATCCAGGGTGCAGAAGCATGTGCAATCTTTAATTTGGCAAGCTGTGATTAGCGGCTAGGCTAAGTAGTAGAATAGTAGTAATTGCAAACAGCAGGGACCATAATAGCAACCTTAGCCATAGCCCTGCACTAGCTTCAATTTCCAACATTAGTCAATAAATTGAAATTAAAATTTGTGGATGACAACCTGTGCCATTCAAAAAGGATGTTAAATGCTTCAAATAAAAAACAGCACCAAAGAGACAAGCCAGCAAAAGTTCCTGTTTGGTGCCCACTTTTTTTGCCTTAGAAAAACCACTTGTGTTGGTTGATATTATATATATATATATATATATATATATATTCTTATACACTTTGCATGGCATAGAATAGAGATTGAGATTCCCAATCGGCCTCATGCTCCTTTTGGCCTTAGAAAAAGTAGTAGTATAGTACTTGTGAAAAGAAAAGAAAGGTCGACAACTACAAACAAGCTTCACTTTCTCTTTTTTCCATTAAAACGAAGCAAAATATATATATATATATATATATAAGAGTTGAGTGGGGTTCACAGTAAAAAAGGCTAAAACTGCCAAAACAAAAGTTTCCTAGTAGTAGCTATTAGCCCTAAAATATACCATTTCCTTGCCTTCCCAACTCTCACCATCGTTTGTGTTTTGGAGATTGATTAATTACAACGTCACTCCCCCCCTCTCTCACTAACTTCATTCCGAAATTCTACCATTGTTAGAGGATGCCAAAAAAATTAACCTATAAATACAACAAAAGGGTAATGTAATAATCCACTGCAATTAGTTCCTTTTTCACGTCCTCAACATGCTTCAAAGTCCAAGCAAAATGTAGTAAACTAGAGTAATAGGAAGAGCAATTAGCATCCCAAATATTACCCTGCAACAAAATAAACAACCAAAAACAAACGTTACTAGGAACATGATAATTAATTCACTATAACGGTATAACCAGTTCGAGTTCTATGAGAAAATACCAATAGCAAATGAAGAAGAATAGAGGAATACAAACCCGGTGCTTAGTATATCAGGATGAACGTTATATTCCTTAGCAAACACAAAAGGAACAATCCCTTGAGGCAGAGCAGCCTAAAAATAAACACAATAAATATACATTAAAAGAACTATCAAGTGTTAAAACCACAAAAAACTAAAGACCAAAAATTATATTACAGAAAAAAATGTTGAGACCCCTTTTACCTGTACGATAGCAATGTGCAACAGAACTCCCCTGAGCCCTACAACGATTGAAGCAACAGCCATGACTGCAGGACCAGTAAGAAAACGAACTGCCATAGCAAAGGAAGCAACCGAGTTTCCACACGCAATAATCTTTGGCTGCAATGCCATGAATAACCCTACAAAAACCGACCAAGGAACTCAAACCTCAATACAACAACATTATAACCAAACATGACAACAAAGCCAAACTATTTTATCTTATTAAATATACCAAGGCTAAACATTGCCATCCCAAGACCAGCATCAGATAAAATTGATATCGATTTAGCAACAATTGCTGGCATAACAACATTCCACCTGCAACAAATACACAACACAAAAACATTAAAACTTGTATAACTAAAACCATTTGAAACTAATAAATTAATAAAACAAGGAAACATTGATTGCATACTTGAATGAGATCAAAGACCAAGTGAGACCAAAGAGGCTGGAATATGTGTTGGGGTTTCTAATCAGCTTCCTCCAAACCATAATCAAAATGAGCCTTGTCATAACACTTGTTGGTGGCATGGAAGTAGGTTTGGCTTCACCTTGAGCTTTAGGGTGAAGCTCAGCTGTGGAACTCGAGCCAAGCTTTGAAAGCACTGGCCCTTCCTTGTCAACCCCATTAGCAACGGTTCTGTTCCCGAAGCTAAACTCATCGTGACCAAATTCATCATAATCTGACCAACCACGTGGAAAAAACACACCTCCAATCAAAACAAAAGAAAATCACAAGTTCCAAACAAAACATTACCATTATTGGGTCCAGAAAAGACCAAATAGTAGATGATAGAGGGATTAACAGACCAAAACTATTGTATTAGACAAAAGACATCACAAGGAAAGTCCAAGGCAGTCCAAGTGTCCAACAAACCCCACTCCAACTTTGACACCAACAACAATCTTAAAGAGACAAAAAAACACACTCGCAACAAAACTAGGAAAGTCACATTTGAACAAGATTACAGGCCTGTTTAGTAAGGTCAAAAGAAAACAAATATCACGTTCATTAAAATTAAGAATTATAACTCTCACATAACTTTCACATCCCAAACGTGGTTTCTTTTTTTTGAACAAGTTTTCAAACATCCAAATAAAAGAAGAAAAATGAAAATTGAAAATTGAAAAAAATAAGGAAAGTTTCAATATTTGGAGCTTTTAGAAGTCCAATTTTCTCCTCTTTTTTCCTTTTTAACTAAAACACATACTACTATCAAACAAGTCCACAAACTTTGAATAAACAGCAAACAAAACATAGTAACAAAAAAACAACTTGTGTTTGAAAACATAAAAAGTAAACAAGGGACGTAAAAAACAAAACCTTTCTGGTGAGCCACCCCACCAACAGGAAGCTGGTCACTCCCATAATCCCCACCACCACCTCTGAAGACATGGATTCCACCTTCCGACACCGGCGAAGCACTCGAACTCCACACAAACATGTGGAGATCCTTCCCTCCACCACCACTCTCACCACCCTTCTTCTTCGCCGCCACCGGAGAAAAAATCCCCGCATTCGCAGGCCCAGGGTACCCACCATTCACCCTCGCACCCCCACCACTTTCTTCATCAAATCCTCCAAAATTACTCTGCCTCGGACTCACACTCACGTTGTTGTTGTTGTTGTTGTTCCTTCCATTCACCATGGAGTAAAAATCCGTGTGGTTAAAGCTCGAGCCTCTCGGAGTCGGGTTCCTCGAGCTCTGCAGCGAGTAAATCTCCGCATTGGTCAAATTCGAAGGCCTGGGAGTCAACGACACCGAGTTCGGCCCATGAGAGCGCCTAGAGAAAATCTCCGACCGTGAACTCGCCGACTTCCTCACAGTCACATGAAGCTTCCCGTCATCACCAACCTCCGCCTCCGTCTGAAGCGGCTCCTTCCCATCCAACGAAATAATATCCGAATCAACCTTGAAGGAAATGATCGAAGCCGCAGTATCAGGAAACTGCTCCACTATAAGAAGCCTCGCACCCCTATACTCAAACAAAAACAGCATAAGGGTGTACCAAATAATACACTGGAGCACCACAATCTGAACCATGAGTGTTCCCGATGCATCACCGTACATCCCCCTCAGCAATGGTATACCCATTACCAACGTGTTGGGGAGTGTTGAGAGAGAGAAGAGTGTTATGGACCATTCAAGCGAGCCTCTTGAGCTTGTTCTTGACCACACGAAGAGCACTGCGAGGACTATGGCTTTCTGGAGCGAGTCTGCGGCGATGAACTTGTAGTTCATGGCGTAAGGGTTGTTGGTGGAGATGAAGTGGAAGGAGAGGAGTGGGACTGCGAAGAGTGCCACGAAGCGGTTTATGCCGGAGCATTGGTCTGGGGTGAAGATCTTCCACCACTTCACTGACCCGTAGGCCAGGATCATCGCCACGTAGAGCGGCACCACCGCGGTCAGAACGTGGTACAAGTCCCACAACGTTATCATCGCCATAATTAGGTTTAAGAGAAGAATATAGCGGTGGCCGGAGAAAAGACAAGTTGGAAAAGGGAGCAGAGAAGGGCTGAGTTAAGTTTAAGGCATTATGAAGGGAGACAAAGGAGTAAAAGCTGGGGGCTTTTGTCAAGCATTTATAACTCTTTTCTGCTGCTGCAAGGACACAAAGAACCTCCTCCTCCTCCTGCTTTCGTGCTTTCTATTTTCTTAAACACCATATTATTATTTTTTTAGGAGGAAATACTATTTTTGTCCTTAAATATGTAAACTGTTAATATATTTATTTTTAAAAAATGAAAATTTTAATTTTAATTTCATATACTAAAAAAATTACTACAAATTTATTTATCGGTAATTTTCATCCATTACATTTATTGAAAAAACATGTGACACATTATGACAAAAATTGTAAGCGCTCTCCAAGTGACTATTTACTTAAAATATAATATAATTTTCATCTTTCTCTTTTTTAATAGTTACAAACATAACATTATAATAAATACTTTAAAAAAAATAGAAAAACAAATATAACAATAATCATAATTTTTCTATTACTTTGAAATTTATATTTTGATAACATTAGATAGTAACAACATTAGGTAGTGACAAAATCAAGTTGAGTCTCATTTTTTTGTAAATAATAACTTAATAGTTGTATATTTTTGTTTGAGTCTTATATTTTGGATAATATACTATCACATTAGAAATTTCAAAATAATAGACAGATTATGTTTATTAATCAATATTTTTATACTTATTAGGTTTGTTCTAATTTATGTTTATTTTCGTATTTTTTAAGTGCTTGTTATGTTATGTTTGTAATGATTAAAAAAGAAGAAAAAGATGAAGATTAAATTATATTTTAGATAAATAATCATTTTTATCTCTAAATATGTAGAACACTGACAAATTTGTTTCTGAATGTGGCATATGGACTCTTTAATCAATAGAATGGACGAAACTTAACAAAACGATAGATTTGTCACACTTTTTTCACTTTCTGGGACTAAAATTTAAAGATTTCATCTTTTATATATGAATTTATAAGCGCTGCACACATTTAGGAATAAAAATGATTATTTACCCTAAACATTTATATATTTCCATGCTATGCCATTATAAACTTTATTAAACTTATATTTTTTTCTTGTTTTTCTTTCTCTCACTAAGTATAGAATAATATCTTAAGTATCTATATAACTTTTTTCTTCTTTTAATTACAATATTATATTTTATTTTCTTTGAGACATATTTATTCATTTTGGTCTTTCAATATGTAAACGATAATAAATTAATCTTTAAAAAATAAAAATAAAAATTTAATTTTTAAACATATAAAAATGTAACAAATTATGTGAAAATATTTTATTATTAAATTATATTATTCAAAGATCAATTTAATAATAAATATTATTTTTTAAAATCATTTCAAATTAAGTTGTAAAATTTATTAATTAATTTATTATTAAATTTTGTATGGAACTAATTTAATGTATATGTAAAAGTTAAATTTAATTTATTTTTTTTACTTCATCAATTTAATTTGTTAGCACTTTATACACGTTTAGGACAAATTTCACTTTTTATCCTTCTTTTAATTGGTATACTGCTTTTTATTTTCTTTTATGTTTTTGTTTTTTAGAGGTTTGTGTTGGGTGAATGAAAAGGGAGTTTAATGAGACGGAGAGGACCAGGGGGTGCATCGCAGAAAAAGGAGAGAAAAAGGGAAGAACCAGAAGGGCTTCTAAAGATTCTCTTAGCTTTTTGCAGTTTATATGCTGTCTTCTTATGGCGCATGAGATGCAAAATAGAGAAAAGAAAACCAGCCATGGGAGAGAAAAAGAAAAGAAAATTATTCTGTCTTTTCGTGGATTCATTTACATTTTTCTGTCGGGAGAGAGAGGAAAACAAAAAGCTTCACTGGGAAATGGGATTGGAGCTTCGGCACCTTTTTTTCTTCTTCTGAAAAGATAAAGTTTAGGTACAGTATTTTAAATATTTTTCTATTAATACAATTTTCAGCTTATAACTGATGTTAATTAAAACATATTTAAGATATGAAGCCTTAGTTTTATCTTTTTAATCCATCAATTACAAAATTTGATGTTAGATATATCAACGAAACATCTTGTATCACAAACAGCTTATATACATATATATATATATATATATATATATATATAAGCTAATAAGGTTATATTGATTCTCTAAAAAAAAGGATAAATTGATCACAAATTTTAAGCTTTTAAACCCATTTCTAGACTGCAAGAGAAACCTCTATCTATCACTTTATTGATTTTATAAGCCCAAATAAAATTAGTCAAACTTAAAAAACTTAATTTTAAAAAAAATTATAATTCAAGCGTTCACATGACTACACGAGGCAGTGAGATACGATACAGTGACACACTCTCACTCAACGACGCAATGACGCACTCTCACTTAAGGATGTAGTGACGCACGTTCTTCGTTCACTTTGACTCAACCTTCGTCACTCAAGGTTCACACTCACTCGCGCCTCACACTTTGGCTCAAGTTTCAATTCTGACTCTCACAGAGGTAAGACCCTAAATCCCAAATCCATTTATGGGTTATCTGATTTTGATTTAACCATTGTACTTATACAACATCCACTCAGTTTATGGGTTAATAATTTGATTCATTTTTACAAGTGTTGTAAGATTGTGGAAGCAAGGAAGATGTTCAATGAAATACCTGCGAGAACTGTTGTTTCTTGGAACTTAGTTATGACTACTTGTGTTGAGAGTCTTTCACTAGGTGATGGGATTGGGTATTTTTTTAGGATGTGGGGATATGGGTTTAAGCATGATGAGACTTTCATGGTTGTGTTGTTGCTTTTTGCTTGTGTTCTTCAAGCTCTATCCATTTATATTTATTTTTTATTATTTACTAATACTATATATGCTATTACTACTATATTTAATAATGAGTAGTTACTAATACTGTATATCCTAATGTTTTAGATATTGTTGTGTGTGGTATGTGAATTTTTTATACCAATGCATATACCATTTGCCTAATTATTGCCTTTAACTTGTTCTTCCTTCTTTTTCCCATTGTAGTGGTATTTCCTTGACCCTTTTTGGTCTTTGTGTGGAAGACTCTTTTGTTGTTCAATATTACTAGGATTAGTCCTTGACTTTGATTTAAACAACGACATGCAAGCTTACTATGTTGTCAAGTATAAACTTCACTTTTACTAAGTGATAGATGTTGTGGAATTTAGAAAAGCATAGCTTGCTATTGTTGGTTTCTCTCTATCCTTATTCTTGTTTTTCTTATAACCGAAATCAAATGGGTTCTTCGTTACTAGAGACAACAAGACATTTAATTGCTAATACCTCAATGCCTTTACCACTACAACTCACTACCACGTCATTCAAAAGCATCATCAAAGCGTAAAAAACTTGATTAATAGCATGGACCATTTTAAAGAAAATTCCAATAAAGATTATAAGGCAGCATGCAATTATTGTGGTACTTTAATTAAGTTTAATAGTGGACCAACTGCTATGAAGAATCATTTATTGAGATGTCCTAATAATCCAGATAAAGGATAAAAAGTGCAAAGATCAAATGCTTCCTCATCACAAATTATAGAGGGGCAAGTGGTTGGTGGTGTTCGCTCTTGACGAAGTTGTTTTAAATTTGACCAACAGTTATGCCAAAAGGAACTTGTGAAGATGTTTGTGATTGCCAAGCTGCCATTTTGGTTTGTGGAGAATGAAGCATTCATCAAGTTTCTATTTGTCTTGCAACCACGATTTAGTGCCCTTATCATGTGCTACATTATACACGTGACATTTTTATACTCTTTGATGAGGAGAAAGAAAAGTTGAAGAAATTTATTTCCAGGCATTGTGGGAGGGCTTGTCTTATCATAGATACCTGGACATCAATCCAAAACTTCACTTATATGAGTTTGATTGCTCACTTCATTGATAATAATTAGAAGTTACAAAAGAAAATTTTGAACTTTCGTCAAGTCACAGGACATTCTGGAGAGATTATGAAAAAAAATGTTGAAATATGCTTGAATGAATGGGAGTTGAATCAGGTCTTTAGTGTAACTGTGGAAAATGCTTCATTTAATGACCTCGGTATTCAACACTTAAAAAAGAGGTTCATGTTTCGGTACAATGTACTTTTGAAGGGGGATTATATCCATATGCGGTGTTGTGCACATATTTTGCGCTTGATTGTGAAGCATGGCCTGAAACATGTAAAATAATATGTTTTAAGAATCCGTGTTGCAATCAAGTATATAAAATCCTCACCATCTACATTGGCTAAATTCAAGGATTATGCTGAATAGGAGAAAATTCTCAACAAGGGCCTCGTTTGCCTAGACATTGAAACTAGGTGGAATTTAACTTACTTAGTGTTGGAGGCAACTATCAAGTATCAAAAACCATTTGACACGCTTGAAATAGAAGACAAAAAGCATGTTGATGATCTACAAAGGGGGCATGATGTACCTTTAGAATTTGATTGGAATGAAGCTTGTTCACTCCTACCTTTTTTGAAGATGTTTTATGATGCAATGATGCGGATTTTTGGTTCTTACTATGTAACTAGTAATATATATATATATATATATATATATATATATAAAGAAAGTATTTGCAATTGGTAGGAAGATCCGTAATTGTGAAAATCATAATGATGTTTGCATAAGTTCAATGGTTATTCAAATGAGAGTTAAATATGACAAATATTGGGGAACCCCTAACATAATCAACATTTTGCTATTGATTAATGTTGTCGTTGATCCTAGGTGTAAGGTGAAATATGTTAACTACTTATTTAATGAAGACTAGACAAATGAATTAAAGTTGAAGTTGTCTTCTAGTTCAAAATCACTTTATGAAGAGTACCAAGGTGTTGAAGAGGGATCTCAAATTAACCAAGAAGTAGTACAATTGGATGAAGAAGATCATGATGATATCCATGGTATGAGTTTCTATCTATGAACAAGCGGGCAGAAAATTGATGCAAACAATTCTGAAGATGTTGTACTCATTAGTGAGCATCTGGTCTATGAAGATATTTATACTTCTTTTCACATACATAAACTGAGTTGGATAAATATCTTAATGAAGATTGTGATCCTTTCATCAAGTCAATTAATTTTGATATTTTAAACTGATGAAAGGTAAACTCCAAATTTCCTATCCTAGGAAGTATAGCATGAAAAGTGTTAGCGATTCTTGTTTCTACTATAGCATCAGAATCTTCATTCAGTGTTGGAGTAAGGATTCTTGATCCTTATCGAAGTTCCCTTATGCCTAGAATGGTGGAATTATTGGTTTGCACGCAAGATTGGTTGAAAGGAACATATTTTCAATTTTTATTGATGAGGACTTTAAAGAGCTCGAGAAATTTGAGCAAGGTAAGTTACCATCAATGTTCTACATATTTTTGTTATGCTTTTATAATAAATTTTAGAAAGTAACAAAATATTTTTCTATTTTGTTTCCAAATGAAGGAACTTCATTGACCGCCGTTATTAATCTTGATGATTGAAGGAACATTAGGTGAAGGAACATTAATTGAGTGTAATTACTATTTGTATTTACCTTGTTTGTCAGATTGGTTTATGTTGTTGTCTTGTATGGTGATGCTGACTGCAACCCATGTATATTTCTGGGTAATGAGATTTTCAAGCAAAAAAAGTTTCAGGAAGTTAGAGACTGCAATTCCAGAAGGATTGCCTTATCATCAACAGTTTTAGGACCTATTTTGTTAATCAACAGGACGAAATTTATTTCAGACTTTCTGTGTCTTGTTAGTTATTTTAGTGCAACTTCTATCCAAGTATATTGATTAATGAGACTATGGAATTTTACTTGCATTTATGTTGAAAATATAGAATTTTATAACTTTCATTTTTGTTATTTACATGAAACTATTTATATTTCAATTTAGTTTTTAATTTAATAATTGTCACTAAATTGTTTTTAAAAACTAAATTGTTTTTCTCCAGTAAATAATTCAGTTCAGTTCGGTTATTAAGAACTATTTGTACATTTCATTTCAGTTTGGGACAAAAACTAAACTAAACTTTGGCCACCTCTACTCGTACATGTCATAAATTGGATACGAACAATGTATATAACTATTTTTTTCTTCATTACATGAGTATTTTTAAATTTATATATATAAGAAAAATATTATTATTTAAATTAAATTGATAAAAAAATAGGATCAACAAAAAAAATATGATAATAAATTATTTGAATTAAAACATTATCAATATTGTATTCATGCATACATTAGTAATGACCAAAAGAAAGATTTCATGAACATTTTTTTTATAATGATTTTAAATAACAATAAATTCATTTTTAGGGACCAATGTGACTAATTTGGATACTAATATTCCATTAATTTATTTGATCAATATAACTCCATCTATATCTTTCTGATGTCGCCCTTCTCTCTTCACTCCTCTCTAATTCTCCTTCTTTTTCTATTTTTATTTATTTATCTTTCTCTCCCTTTCTCGCTCCCACATGGAACCCTCAGAGTTACTATTATATAAAAGAGCAAGAAATCCTCCTTCATTCAACATCTTCACATATGATCTTTTTAGTTGTTATGCTCTAACAACAAAGACACTTTCCCCTCTCCCATAGCCTTTACTTTAGAGACCATTGCCAAGTACATGGTCCTTGGTTGTTGATGTTATGTAGATCCTTGCCAAGTATAGTGCCAACTATGTGCTCTCCTATTTACACCTTTAGTGACAAACTTATTAGTGTGATTGTTGATTTCACCAAGATGAAATAATTAGAGTGTGTTTGGTTTCCAGTTGAAATCACGTTCAACAAAATTTTCCCACTTTTGAAGAAGAAACAAATCTTTTGTTACTTTAAAATGAAAGTTAATTACATTCTGTTTGAAATTTTCGGTTCCTTCTTTCCTGTTTGTTTTCTATTTTTCTGTGGCGATTTATATGGGAAGTGGATTTCTACACATGGTTCATTTTCTTCCCACATGGTTCATTTTTTCTTTCATCAATTGTTGTTCCCTTTTGTTTATTGTAAGACTCTCATGACAATGCAAGACTAAACCAATGATTGTTGGGGGTTCAGCAACTAAACACTCTTGATGTAACAATTCTCACTATCTATGTAATGTTATTTCATATTATTGTTCTTTTATGAATCTTTTGTCTTGTTTGTGGTCTGATCTTCCATGTGCATGTAATGTTATGAAGGTTTATGCATTGAGAAATTTCTATACTCTAATAACTGGGAAATAATATCTAGACAATCCATATCTAGGGATAGAAAGACATTGTTTAGCCTTAAATATACATTTCTACTCTTAATGCAAATTATTTGATGTAACTTGCTGAGGGATTAGGTAATTTAGGCTCTTTCATGTGAGGGATAATGGTTAGAGTAAATTAGAGGATGAAGGTGATATGTAAAATAATATTAAATAGTGAAAAATCATTAACATTGCATCAAGAGTAGTTTTGGTAGGCTAAACACCCAACGTATCTCATAATCCTGCATCAACCTTCAATCAACTCTCCAATTATATGTTTTTCTTTTTTGGCTCTTAATCTATTTTGCTGTTTATTTTATTCTAAATTTATATTTACATATAGTATCACTTGAAAACCCCAAAAATTTATTCAGTCCATTGCTTAAAATTTGATATATACGAACTTTGAGTATAATCAAAGTCCCTTGGACTTGACACTTGGCCTTACCGTTTTATTATTACTTGGACGAATTGGTACTCTTGTCAATCAGTCAACAAAAGGAATTGACTACACAGAGACATTTTCTCCTGTATCTAGGAAAGATTCTTTCCAAGTAATTATGGTATTAGTAGCTCATTTTGACTTTGAGTTACATCAAATGGATGTGAAAACAACATTTCTTAATGGTCATTTAGAGGAAGAGGTTTACATGAAACAACCTGAAGGATTCTGAATCCTCTAGTGATAATGAGCACTTAGTATGCAAGCTTAATAAATCCATCTATGAATTAAAACAGGCCTCCCACCAATGGCATATGAAATTTCATGAGGTCATCACTTCATTCGATTTTGAAGAGAACATCATGGTTCAATGTATATACTAGAAGGTCAATGGGAGTAAGATTTTTTTATTGTATTATACATGGATGATATTTTGCTTGCAACTAATAATAAGGATTTGCTATGTGAGGTAAAATAATTTCTCTCAAAGAACTTTGATATGAAGGATATAGGAGAAACATCTTATGTCATTGGCATTAAGATTCATAGTGAAAGGTCTCGAGGCATTTTGGGTTTGTCTCAAGAGACCTATATTAACAAAGTTTTAGAGAGATTTAACATGAACGATTGTTCACCAAGTGTAACTCCCATTGTGAAGGGTGACAAACTCGATTTGAGTCAGTGCCTGAAAAATGATTTTGAGCGGGAAAACATGAAGAATATTTCATATGCTTCAATTGTTGGAAGTCTTATGTACACTCAGGTTTGCACTAGACTTGACATTGCATATGTTGTTGGAGTTTTTGGAAGATATCAGAGTAATCCAGGTATTGACCACTGGAAAGCTGCAAAGAAAGAGATGAGATATCTTCATGGAACAAAAGATTACATGTTCATGTATAGACAGACTAATTGTCTGAAGGTGATTGACTACTCTGATTCAGACTACGTTGGATGTGTTGATTCAAGAAAATCATCTGGTTATATTTTTATGCTAGCTGGTGGAGATGTATCTTGGATAAGTGTCATGCAGACCTTGACTGTTACTTCTAATATGGAGGCTGAGTTTGTTTCTTGTTTTGATGCTACCTCGCATGATGTATGATTGAAGAGTTTCGTGTTTGGGCCTAGAGTTATGGACTCTATTTCTAGCCCATGGAAGATGTAATGTGACAACTCTGTTGTGGTATCCATGGCTAAGAGCAACAAAAGTGCAAGTTGAAGTAAGTAAATCGACATCAAGTACTTAGCCATAAGATAACGTGTTAAAGAAAAGAAAATGGCTATTGAGCACATTAGCACTGTGTTGATGATTGCCAATCTTTTGACTAAAGGAATGCTACCAAAGAATTTTATGGATATTGTAGTACGAATGAAACTTGGTTCCATGATGTGATTTCATTGTACGTACAATTGTTATTTTTGAAACTCTCATTTAGTTTGATGTTTTCTCATATGGTGTTGTGCACATATTCATTTATTTATTTTGAGAAATATCATTAAGTTTTGATTTGGAATAAATATATGGTTTATTCATTAAGTTGAGAATTAGCATTTAGAGACTTTATATTGTGGTACATGAAAGATAATATTCACTATTAGAGGAATATCGCCATGACTCATATATTCTATTTCTTGTTATGACTAATCTTGGGTTAAATGGACCAAGTGGGAGAATGTTGAAAATTTTTGGTTTGGAAATTTTTGGTTCCTTCTTTCCCATTTGTTTTCTGTTTTTCCAATGCAATTTCTATGGGAAGTGGGTTTTTGCACATGATCCATTTTCTTCCCACATTCAAACCTTATCTTCTACAACGTTTAGGAACAAACAACAACCCATGTTCTAATCCATGTATTTCGTTCTTATCGTGGTGAGTTTCTGTGATGAACAAAACTCTATAAATAGAACCAAATGCTCTCTATTTTAGACCTCCAAATCTATTTCTTTCTTTAGAAAAACACACCATCGAGTTTGAGTGAGTGAGAGTTTGGAAAGTTAAAACTGTAAAGGCTTAAGAAAGTTGATAATAATGGCTGCAGGTAGGTATTTATGAAATTTATTTTTCTTTTCTACTTTCGCTGTTTGATCTAATTGTATTGCTTATGGTTGTTAAACATGTTCAAACCAATATATTTAATTTTTACACACTCAACTTATTTGTTTTTCCCACACGATATCAATTGTCATATATAGCTAAATGGTGTTATAAAGAGTGATCTTATGAGTCTCATGCAAACTATGCATTGGGTGCATGTGAATCCAAGGTTCAAGTTGGGGCAAAATAGCTAAGCTAAGACTATGTTTTGCCAAGATAGACTCAATGGACAAAATTATTATCACAACTCACAAGGCAAATTAAATTAATGTAGAGATTAACAAGTTTTTGACATTTAATTTTAACAAAAATTTAATTAAAATATGATTACAATACAAAGATTTTTGTAATATCATCTAATAATAGGTTGCCATGTTTGATAAACTAATTATTTTTATAATAACTAATTTAAAATTCATATCAAAATATTTTCTAATTGATTATAGTATAAAATTATAAAAATATTTACACTAATAATGTATGAAAATTAATCTCAATAAAAATCCACAAGTCATTTCTAAATATAAATTCAACATTATTATTTTAGTCCCTTTTCCATAAACTTGACAATTTTTAGTTAAATAAACTTATAAAGAAAACTATTTACGAAATAGATAAGTACGAATCATGCTTAATGTTTGTATACGATGACATTAGAAGAAAAAAAAAAGCTCTTTTTACATCAGAAATTTACTTTAATTAGTTCCTGAAAAATTGATATGGCAGATTTTCGCTAGTCACATATGTTCATGCTTTATTATTATTATTATTATTATTATTATTTGAAAAGGCAGATGTTCATGCTTTATTTTTATTTTTTGAAGAGGCAGATGTTCATGCTTTATTTTTATTTTTTTGAAGAGGCGGATGTTTTAATTAAAAAATGTTAGGATATACTAATGGATTTTGCAGAAATTAGACGTGCCTTTAATACAGTTTTCTTCAGTGATATTTGTGCAGCAACTTTCCTAGCTAGCTAGGATGAAACATTTTCCTTTGATTATTGGCAATGATGATTAACTAATTAAAAAAATTATGTTATTAATCAATATATCCCTACAAATATTGATGTAGGATTAATTTTTCACTCTGTTGTCATTTAGCGAAACGTGATACAAAAGTAAAAAAACCCAAATCAAAAGTAGAAGAAATATAAACGCAAGACAATCTATTTTTCAAGCAAGACAAATGTGGGGCATGAAGTGGTAGAAAACGAACACTCTCTGTCTGGCTCTGTTCAGTTGGGAATTTCTATAAAAAAAGCAAGAGGATTAAAATCGCATGCAGTCACATCCAATGTTTAGATTATTTATTAATTGAAAAATAAAATAAAACATTACTTAGTACGTAGCTGAAATTGTGGATTGTATATATGAATGTTTGTTGCGTCATGCATCCATAATCATACAGTGTCCAAAATATAGTAGTAATAGATAACCGGAGGAGCAAGGTTGAGGTTGATAACATATGGAGACAAGTGCATGAAAATAATAAAGAAAATATTAAAATGTGTTATAGGAATATGAGAAGAGAGGGATGTGGAAAGAAACAAAGAAGAAGAATATTAGTAGCTAGAATAGGAGACAATGGAACAAGTGAGAGGGAAGAAGAATCCAATGATAAAGACAATTTTATGTCTCTGTGTCTCTGCCCTAGCTATATATATAGATAGCTAGGTAATTAACAATATTTCATTAATTATTCACTTCACAGCAAGTGGAAGGAACTAGGAAGGATTACAAAGCACAAATCACTTGCAAACAACATATTGCCAAATAGTACAAAGAAAAACAACAGCATGTGTATGGCAGGTAGCACCAAGCCCTCAAATTGTGGAATGAATTATGAATTATGAATTATGAATTATGAAATGCATGCAGCATCCCCAAAGAAACTCACTCATTCCTCCCTCTCTTCTCATTTGGTACTCTTCATCAATATCTATGTTAAATGGATATGGTAAGAATATATATATGTATCGATATTGGTATGAGAATTTTTAAAATCCGAGTATAGTTGGACATTTTTTTTTTTTTGAAGAAAGAGTATAGTTGGGTTAATTAAAACTTGTAATTTAAGTCTATTATAGTAGTATTTGTTTTAAATTTTTTAGTTAGTTGTTTTTTTATTTATTTTCAATTGACTCTTTAACGTTTTTTTTTTTTTTGTCTGCTGGTTTCATTTTTACCATTTAACAAAAGTGAATTACGTGACATTGAAACTATTAATTAAATCCTAATCAATAATTAAATTCTTCAACTGTTGTTATTTTGAGCAAATAGTGAATTACATTGAGCAACTTGTTTGATAAAAGTAGTTATAGACTGTTGATTTCAAATTAATATATTTTTAAGTTTTTAAAATGAAAAATAAATATTTCTAAGTTGTTTTGGTTATGTATTTTCAATTTCTATTACTCATGTACCACAATTTTACATATACTTTCCTCACTTCTATTCTCTGAAAATCAATTTAAAATTTGGTTTATGAAATTGTTTTTATAAACTAAAAAACAAAACACAATTAAACACACTCTATTTTTTTTAGGATTTATTTCTGAGGAGAAATACAGATTTTTTTTTATATGTAGGATCCAAAAAATAAATTCAATCTACCCCCTCCCTAGTAAGAGTAAATGGGGGAAAGTGCTCCTACTTTTAATTTTTGTTTTTTTTAAGAAATAAAATAATTTCTTACAACATAAAATTTTTTTAAATATTTTTTAAGGAAAACAAACAATTGAGATTTAAAAAAATGAGTTAAATTTATGTTTTTTTAATTAGTATATATTTTTATATAACCTATTTAATTCCTTTTACTATTTCTTACACTTATTTAAATAAATGAATTGGGAAGAAATTGATAAAAAAATAAGAAATTGATAAAAAAGAATAATATTAATCCTTATAAATATTATATATTTCTCTCAAATTTTTTATTAAAAAACTTGTCCTCTTATTTTTTACCTCCAAAAGTTTCACTCTAAAATTATTATTATGTATTGAATCACATACGTGTACCCAAAAAGTAATATTATTTGATACACATACATATATACCCACTAGCACAATGAGTATAATGTTTTCTTTGGTTACGTATAAGGAAATAAGAAATCGTAGATAAAAATAAAATATAATTGAGTGAAAATGTATGTTTAAACTTTAAATGGATAAAAATGAAAAGAAAATAAATGAAAAAACTTTCCACTTGTTACGATAACGGAAAAGAATCAATAGATTGAAATGGGAAAACAATAAAGACATTTTTTTCCTCAATTGAAACACGGGTATTATATAATACTAATCAATGTTAAAAAGAAAATTGATTACCAATAATTTGTTGGATCGCAATGATAAATTGTCTTTATTATGACCTGAATACTGAAACAAATTAATAATGATCAATTAAATTTAATCATAGTTAATCGATTAACTTGAGCTACAATATATACAAAATTATGTAATTTACATGTTACAACCAAAACATAATGGATTAACTTTTCATCATAATCGATCTAATCACATGAAGCTATCCTTGCATACAGCTTATGCGCCATCTCATGAAAAGGGATGTTGGACCACTCCCACACAGCACTCACACATACAAAGAGAGTTACATAAAAATGAGAGAAAAAAAAAGGAAAGAAAGAGGAAACTCTTCAATTCAATGATTGAGAATTATTTAAAATACATATTGTATTTGTATGGTTTATTGTTAACCATTAGTACTCTTCATATGACATACTAATTAACAAATAAGTATGATGCGGATAAAAAGCGGGTTTGAATGTCCTCACACTCTAAAAGGTGGGGCGGTTCTAGTTGAGTTTATAAAAGAAGAAAATATTATAGGTAGATAATTTGTTATTATTTCTTATCAAATATTTTAAAAAGAATTAATACAGAATGAATAAATATTATAAGAATTAAAATGAAAAATGATATATTTGAAGGACTAAAATAAAATAATAATGATCAAAAATATTTTTTTTATTTTATTAAAATTTATTAAAAATCCAAAACAAAATGAATTCAAGTTTTGTAAGTGAATGAAAGTAGAAAAACAAAAGTAAAAATTCACCACTAAAAAAACTAGTACAAGTATTATCAACCCTTAAGGCTTTGTTTGGGAGTTAAAAGAAGAAGGGAAAGAAAGAGATTCAAGGGGAAGGGAGGAAAATGAGGGAAATTTCTTCCTTCTTGTTTGGGAGTTAAAAATATAGTAAGAGAGAGAAATAGAGAGTTAATAAGATACTTTTATAATTTTGCCCTTGAATTGTGATTTAGTGCTTTGTATTTTGGTGTTTTATTAATACTGGTTGAGATCGGATAGTAATTTTATTAACACTGACTGGATAGGATAATAATTTTATTTACTTTTCCTTCTAAAACCCTTCAAATTAAGGGAACAACAATTTTCAGGCTTTGAAGGATTTTAGAGAAATTTTAAAAATCCTCAAATCTTTTTTCTCGAAAATTAAAACTCTCAAACAAAGAGATGTCACTATCTAAACATTTTCCTTCCCTCCCTTCTCCTCTAAAATTTCTCTCCCAAACAAAGCATAAGGCGTTGAATATATAATCAAATGCTACATCAAAAACACATCTTTAATTTTGAAGAGTAAGACCAAATTTGGCAAAGGCATCAACAACTTGACTTGCTTCACCATATACACCAGTCCAAACAACTTATCCCCTTTTCTATGATGTTGTATATAGATTTCACCAAATTCTAACAAGGATCCTTTGGTCAACAAATTAATAGTAGTCATCATCATAGAATCAAACTACATCGTGATCTTGCAAAAATCCTCTACTCCAAGCCCATTGCAATCCATGCATAATGCCCCAAAATTCAATTGCTAGGATGGAGCACGGGCCTAATTTCACAGCAAAACCAAATAAGAATGCACACCTCTCTCATCCTTAAGCACCCTCACACGATGAACTTATTCTGGAATTTATAAAAGAACCGTCACAATTCAAGGCCACCTCCCGAACTAGCCAAAGGAAAATAACTGACGTTATCAAAAGATTAAAACCTTAAAAACCACATTCGATGTTGTCCAAATAATTGTACTTAAATATAATTTCATAACAACGTCGCCAAATAACGTACATGAGAGAACCAAATAACATTCTCCATTTCACACCATGAATCACTCACTGCTTATGCAGATAATTAAACAATCATTTCGTAAAATGTTGTGAAGAAAAAAAAAAACCCAGTAACATCATGTAAACACAGAAGCCCAAACAATTCTGACTTCCCTACAATCCAAAAAAGAATGAAACAGATCTTCCATTTGATTCGTACAACGTTAACATCTGCAACAATTTGATCATTGCACTAAACCCAAACTAAACATATAGTAATTTAAGCATTTTTAATATTATTATCCAATCAGAATTAAAATTTTACATATCCCCACCCTGCATAATCAACAGTGGTATTTATTATTTTCTAAGACAAATCTAACATATTATAATCTAACAATGAAAGAGGACAATGGTTAAGAAGTGCAATAGTGAGAAACTATTTATAATGATTAAAGACAGGCGGCGCCGCTGGCTAACAAGTCTAACATATTTGTCGTTTCAGTCTTACAATCTCTCTGCATTTTTTTTGGGGGGGTCCAAAACGACTGCGTTGCTGTCTCGTTTTGGTTCCATTCCTTTCCAACACACGCAAAAGCAAAATTGCCTTAACTCGCAGCCCTGTCCTTTTCATTGTCTCCCACACTCCAGACACTCTCTCGCTTCTGACAATTCTGCTCCTCACACGTTACAGCCTTTCTGCCCTTTCTTTTTTACACTCCACTGCCAAATATTTCAAAGGAAATCGTAGAAAAATTTGCAAAGAGAGAGAATTCAAATATTTACACGTCCCAAAATTATGCTTAGGAGAAATAACACTAATAAAATCACAATAGGAAAAGGCTAAGAAAATGATTGGTTGCTTTTTGAAATGGAATAAATGTGGATTACGTCCCCAAGGACTTGGAGCAGTAACGTTCAATGGAATTGGACCGGGAATGGGAATATTAAAAAGGATAAATGTTGATTTTGGTACGGTGATAAGAGTAAATTATAGAAATTTCTCCTAAACTATGTATTATTTATATATGTTTTTTTTTCCTTCTTTTCATTCTATATAATTTTTTAAAATTTTTAATCTCGTTACACTTACACTTTCTTCATTGTTAATAGTATCAGTAAACACATAATTTTAATTAAAATTTTAATTTTAAAATTATTTTTATTTTCCTCTATTTAAAACTCTTATCTTTGATACATTATTGTTGAATCTTTGCGAATCCGTATTGTTGCTTTAGTACAATGAAATTTGTGTTCGTTTGTTTTTGTGGATTAATATTTATGGTGTTGATTTTCTTGTTTTCTTTTTTGACGATGTTGAACTGTTATGCTGCATTTTTTTTACATTTTGGAGAGTGAGAGGGAAAATGAGTATCAAGTGTAATTTTGATAAAACAGAAGGGACACATGTATTATTTGTAAAAGATAGGGGGTGTATGTGTAACTTTTTTACAACCTTAAAAGAATAGATGTGTCTCATGTGAGATGCGAACAGAAATACGAAGGATACAACAAGGCAAGACGATGACAAGAGAGGGGCTTACCTATCATCACCACTGCGGAGGAGAACGTGCATTGGACCAGTTTATTGAGGAGGAGAAGCAGGCCTAGCACCACCTAGAGGAGAAACACAAAGGAGACACGTGGCATGATAACAAGGAGTGCTACTCACTCTTATTGCATGAAGAAGAATGAAGAAGACATAGCACAATTCTATTTCTCTTTTGATCACTTAAAAATTAGGGATAATTATGAATTTTCTTATAAATAGATTAAAAATTAATGTAAATATCTTTTAATTTTCAAATGGAAACTTAACAATGTTATAGCAAGAGAGCTAATGTGCTAATGCAGTTATTTTAAAAGAAAAAGGGACATGTGGAAAAATAGAGCAAACCTTAGGAGAAGTTTCTCTAATTTATTCTATTTTAAAATATAAAAAATTTAAATTTAATCTAACAAACTTGTCACATCTTACAATTTTAAAAATTAAAATAAGTGTTTATCTGTATTAAAAATAGTAATATTATGAGTTTTTTTTTATTCTGGTAATACTATGAGTATGATGACGTATTAGTGTTATGGACAGAAGCAATGAAGCATTGATTGATACTAGTAATGGATAATGAATAGATTTGTATATTGCGATTAAAGCCGGGATTTAAGGAATAGGGTTACCCCACTATACTAGCTCATTCTTTCTGGGTTCTGAAACGTTGGTCCATTGCGGAATGTAAAAGCAAGATATATAGAGAGAGAGAGCCGTTTTCGTAAGGAAAACGTGAAAATGCAATTGGTCTTTCTATGTATGCCCAATCAACGAAGCCCCCGGGACTTTCTTTTTACTGTTGGGTCTTTATCAAGCCCAATTCTATCATGGTATGGGTAATTGGTAACATCCATGGAGCCCCATGGCATTCCATTCTTTGTTGCTTGTTTCTATGTATAGAAGATTTTGTCTCCTCTAGTGACATGTCACTATAAATATAGCTTGAGAGAGAGACACACAAAATTTACTGTTACTTTCTCCTTTTTTTTTTTTTTGGAAAGATAATGTTCAATTGTTAATATGTAATTTTTTATGTTTGTTTTTTGATAAATTTTTGTTTTTATTAAATTTCTAATACAATAATAATTTTATTTTTGGTTATTGATATTTTTTTAGTTCATAATAAATTAACGAATTTTATATTTATCTTTTTATTCTTTTCATTTTAATTAATCTAAACTAAAATAAAATTTGTTAATTTATGAAAGAATAGACACAAAATAAGTTAATATATTACATATTAAAAAAATATCAAAGATAAAAAATTTATTGTTTTATTAGACACTTGACATAAAGTAAAAATTTATTAGAAAATAAATACAAAAATTAATTATTTATTAGAGATAAAAATATATTTAAACTTTTATTAAAATATGTATTGATTTTCTTAATATACATCTACTTTTTGTTAGAAGAATTATTGTAACAAATTACAACATAAATTTGCTAAAATACTCTAAATTTCATACGAGCGCAGGTATACATGAATATATCCGTCAATGAATTAAAGTGTTCCTTTTTGCAATAAGATATTTCACTTGCATGATAGCTCTGTTTCTTTTTCTTCTTAAGTAGAGATCTTAATATAATATTTGATTTCTTCTAGGAAGAGCTTAATTTGTTGTGTGCTCTGTCTGATGGTGGCAAGAAACTTACTTTGATAGTGGTAGAGGTGGTGATCCTTCTTAGAACCCCTCCAATAACTATTTCATCCATCCAAATGAAGGACCTTTCACAGTGTCCATTACTCCAACTCTAAATGGAACAAATTATCATGCATGGCACAAGGTTAATATGAAGAGTGTTGATTGTTAGGAACAAGTTAGGATTCATCGATGGAAGTCTTCAATTTACATTTAAAGATGGAAAAGGTGCAACATGCCGAGTTATTCTTGGTTCATAAATTTAGTTTTTCTTTTTTCTTTTTTTTTTTTAACATGCTATTGGTACAAAAAGTAATTCATATTAAAAGTATTAACTAATTTTTATTGAAAATCATACAAGTTGAATATTTTTTGAAAACTTGACTAATGTATAGAGAGATCTCAAAGAAAGATTTTCTCAAGGGATCTTGATACGAATTCTAGAGCTTAAACAAGAAATCTATGGTTTGAAGCATGAAACACTACGTGACAGAATATTTTCCTATTTTGAAAAACTAAACATATTTAACCAATAAAAAAAATATAATCAACAATATTTTATATTTTTTAAAATCTTGCCAAATAATAATCTTACTAAAAAAAATCGTCTTTCTAAATTCTTACCAAAATAAATTAACTTTTCTAAAATCTTCTGTATATCTTTTACCCAAATTTTACTAAAATCATTTTTTATCTCAAAATTATAATATCATCGTTTTTCAAAATCTAAAAAAATGAATTCCATTAATTTTAATTAAAGTGGTTAAAATAAACACTTTTAAATTTTTTGCATAACTCATGCGTTTGAGACAACTACGTTAGATTATTTTTTAATAATTAATTATAATCGGAATCAGTTTTTATTTTAGTAAGTTTTTATTTTATTTTAAAAAATGGTTTAGAACAAATGTAATAGTAGGAGTTGTACCATTTCCTATGTATAAATTGACTTGTGAGCTGATCTTATTCTTGAACTTCGATATATTTTACATGTAATATTTTACTTCATTAAACAAATTTCGATAACTATTTTACTTTTAAACAATGTATTTTAAAATATTTTTTTTTTGTAATTTGACGTCATGACTAGAGGTGTAAATTAATCGAGACAAATTATTCATTTAAAATTTAGACCTAATTTATATAAAAAAATATGTTGTTTAAATTTGACTCGTTTATATAAATGAATATCACCGAAAGCTTGAAATTGATTTGTAAGAAAAAATAAAGTGTGAGATTAACTCATTTAACTTAATTATTTTTTATATTTTAAAATATTTAAAATTTTATCAATTTAGTATTTAATAAGCATTTTAATGCTAGATGATAATCTATTAATAGAAATATGTACTCAAGAATTTGATTATTTATTTATTAGATTATGAAAATGTAATAATATTGTAGAATATTTTAATAGATTATCTTAATTGAAATTTAACATGAGATTGAAATTAAATTCATCTATCGATTCATAATTCTTTTAAAGAGGTACATTAATGATTTACATTAGTAGTATTATTTTATATAAAAATATTAGATAATTTGAATGGCTAATAAAGATAAAAAGGAAAGAAGAAAAAAATATATACAAAATATTGTAAAAAATACCACTACTTTTTAACAACAGTTATAAAATACACCTTAAAATTCAATTGTTATAAAATATTATAGTCTACTTAACTATACATAAAAAAATAAAAAATTTAAAAATGATGAAATGAAAGTTTAGACAAATTAGGTGGTGATTATTAGGTTAATTATATAATTGATGTCTTAATTATATTTTAAAATTTAATTTGATCTCTTAATTATTAAAAATATTCAATTTGATCTCAATTATTTAAAGTGCATCAATTTTTCTCTATTGACTAACGATTGACCATCATCACCCTGTTTCTTTAATCCTCCATCGGTCAAAAGTCATGCCACTATTGCACTATCGTCGTGCCACAACAGACCCAAATTTATACCCACCATTTGAGTGGAAAGAAAACAAGAGTGCTAGGACGATCATCAACGACGAACCTAGCTCTACAATCATGTCATGCCAAGGACTATCGCCACCCCTCTCTCCATGGTTAGTAACTCAACTTTTGAAATTGATTTCTTCCTAATTCGACGTGCAAGAACTTTAGGAATTGTTAATTTCAATTATTTTTTGAAATTCAACGATTGATAATTTACAAAATTGGTCGAGGACTTTTTTTAGATAGTTGAATTTCGAACAAAATCCACACAAGAACATTATTATTTTTACAAAGTTGAAGGTATTTTAAAAAACAAATTGATTTTGAGACATGCTGGGTGCGAAGTTGGAAGTGAATGCAAATAAAACATTTGCATCAATTACTAAAATACAACGTTTTACATAAATTATATCGATAATCGATGTAAAAGTATCAATTTTCGTTAATTAAATTAACAGGTCAAATGAAAAATGTATAATTGTTTGATCTTAAACAATTGAAGAATCAAATTAAATCTTTTAATGATTAAGAGGTCAAATTAAATATTAAAATATAATTAAGAGATGAATTATAATGTTTGTCCTTATCCAATTCCAAGTCATGCTCCTTCGTCTTTATTCAATGTTTTGTTTCCCTCCGTAATCCAACAGCACTTTCGTCCCCAAACTAAACCAATATTGTCATTGATCCATTCTCCTCGCAGCTGCAAGCAAGTATTTTTTTTTTCTTTTCATGGCTATGCATAAGGTTCTGCCAAAGGGTCGTCGATTCTTCAATCCTCCTCCGCAACTTCTTACGGCTATCTCAGGTTCTTCTGCTTCTCACGCATTTTCCTCTCATGGGGCTGAATCTCTTCACGTTCGGTAATTCTTCCGGTAACCCTTTTCCTCGTGTTTTCTATGTATTGGTGGTCTACGTGGAAATTGTTTCACGAATGATCCTCTGATTGGATGATCAATTTTTGAGATAATTGCTGGGAGTTTGGGTTCTCTTGAATTGGAATGAGTTTTCTCTTTCTGGGTTTATTTTGTTCAGTGTTGAAAGTGAAACCAATTGATTGATTATTGGTTTCTGTTTAATTGAATTCTCATTGAGCTGGACTTGAATATTGTTTGGATTTTGAATGCTTGCATAGTTCATTCCAGAAGTTTAATTAATGGTTTGTTTAGTGAGGATGGTGCTGCACACAGGAAGTTTTGGCTTATGTTTAGTCTACAGTCAGTTTTATTGTAATTTGAAGATATTTCTTGGTAGAAACAGGATGGGTTGGGTATTTTGTGATGATTCTTCACTAGGTTTAGAGTGAATCTGCCCAGATGAACTTTATGTGTGATCAACTTTGTCTGCATGTTTGTGAGTGTTATGAATGTTGATATATGAGGTATTTGGTCACTGGGTAGCACACAAAGAGATGGGTAAATGGGGACAAGTTGTAGCTTTGTGCATGAAACATGTTTGGGAATGATATTGGTCTAATGGAATATATACTTCTAAAGGAAATGTTAATGTTGATAAATTAAGGTTTGGGACAAGTGTAAATGTGAGTATGCACTGCAGAAAGACTCTAATATAATTATGTATTGTTCGGTTTTACACTTTTACACTTTTACTTGTTGTTGATTTAATTAATTATGACAGTTTGTTAATTTTTTTTAAGGAAATAAATAATGGCCATTTCTTTAAACAATGTTCTTTACTTTCCCTATCTTGAATCCACCAGGGAAATTACAAACACTAGAGAAGTTAGGAATGAATTTGACAAATACCACATAAAAGGCTTATCTCGATGCCCGAACTGGACTCCAAGGCCAAATGACAATAGTCAAGCATTCTGCTATGTGGTAAATCGTCATTTTGTATCTGATTGCAATGATATATGCTCAAAGGAGTTCTCAAGTAAGGTGCAGTTGATCTTAAGTACACCATTTTTCCTGTTTGTTATGTATTTTAACTTGAATATGTTGTTAAGCAAGGAAGATAATGCATGCTTAACTTGATACATAATTATAGCTATCATGTTGAACCTATAATCTTCATTTCATGAAAATGCAAGTCTATTATTATTTTACATTTTGATTTCATACATTCAACACTGATGGAAGTGATATGATGCTTTGGTAGTTATGTCTAGTTGAGCATTTCCTTTCTTCTTTAACAATTTTTATTCTGATTGTCTCGTTGTTGGAGAATTTATGATTAATAATATATACATTATACAATGCTTCAGCTTCTTAAAAGTATTCCAGACTATGTAAAGATAGTGGAGGTTGGTGCAAGGGATGGATTGCAAAATGAGAAGGCTATTATATTCCTACTGATGTAAAAGTTGAGTTAATAAAACTACTAGTTTCTTCTGGGTTGTCTGTTGTTGAGGCAACAAGTTTTGTATCACCAAAATGGGTACCCCAGGTAAGAGTATATGTATTCTTTACAGAAACAATCAATCAATCATTGGTGATTTTCCCCTTAATATTGTCATATGATTTTTGTTTTTGGTACATTATTTTGACCATATTTACATTCTTTTTATTACATTACATACAGTCTGTTATTTGTCAATTTAATATGTCCAGAGGTCTTCATTAATCTTCCAACATTTCTCTGATGATTTTGTTCTTTTTCCCGGGGGGGGGGGGGGGGGGGGGGGGTGAGGAATAATGTTTCAGCCTTTTCTTTGCTTGATATATGACCTGGTACGGTGTCTTGTGTATTTAATATTATTATCTGTATTACTGTACCTCATTTTTTAAATTATTGTTGAAGCATTCTACAATTTTTCTGAGTAAGGTTGTTGGAAAATTAGTGATCATGAAGGTCCATGGCATGTGTCAGTAGCTTCTATCATTTTAAGTAGGGCATTAATCCGTTTTTTGAATAAATTTAAGAATATAAAGTAGGGAAATAAGTGTCTTTCTTTTGTCAACGAGTGTTGTCCATCTACTGGGTATTTGTTAATGAGTGATGTTTCCACGAAAATATGTGTTTTTGGATGAGTTTCTGTCTGCTTAAGTTCATGTTTGGGCATTGGTAGAGTTATAAGGCTGGCTTGGTGGTTGGGAAAAAACTAAAACAAACATTGGCTGGTAAAAAAAAATGTTTGAGCATTGGTTCTTCAACATCTCTAAGAATGTCAATAAAATTCACTTTTTTAGTTACAATGAGCTATTAATTAGCTGGTTCATGAATAGAAAAATGCACACTAGTAGATAGTGAGACACGATGTTGGATAATATGGATTGCCTCATATTTGCAAAGGAAACTTTAATGGTATTTTGTTTCATTATTATACTCAAATATAATTTTGCATGTGCTTGTTTGAACTTTTAGTAATTAATAACTTTTTTTTTTTTGGAAAGCTTAGAGAAATTGTCAATTTTTCTTTAAAAAAGATTGACCAACTGCAAGTTCATTCAAATTGATTAATTCATCTACATAATTGATTAAATGTATGGCAAAGAAAAATGTTGAGTCTTCAAACTTTTTTGCAGCAGGAAATATCAAGTCATATATTTTATTTAATTGTTTGAGTTGCGCGATTCACCATTCAATTGCACAATTCAATACAATTTGACAAGCTAGCCTTTGCTATCAATATCATGTGATGAATAAATTTGAGCTGTGTGCACATGCATGACTTGGTGTAATTCCATATCACCAATATGAATTGCTTGATTTAGCAATTTGATTTTTTCTTCCTTTTCTTATACCAATTCTCATAAGAAATTGAAAATTCGGATTACCTTAGATGATTAAAATGAAAAGGAACCGAAGGAGTGCTGAACCAGCCTATTTGATATCACATTGCTCTGTTTTTATTCTCCTGAAATACTAAAATAGGGATTCAGCATTCACATAGTCACTCTCTCACTCTTATGACTCTGCAACCTATATGGTAGTTCCACTGCATTGTTTTCATTGTTTTAAAAATGAGGCTTTGCACGGTCACTCAATTTATGTGCACCTCACTTGGGAGATACAATGAATTGAGCCTTATGAGTTCACTTGGTTATTTGTGTGTTATGGATTTTTTTATTTTTTAAGATTCCATACAAGTTGATATCATGACTCAGTTGTGACTTATGATTTGCTTTGTGAGATTTATGGTTAAGTTGATTTGTAATTCCTAGTTTGAAATGATTACATATTGAGCTCAAAGATTTATGATTCACAATTCATTTTGTTTCTGAATCAAGCCATTTTTATATAATCTGTTATTTATATAATTCATTGTGTTTCTGAATCTTATGGCTCTATAAAATTTATGATTCACAATTCAAAAATTAGTTCGTCATGATTTGAATCACAATTTGATAGTCTATTTGGTGTTTTCCCCATTTCAATTCTTCACATGGCCTATGGCCTACGGTTGAAGTGTTGGTCATGATTTATGTTGTGCTTTCAAAATTGTGTTTCAACTGTAAACTTCTTTTTTTATCCAATATTTAATGAATAATGGGATCCCCTGATCAAACTAATTTCAAATATTTGTAACTGAATTCAGTTGGCAGATGCAAAGAATGTATTGGCAGCAATTCAAAATGTTGAAGGTGCTAGGTTTCCTGTCTTAACTCCAAACCTTAAAGTAAGAATTATATTGAATGGTAAAAATATAATTTTCAAGATTTGAGGATGGGCATGGTTATCTGACCCCCTTTCTTCCAGGGTTTTGAGGCAGCTGTTGCTGCTGGAGCTAAAGAAGTGGCTGTTTTTCCTGCAGCTTCTGAACAATTCTCAAAAGCAAATCTGAATTCTGGCATTGAGGATAATCTTGCTCGTTGCTGCGATATTGCTTCAGCTGCTGGAAGCCTCTCAATCCCAGTTCGCGGGTATAATTTTTCAATTCATACTTGTCAGTCTCTACTGTAAATAATGGATAATTTTATGCATTTATGAAATTTTATGTGTATATACTTTCTTCTTGTTTGAACAGAAAGGGTTATTGATATATGTTCAATTTCTTTCATTGCACACATTCTGATTTGAAGACAAAAAGGGACTCTTAATATTTTAATAATAATCTTGTAAGTTGTTGGTTATCTATTTTTCCACTTTGACCTGGATTTATTTTGCTACCTAAAATTTAGATCTATTAGTGGAAAAATAGCCCTGGAGCTGAAAAACTATTGCCATGCAGATTCATTTAGCTGTAAGATTTAAATTGTATTATTGTTTTAGTGACATCAAGTCAAACGATAGGTATTGATTTCTATTTAAATTGAAATTTAATGTATGCTGAGTTGTTTTGTTAATGACAATATTTGATGGTATTCTCATTGTCAGATTGTTGACAACCATAAAATTTCCATATTGAACTTACATTTGATTGGATGAGGGCATAGATTGAAAGATGATTTGGATTAGAGGGATGGGTTTGCAGATAGTAGAATGTGTCCCAGACTCTTAGTCGTCCTTACTAGAATCTACTATTTTTTCGTCAAAATTATTTGAATAGTCTTCAAGCAGTATTCTGTTAATTTTCACTTTAAATTTCAAATTATTAATAGTAAATTATATATGATCAGTCATGTGACTGATTGCATACTTCAGATATATATCATGTGTTGTGGGATGTCCTCTGGAAGGAAATATTGCTCCAGCAAAAGTGGCATATGTGGCAAAATCACTTTATGAGATGGGTTGCTCAGAGATTTCGCTGGGGGATACAATTGGTGTTGGTACACCTGGTAATGTTTCTTTCATTTGCTGTCTCTTATGTTTTGCAAGCAATTTTGGCTTTGGTTGCAGTCTGGTGTATTTATCTTATTTGTTAACAGGCCATGGATCTTGTTGATCTGACTGACTTGTTAATTATATTGTAATGTTGTTTCAACTGTGTAGATGATGAATTGCATGTAGTGGATCCCGAATTCCTGATTATTAAAAAGATTCTATAGTTCCATGAGGTCGTTGTATATGTTTTCTAGATAAAGTTCCTTTTTTCTTATTTGAATTGAGATGTGTTATTTTCTAAATGATATGAGATATCTAAGGAGATTTAGATCTTTGAACTGATAAAAAGGACATGTCTCTCTAGGAAAGCCAATATCTTAATTAAATCTTGCTACCTTAATGGAAGTTAATGGTAGTTTCCTATCAGCTTTTGTTATAAACAACACAGAACGGAAGATTAACTGATTGTCTGTTGTCAAAATATATACAATAAAACATTGTTTAATGAGTTCTCGCATATTATCTAATACACTTCTCTTTTATGGGCCTATGCTGACAGATTTGGTTTATCATATTTTCAGGGTTTTGACTCAATCTTTTTCTCATCTTTACAGGCACTGTCATGTCGATGCTTGAAGCTGTTCTTGATGTTGTTCCAACTGACATGCTTGCTGTCCACTTTCATGATACTTATGGTCAGGCACTTTCAAATATTTTAATTTCACTCCAGGTAAAATAACTTTTTGGGATGCTGTTGGAACTTGGAACAGCCTGATTGATCACTTCTTCTAAGCAAGCTAATATTGTCTTTGCAGTCTAAAATATAACTTTTTTATACTTCATGTATAAACATGGAAATGCATGTACAACTAACTTGTTACAGCCTGAAAATTCACAATGTTGTGTATGTTTCAAAAACAATTCCTATTTGGTTAAATCTGGTCATTTATTTTTATAGATGGGGATCAGCACAGTGGATTCATCTGTTTCTGGTCTTGGAGGTTGTCCATACGCGAAGGGTGCAACTGGGAATGTAGCCACTGAGGATGTCGTTTACATGCTGAATGGACTTGGAGTGAAAACAAATGTGGACCTTGGAAAGCTTATGCTTGCTGGGGATTTCATCTGCAAGCATTTAGGTCGTGCATCTGGTTCCAAAGCAGCAACTGCTTTGAGTAAAGTTACAAGTCATCATGCCTCCAAAGTTCAAACTACGAGTTACTAAAGCTAGTCATGCACCTGCATGATAGGTACATTGTTTGCCCACTGTTGAATATGTATTTATGTTGGTGTTCGCTGTCACGTGGGCCCTGCCTATAGAAAAGAGAGAGAACCAGCAAACACAAATATAATGCTGTTCACTTCTGCTTGTGTTCTGAGTCAGTTTAGTCGCTTTGATTTTTGAGAGACATCACATGTTGAACATGTACTCGGGAACACACTTATAAAATTGCATGGAATGGCCAAGTTCAACAGTTGTCATCTTCGACACATTTGTTATAATAAAGTAGTTGAAGAAATCATTATTTTTTCATTTCTGGCTGGACACACACAGCATGTTTAGATACCCTTTAAAATCATGGTGACTATCTTAAAATCACGGTGTTATCATGATTTTTCCAAAGCAATTGTATATTGTTTCACATTCACCATGGTTTCATAATCGATTTGCACTCACCTTACCCCAAACAAGCTTGGAGTGCCATTAATTATCCGACAGCACGTGTCCCCATACAGATCCAACGGCCGTTTGCAAAAGACACCTCTCCGATTCTTTTTGAAACCGGGTTTTGAGGACCCCAACCACAACTCAAACATTCACTTATTCTTTTCCTTGCAAGTTTTTAGGGAATAGATTGAGGGGTTGCCATCCAATTTTTATTTTCTTATATCCAAGATTTGGAAGGTTCTAATGAAGCTTAGGTGGCACTTATGTTACAATGAACCGAAGTGAACTTCATACTATACAATTTAGTATGAGATCACATCATAAATGTATATGTTCCTAATTTTGGCAGTTGGTTATGGCATGTGTGGCACCAAAGAATTATCATTATCCTTTGTTACTGTGGTACTCGGTAAATTGTTTCTTCCTTTCTGTGAGTCTGATATTTACTAGTGTGTATAGTGTTTTATAATATATTGTATGATGTCATCTGTGCACCTTTACTTCTCGAGCACATAAAGAATCTCATTAACACGAATAGAGCTACCCACAAGTAAAGTACTAAAATTAGTAACAAACTAGAAAGCTGAATATACCATATCCCATGTCTGTCTGAAAAAATCTTAGAGCCCTCACCCTGCTTTTAAGCAATCCTTTTACAACTGACACGGTAATATCCATTTAAGCAGAGAGGTTCTGTTTCTGTGTTGTCTGCTTCCTCCCTTGATTTTCTCCGGAACAAAGGATCTGTGCACTGTGACAACTGAAAAATTATTAGTAGTTGAGAGTTGTTGATGGCATAAGTCAGGCAGTTATTGCACTTTTACATTAACTTCAATTCAATCTAAGCTGTTTGATAAAACCGCCTTTAAATGCACTGATGAGTTTGTCTCCTTGGTACGTTTGACTTGGTTAAATATCACCCTCTCAAACGTACTACATAGTGAAAAATTATCTTTTGAAAGACATAATACTTAATCCAATTGGGAATTAGAAAAAGAGAGTTGTTACAGTATTAGAGAAAGGCAAATTTAAGGGTTTTGGTACAACTATTTTTTGGGTTATAGTTGAATGAGTTTTAAGTTTAAAAACACCAAGAAAAAGAAATAGAGGAAAAGAGAGTTATTATCAACAACCATGTTTGGTAGAGTGAAAGAAAAGGTATAAAAGTGAAATAATATGAAAGTTTTGAATTAAAGTAGATAGTAAAAATGTGGGTCTCACCAAATTTTATAATTTGTTTCACTTATTTTCCATCATCTTTCACATTTGTCAAACAGAATGTAAATGTCTCTTCCATAGAATTAGAGTGTTTATTTGGTTCAGCGTCAAAGCCAAAAAAACATGGATCCATAATGTGCAAACTTGAAGCTACATAGAATAGCTTTTATATTGACTTGAGACTTTAAAGTGAATTTTGTTAGACTTGAAGTCAAACCATGCTGAGAAAAGTTTACTTAACAAAGGAAGGGTAAAGTATAACAACTTAATGTTACTTTATGGCATTTTGAGTTGTCAAATTGATCCCATGGATTAAGTTAGGTTAGACTATCAAATTAGATGTCCAATTAGAACAAAGCCAATTTGACCCTATCCAATGAGATAACCTAGACTTATAAAATGTGGGCCTAAAAATTATTAGGACTATTTGGTCTCTATTTTTAATTTATTTTAAAAAAGTCATATTAAATTTAGATAAAAAATGGATCAATTTGATCCAACCTGACTACCCAATGAGTCAAGTCAGGTTGGGTTAACAAAATGTAATTAATAAAAAAATTGAGTTGAATCTTATCATCTTATTATTAATACTTTGATCATTAAGTGAGGTTAGACTAATCCATTTGACAACTCTATTTATATTATATCTCTAAATTGTAGTTTGATTAAATAAACTCTAATAGCATATCGCCAATCAACAATCTCAAGTGTTTAAACTGTTCTAAAGACACATGAATTATTTGATGTTACATCTCTCTGAGGTAAAACTTGAATCACTATTTTCTAGTGTGATCAGAGGCTTTATCTGGAAACGACTTTTCAAACTGCTGGCGCTGGGCCTATAAGTCTTTCTGGGTCTTGGTTTAGATTCAAAATCTTTTCACCAAAACACAAAAGACACTCATGCATTGCAATTCGAATGCACAAGTAATTTTTTCTTTAAAAAACTTATCCCAAACTCATATACAGCACTGACATAAATAAAATTATTGTATTATTTTGGTCAAAATAATATTATTTTAGTGTAACAATACACAGTATGTCCGTATCAAACGTTTGTACTACTACTTTTTAAATGCTCAGAGCTCAGAGCTCAGGGATCCGATCATAGGAAAAATAGGCACTTACCTAAATGAAATTCATGTTAACTTTAACTTTAACTTCACCATCATTATCAGTATACTATATTGGAGTCCATTCAATTCACTAAACCCTGATATCACAAATAGTAGCTGTACCTAATTCTCCCCCGTTTTCCATATTTTACTAAATGAAGCTTGTAAGGAATAAATTTGTTCTGGATATTATATATGTGTCCAAGTATATTCCTGTCTCTAGCAACAAATCCAGCATGCATATGCCATATGGAGAAATTAAAGATATCATTACTATATTTGTGATATATATAGACAATGGACCCTCCTTTCCCTTCCTCTCTTTGTGCCAATGCATTGGGTAAAATGGCTAGTCAAAATTTTCTCCATATCCTAGTTCTACTACTAGCATTGCAAATCTTTGCTTTAGTGTGTCCTAGTTGTCCTGAAATATGAGTCTTTTTACCCAACTTGCCCTACAAAAATGAGAGTGAAATTCAACTCCCTTTTTTTTCTCAACTGTCATAGACTAATTTGCTTGCAGTTGCAGTGCGTAGCTGCTACTGATTCAAAAAAATTTCGTAATCAAATACGAGTTATCTCATTATTCACATTTATGACAACTTAGCGGGATCTCATAACATTGAATTAAGTAAAATTCAGCTCTAGATTCAAATGAAATGGAAAAGAAAGAAAAGAAAAAATTCTTATGCTCCATATGTGCCATTAATGCGAGACATTGACCAAAGTGCCCTTTTTAAAAAAAAAATTACCTAAACGTCACGTCAAGCAAATTATTTGCCAAACTACCACGCGGCATAATTCGCTGGCCTTGGTAGCGAATTATGCGCGCTGATGTGGCGCAAGCATAGTGGCCACGTAATTCGCTACCCCCCAGCGAATTACGTGGTCAACCGTCAGTCTGCCCCGCTGACACAGCAGGCCACGTGGCGCTTCCCCCGTAATTCGCTAGGGGGCATAGCGAATTATGCCACGTAATTCGCTGGTCCCCATAGCGAATTACGTGTCCGTTACTGCCAGTATTTATGACATGGCCGTAATTCGCTACCCCCCCTAGCGAATTACGCCACGTCAACCCTATTTTAAAACGCTGGTCCCCCCTCCCCCTCATTTTTTACTTTCACCCTTTCCCCTCCATTTTTCCCCTACATTTTTTACTCTGCATTTCTTTTACTCTCTCCCTCATCCACTAGTTCTTTTTCTCCTTCATTCTTCATCAATCCTTTGGCTGTTGTTGTTACAAGTAAGTTCTTGTTTTATATTAATTTATTTGTTAATTATTTTATTGTTATATTTTTGTTAATAGATAGATATTAGGGTTAAAACATTAGGTTAGAGGATATGTAATTTAGAATTAGAATTGTTAATTTTTAGGTTAGATGATAGTTTTTGTTTGATTATATTTGACCATTATATGTAAGTTTGAATTTTTTATCAGTATATTTGTTATTTGTTATATTGTAATGATTTTATTAAAAATAGATATTAGGATTCAAACATTAGGTTAGAGGACATGTAATTTAGA
>PYAF01001841.1:552594-566078 GCA_007407185.1 Glycine tomentella
TTGTATTTTATATTTTAGTGTCTTTTTTGTTTTTTGTTAAGATGTATTACGTATTATATTTTGTAGTGTTGATTGTTTTTGAATTTAAATAGTATTTATTGTAGTACGTATTATATTTTGTAATATTTTTAATTTATTATGAATGTTTACATTTTATAAAAAAATAATTAATTTTATTTATTTATTTTATTTTATATTTTAGTGTCTTTTTTGTTTTTTGTTAATATGTATTACGTATTATATTTTGTAGTGTTGATTGTTTTTGAATTTAAATAGTATTTATTGTAGTAGGTAAATATTTATTGTTAAATTTTAAAATTGAAAATTTGTTATACAAATGATGTTAAATTATGTTATAAATATTTAACTTATTATTTTGAAAGTATTATTAATTAAGTAATTTTTAAAATTTGAAATAAAATATAATTTGTAAATATTTATTATTTTAGTAATTTTTAAAATATAGGTTTTAGGAATCGATTACGATGGATGAGCATCATAGGACAGCACCGTCAGCCACTGAGGCTGGATCCAGCGTGATTGACCCAGGGCCAGTTGTACGCACGTTGTTGACGTTACAGGAAAGACACGTTTCCACAACTGTGTGGAATTCTCAGGAAGATCCAGCGGCGCGCGATCGTGTGCTTAATGTGCGACATGTAGCTACGCACGATCATGAGGCCATACCCGAGGACATTCACCCATGGCTGGTGCAGGCGGGGTTTTACCATGTTGCGCGTTTGCGCAACCACGAGGTATCCATTGTTTGCAGTAGTTGACATAGTATTTTTAGCACGTTGTATTTACCATTTAATGTACAATTTCAGATTGATCACCACCTTGTTTCGGCGTTGGTTGAGCGATGGCGTCCTGAGACAAGGACGTTCCACATGAGTATGGGTGAGGTGACGATCACCTTAAAGGATGTACACCATCTGTTGGGTTTGCCAACAGATGGTGAGGTGGTCTCTGGATCCCACGGACGCCCAAACTATAGGGAGATAGTCGGTGACCTTTTAGGGGTTCAGCCGAATTTAGATCGTGATTTACATGGAGCATTGTTGGGCCTGCACTTTTTACGAGACCGCTTCGGTGACTATGCTGCCCACGTCGCCACTGAAGTTGGACGTGTCAGGTACACTCGCGCACTGATTTTGCGCATCTTAGGCGGGACATTGTTCGTCGACACCGCCTCCAGCTTCGTGGCCGCTCGTTATTTGCTATTCCTAGACGATTTCGAGCGCACTGGTAGTTTCAGTTGGGGATCAGCTGTGCTTGCGTCTCTGTATAGGGAGTTGAGCCGGGCTACTCGTGCGTCCCGGCATGATATGGGTGGCTGTGCCCTTTTGTTACAGCTGTGGGCTTGGACCAGATTCCCCAGTATATTGCCTGAACTGCCGATCGTTCAGGATCAGGATGAGCTTCAGGTGGAGATTTATGGCCACAAGTATTGTAAGTTAAAGGTTGCACTTAATTGGTATTTGATGTAATGATTAAATATTTTAAACTAATGCTTTCTTGTCGTAGGTTTAACGTGTTTACCATGCGTCAGGCCAGATTCAGTCACATACGCAGATATCGACATTATATGGATGTCATGCGTAGGAGAGAAGTTCGTTGGAGGCCGTACGATATTGTAGCCATGGTTCATCCTGTGGACGAAGAGATGGCTAGACGCTGGTTGGCCGTTGCCCCGTTGATTTGTTTTGAGCTCGTTGTATACCAGCAGCCTGATCGTGTTCTGCGACAGTTTGGGTTTGACCAGCATATCCCAGATGCCCCGATTGATTGCAGTGACTTGTTGACGACCACTGTCACTGGCAAGTCAGAGGTCGGAATGAGGCATCGTCATCACGAGTACATCGCCCAATGGTTGAACAGAAATGGGCTCATATTGCTGAATCTGACTCCGATGAGGCGAGATGGTTATTTGTCCGTGAACAGTGAGTACATGCAATGGTACTACTCTGTCACACGTCGATGGATGACTCGTAGAGCTGCGTGCAATGCGCATGTGGTTAGTATTTTATGTAAATGCGTATGACCTAAGTTTTCTGATTTTATTATACATGCATACTAATACTTTCTATGCAGACTGATCGTGCTGAGACTATTGTGCACATGACATCTCCAGAGTCGTAGGTGCAGCATGCTTTTGATATAAGTCAGGTGTATGACGAGGCTGTTCGTCTACTTGCTGCCTGTGATGACTTGGACAGGATCGTTGATCCTGGGGATGCAGCAGCTCCGCATGTCGATCGTCCGACTCAGGCGCCGCAGCGAGTTGTTCGTGCTAACCGGCGTGCCCGTCATGAGGGATTCCCCCTCCACCATGCCACACCGCCTGTTGCTGATTCACCCATCATTGTGCCCCCTTTGCCTCCTCGTCCTGCAGGCACCTATGTTGCACCAGGTTATCCAGCCGGCAGCCAATCACAGCAGTATCATTAGCCCCCACAGATGCAGGCAGGACCGTCCAGCTCTCATGCAGGCACGTTTCAGCCGTCTCAGTACCCCCCTTGTTTGCGATGCCTCAGATGCCGCAGCATGGATATGGATTTCCAT
Source organism: Glycine tomentella (assembly GCA_007407185.1). Lineage (NCBI taxonomy): Eukaryota > Viridiplantae > Streptophyta > Magnoliopsida > Fabales > Fabaceae > Glycine > Glycine tomentella. The sequence goes on from PYAF01001841.1 coordinate 555,160, forward strand.
CCTATCCGATGTATGCAGGTGGTCCTAGCTCGCACGCCGCATCGCCATCCATAGATGTCTATCGTCCTGCGCAGCCGACTTCTAAGTCTGATCCGGTTTTTGCGACGCCCATTGCAGCCTCGACACACCAGATGCAGTCGCAACCAGCCGGTGGGTATAGTCCTATTTCAGAATTTCTAGCGACGGCCATACGCAGTGATGATGAGGAAGATGAGGAGCCTGCTCAGCTGGTTAGAAGAAACCCAAATAGGGATGCTCGGCGCCGATGTCATCTTTCTCCTTATGAGCATGACATTCGACGATGCCGTGGATATCATGGAGACGGTGCAGATGACCAGTGATGCTGCTGTTATGTTATTTCATACTTTTTCTGCTTTCTGTTTGCGTGCACTTTTTATATGGGATTTGTTATATGTTTTTATTGTTGGACATTTTATGGTTTTATTTGTTGGATATTTTATGGTTTTATGTGTTGGATATTTTATGGTTTTATTTGTTGGTTGATATTTGATGTTTATGAAACGATGGTGGATATTTTATGATTATTATTGGTGTTCGACCTTAGTTATGTTGTTGGAATTTTATTGCATTGACGAATGACACGTGGACAATTTCTTCGAAATCGAAAATGACATAACATTTCAAAAACATTCAATTGCAAAATAAAATACAATCCACGCATGATAAGGCCTACCTTAAAAACTAACATACATTTTGGTTAATAGAAATCAATTAGCCTGGTCACGTGAAGGACAATTTCGCCGGTTGTGACCTACAACCTTACAATACCCACATCTTGATCGAGTGCTGCTTCCTTCCCGCAAATCCATTTCGTTACGGATACGTGTAGACCTAGGCCGTCCTCTTATGCGCATCACCGAAATATCAGGGATGATCGGCGGTTGTCCAGTGGGTGGTATGAAATCCTCATTTCCAATTGGAAACCACGGCGCTGAATACACTTGAGACTGATACGCAACACTAAAAACCGAGTCTATGTATTGGCTAGCGTCGACATGTATAGACCGACAAGCAGCAACTACGTGACTACATGGGAACCTGAATGCAGTGAACTCACCACACTGACATTTTCTTTCCGATAACGACACCCACCATTTCTTGCCTGACTGATGTGTACGGATGTTGTACAATTCTTGTCCCTCAAATCTTGTGGGCATTGCATCATACGCAGTGACTGAATGAGTTGCCGATCTATCTATCTTGCTCAGATATTTTTGCCATGCTACTCTTGCAAATTGGTTTCCTCTTTCCACCTCTTCAACAGCCTCCTGACGGTGATGCAAAAAATATGTCGCTAGTCTTGCGTATGTGAATCGTACAATTGACGTGATAGGAAGGTTTCTCGCGCCTTTAAGAACCCTATTGAACACCTCAGATAGATTTGTTGTCATATGGCCAAACCTTCGTCCGTCCTCATCATAAGCTAGACTCCACTTCTCCTTAGGGATTCTATCAATCCACGCAGCTATTTCAGTACTTGCTTCTTTGAATTTGTCTAAGCCGGCATCAAAATCTAATCGAGAGGCTGTGTAACCTACATATACAAACATCAAGTAAATATTAAGCGATAATGCGGGTATGGATGATCTGCATGTAAATAACGTTGCTTACCTAGCTTCATCAATTGTTTCTTCAACATCATATTCTTGAACCTGTGATTGAAGTTGCTCGCCAAATGCCGAATGCAAAAAACATGGTATGCCCTCGGTGGTTGCCATCCCAGTTCTTCGTTGTTCAGTGCCGCTAGAATGCCGGCATGTCGATCGGAAATTAGACATATACCATTTTTCTGCGTCATGTGAATACAGACTAGTGCCAAAAACCACGACCAATTGTCAATATTCTCTGTAGAGACAATCGCAAATGCAATTGGTAGGACGTAATTGTTGGCATCAACTGATGTTACAATCAACAACGTTCCACGATATTTCCCATACAAATGGGTACCGTCGATGCTGATAATCGGCTTACAAAAGTTAAAACCATCACAACACTGCTTGAATGTCCAAAACACCCTCTTAAATACCCTTACACTGTCATCGAGTTCACCTTCGACAAAATGATCCATTGTTTCCAACTTATAGGCAGACCCATGAGCAAAATTGACCATGTAACCCAACCACCTAGGTAGGAATGCGTACGACTCATCCCAATCCCCAAATACCTTGACAATAGCCTTTTGCTTTGCTTTCCAAGCCTTCCTATATGAAATGTGAAAACCCAACATGGTCGAAATCCTTTCCTGAATTAACCTAATTTTAACACTCGGGTCTTCACGAATCATTTCTGCATTTCATCAAACAAAAACATGTTCATTACTTTTGCAACAACAAACACATTAAGGAATTTAAAAAAAAATTGACTTACCAAGGATCATGGAACATATGAAATTAGAGTCAAGTTGGTTGTGGTCTTGAGACAGATTATAACCAGCGCACGTGTGATGGTTGTTCCATATGCCTACAATCCACTCCGTGCCACCCTTTTTTTGGTATGCCCTCATTCTCCACACACAACCGTCATTATGATTCTCACAAACCATTATAAGCCTTTTCGTATCACTTTTTGCAACTACGGTTGTGCGATGGTCACCCATGCAATAGTGCTTTATTGCCATTTGCACATCCAACTTGCTTTGAAACACTTGACCCTTATACAACTCTTGACCCATCTCCCAATTAGGTACTTGCGATCCTTCCATGTCATCTACCTCCTCATCTGCTTGAGACCAATTAATATTCGTGTAATGCCTAATGTTAGACCAAAAGGCTACATTGGCCTCTGCTGTATAATCACACGTTAAACACATTTGTATGTTAAACTGCCCAAACATTTTAACACTACTAATAAGCACATGGTTTTGCATTCATACCTGCAACCGGAAGCGGACCTTGCATTCCGATAATGCCCGGAGAAGGCATAGCAAGATCACGATCGAAATCACCCTCTACATCCGTATCTGATGAATCAGTATCTGGAACAACACCTTCGTCAACCTCTTCTTCGGAACTCTCGACTGCCATATCTATCTGCTCACCAGCTACAGTTTCTGCATCTTCCTCGAAATCTTGTGTTGGTTGCGTTGCTAGAGGTGGTGACAATGATACATCTCTATCTTCCGAATTCAACATTGGCTCTACAGTAAGGTCAATGAAACCAACGTTGCGTTCAACATTACGACTGCTTGACTGTCCACCACAATTCACTTCAGCATACAATTCTATAAATCTCGGATCTCCTCTGTCGGATACGCATGCATCTGTAACTAACGACAGATCGTCATCATCCACAACATCCACACCAACCCATTGCACCGGGTTCCCGGACGCACATCGAGCACTCAATTGAGACACAGACTGACCCCGTTGTAATCGTAGCTTCTTATAGATGATTTTCATCAAATCATCAAAGCTGCACCGGGGAGGCATACGAAACATTTTGCTTTCTCCTTCAAATATTTGACCATTCGGTCCAATATATTTTCTCCCATTATAGTATACAATGGTAATCAAACCATTTCTACTACCACTTATCTTACAAAAGCTTTCAAATATATATGACCGCTCAAAATTGCTCTCAAAATGTCTCACAGCAGAAATATGGTGGGGGTGGGGTTATATAGGGGGTGCCAGCAGTAATTCGCTACCCTGAATAGCAAATTATGACACGTAATTCGCTAGGGAGGCCAGCGAATTACGTAATTCGCTATGGGGGCCAGCGAATTACGTGGCATAATTCGCTATGCCCCCTAGCAAATTACGGGGGAAGCGCCACGTGGCCTGCTGTGTCAGCGGGGCAAACTGACGGTTGACCACGTAATTCGCTGGGGGGTAGCGAATTACGTGGCCACTATGCTTGCGCCATATCAGCGCGCATAATTCGCTACCAAGGCCAACAAATTATGTCGCGTGACAGTTTGACAAATAATTTGCCTGACGTGACGTTTAGGTAATTTTTTTTTTTAAAAAGGACACTTTGGTCAATGTCTCCCATTAATGCTTGCTGCTTCCATTTCATTAAAGATACTCAAATGAGTCCCTCTGAACGTGGAACCTTACTTTAAATGCCAGCCTTGTCGTGTGCATTTTACTGTGGCATTCTGTTGCCCGGAAAATGACTTGACATGCTCGTGAGGTGATCCTGCGAGATTTGTGTTTTTCTTTCTTTTTTTTTTTTCATTTTTTTTTTCATGCACACTACTCATTAGCAACGGTTAACAAAATTGTCAGTTTTATGAACATTTCAAATCTTACTCTTGTCCCATGCATTCAGTTTAGGATATGATCCAGGTTCTATGTGGCCAAATGTGCCAATGTTATGTAACATATATAATTCTAGATTTTTTCGAACGAGTATATGCTTAAAAGGATGATGTGTCAATTTAACGTCACAATTATTGATTGAAAATTCTATAACATCAATTTTATTATTTAAACAACTAGAAGCATATATAGATTTTATTGACATAATTTAAGGCTCTAGATTTTAAAATATGAGTGCATGTATTTAATTTATCATAATTTCAATAATTAATTTTTTATGAACGATATGTTATATCTTTAGATATTTTTATAAAAATGAATTAAAAAAAGATAAATATATTTAACATTTTGAAAATGTTAAAACGTATTCAATATTTTTTTTTTATTGAACTACTAGGAAGATTAGGAAAGGACAAATGTGAGGTGGCGATGGCATATATATATATATATATATATATATATATATATATATATATATATATATATATATAGTCGATTAAAATAATTGCCGATCTCAACAAATTACTGCTCGAAATTGACAGCAGATTTATTTTAAGTGTGCATTAAATGTCAAATTTGGCTGTTTGTGGAGTATCCATAATTCTGATGCAATTGGAGCCAAAGAGAAATTGTTCACACTGCACAAAAACAGTTTGAATGATGAAGGACAAAATATCTGCTCTCAAAATAATTGTATGTTCTGTATCCAAAAAAAATTATTGTATCTTCTGTAATATGATAAGAAGCCAAGAAGGATGTCTTTAATTAAAAAATGAAAATTCAATCTGGATTTGAATTCTAATTAATTTTAATATATAAAATAAATTATATTCAGAAAATATTATTTTATATATGTTCATAATTCTTATTGGTATTTTTAATGAGAATTATTTCGTATTAATAACATCATAAAAAAATGTTTTAATTAAGTACGAAAATAAGTTTCATAAAACTGCACCAAGGTTATTTTCCATAAAATCTTAATTTATATATTTAATCTTTTTAGTTAAGATTTAGTTTAAAACAAAGATATTTTCCACGTCATTATTTCGGGCAATTCGTACTGTTTTTTATTCGTAACAAATAGCACTGCTTTAAAAAAAATGTTTTAAACATTACAAAGGCAATATGTTAGATTATGGATAGCTAATGAAATTAATGATGAAACTTAATTAAATCGAACATGATTAATATATATATATATATATATATATATAACCAAATAAAAATTAAGGACTAGTTGAGCAGTAAATATTCAGTATGCATTGATTAATTGTATAATTAAACATGAATTCTTTTTTTTTTTCTCTTCCAGTAAGTGGATATATGGCTGGCATAGGCAGAGTAAAATAAAATAAAATGAAACTTACGTGGGGCCTGGCTCATAATCACGAAAGAGAAATTAAGATGACTGGACGGCTATGGACATTTGATTCTTGCTCAGCTTCATGATTAAAAGTGTTATTGTAGGTTGAAAATTTTTATGCAGATCCATGGCTCAGAATTCATCTCATCACACGATCGATTTTCACAACAATCACTGTATATAGGACACTAGCTTTAATTTTTTTTAACTTTACCGATGAAATTATATGTTGACTAATTTTCGGGCCCCAATAATACACACACACACACACATATATATATATATATATATTTATCTACATATTGCCACAAACCTGAGTACTTTGTGAAATTAAGGTTTAATTTTTAGCTGCAAGCTTTATGGTGGTACGTACCAAACCAGCTATAGTAGAACCATACATATATTCTGGTCATGTAGATCATTGTGGAATTAAGATAAATGTAGTGGTTCAAAACAGTAATTTTTTCTTAGTAAATTTATAAAATAAAATAAAATAAAAGTTTTCTTAGTGAAATAAAAAAAATATGATCAAATTTTGCTGTCACCAAGGAAATGGACATTTTGGCAAAGAGGGCCAAATTTAAAACATACTTGTTAAAATAAGTAGCATTATTCCACATAGAAGAAGAAAAGTAAAACCAAAACAACCACATAAACTTATGAATAATTGTAAAATATTTTTTTTATCTATAAGAATAAGGTATCATATTTTTAAAACAATTCAAAGACTCTCACTCTCCTCAACTAAATAACCCTTTTAGAAAGAAATTATTTTCGCTTCAGAAAATTGAATCAAATTAAAAAAGTTTTTTGATTACAATGCAATAAATGTACGTACATAAAGTTTATATCACAATGTTCATTACAAAATAATGTATTATTATTGTCATTTACATGCGGGCTAGCTAGCTAGTAAGACCTTAGCTAAATATAGAAAAACCTGATGATGTCTGTGATAAGAATCCTGAAGCATGCAAACAAATTAACACATCCATCATCATGGCATTGCCTTACCTTACCCTTAATTACCTAACCAAAAGCACTTCAATATTCTCTCCAACAACAACAAAGCATAAAAAATAATAGTTTTCATATATCTGAAAACTCATCATCATCATCATCATCCTATATACGATATCTTCAAAAATAGTTTAAACTATATTCTCTCATCATCACCAATATATAATCTCAAACCTAAGAATTTTTCATATACATCTGTGAACTTAATTACCGGAGGAAAATACTTATATAAAGCACCAAAAATGCTTTCAAAATGGTAATAATAATATAAAGAAAAAGAAAAGGAGAAAATAAAGAAAACTAGGATTGGATTTGAGGACACGAAACATTATGGATATGTCTCTTCAGGTAACTTATCTGTTGTGTAGAGGATTAGGTCCTGTGTACACTTTCCTTTTGTCTGCACCAAAAACTTGGTCTCCATCTTTTTGTGCATTGGTGTTTCCTTGAAGGCCAGCACCATGGAAGTTATTAGAGGGATTGAATTTGAATTCATCATCATTAGAAGAACCACCTTTGAGTGTGTCAAATCTGGCTTTTCTTGCTGCTGCGTGACATGGGGTGGCGCTCAATAGTAAGAGCAGAAGAAGGAGCAGAAGAAAGAGGATGACACAACTCATTTTTTGTTGGTTGTTGTTTCTCTTTACACAAATCATCGCATGGGGGTGTGGAATATGGTAGTACTACACTACAACACACACTCTTGTGCTTTTGGTTTTGCTATTTTATGTGTGGAAAGAGAGATGAAAATGAAACAAATTAACCAACCACCTTTTGGTTGTGGTTATGTTATCAAGAAAAGAAAAGAAAAGAAGCCTTTTGGTTTTGTGTAGGAGAGCCTAGGAGTTTGAACTTTGAAGAGTAGGAAAGTCAATGCAATGAGAGAGCCAACATAACATGCATAGAACTTGCTGCCATCTCTTAGTATATAGAAAAATGTTTGGTAAAGATTTCAGAGCCAAGTTTTTTCTTTTTTTCTGGAAAGAAAGTAAGAAACACTAAAACTCTAGTCTCTAGGCAAAGACAAACAAAACACCACACCACAGCTCAGTGAGAGACAGAGAGAGAGAGAGAGTTGGCTTGGTATTGAGTACTGTGAGTAGAAGTGGGAATGAGTAATAGAAGAATGAAAGACGGTGAGAGATATGAGGTTTTGAGTTTCTTGAATTGAGACTTATGTGAGATTAATCATTTTGTTAATCTACTTTTTGAGAGAGATCCACTACATACTTTTTTTACTGTAGGGAACCTGACTTAATTAACATTTTTATATAAGATTTTTATTTTTCAATCAATTTTCTTCATACATAAAACTAGAATTCAAAATTTTTTATTTAAAAAGATCAAGTATGATATTATTCATACTGAGGATTTATTGATAAAATTAAATATTATTATTATAAAATTATGAGTGAAATATATTAAATAAAAAGTGAACGGATAAAAAACTATAATTTCTAATAAATCTTACTATATCATTTTCATATCTTTTTATTATTGTACATAGATTAAGAAATATTTAATGAAACTACATATTATTATATTTGGACTAAAATAACCTTATTTAATAGCTTGGTCTTTGATACTTTCATCACTAGAGTGAGTATTAATTAAGAATATATACTATTTGAAAAAATACATTAGTTAAACTTTGAAATTCTAAAACATCAAATGTTTTTAAAAAAAATTATAAAACTAAAACATCAAAGGATATTAAATATGAAAATACACTATTTGAAAAAAATACATTAATTAAACTTTGAAATTCTAAAATATCAAATGTTTTAAAAAAATAATTAGAAAACTAAAACATCAAAAGATATGAGAATGAGAAAAAAATATATTTAAAAAATTAAAGAATATGATTTATAGTAAAATATATATTTATCAATATAATATGACAAGATTATATAAATAATATTGTCTCTTAAATATTTTCAATATGAATATGTACCGTATTTAAGAAAACAACTTCCACCTATATATTAAAAGAAGTTAATTCTTCATATGAATCTCAATGGCTCAATTAATTAGTCTTCGACTTTTTACCAAAAGAATACCGTCCATTGACCAAAAACAGTAGAGTGTATTCGTAACATTTTTCCTACTTTTTTTCAATTGATATATATTCACTCATGCTGGTGCTCTCTCCATTGAGAATGTCTTTTGGCCTCTATTCTCACACTCCTGAAAGAAGATATGCCCAAAAAGGAAAAGATACGAGCCTTTACTCAGTAGCGTGCGATATCTTGATTGAAAATTGATGTTGTGCTCACGCACTGTTTTATATATATATATATATATATATATATATATATATATATATATATTGTTTACATTTTTTTCCTTTCAAAAAGTGATAAATCTCTACTTGTTTTGAAGTATTTAATTAATCATGTTATTTCTTTTTCTTTTTGTTACAAACACGTTATGTGTCACAAAATATAAAAGAGAATATATACAGAAAACTGCAAATCCAATTCAAAACATTTTATAACAAATGAATCATTAGCTAATCTAATAGCTGTCACTGATGATGGAGAGCTTACAGATTCAATGATTTAATTCGTTTAACCAAGATGGAGCCTATGATTATAGAAACATGCAAATCACAGCATTTAACTAATTTTCCAAGACTACTTTCCTCTTTAATTTTCTTATAAAATAATATTGTAAAGCATGATGTTAAACATATAAATCTTTTTTTTTGTTGACAGCATCTAAACATAGAAATCTTGTGTTATACTAATTTCCCAAGTCTTTGTTAATTGTAGTTTGCGGTTATTTGACTATTTTGTGTCTTTGTGCCTACTCTTTGGACCATTAATTATATTTTCTGCTTTAGATATGATTGAAGGATTAATTATATAGAAAATCTATGTATGTAGACTTAGCAAAGTTAGTGTAACAACAATGTAGTTTTTTTTAGGAAATCCTGTTTGAAAAACTAATTCTCTGAGGTTATATAGTTAGCAAAATACTAAGAAAAAACAATTCAATATATGCGCTAAAACACAAATTCAATATGCATTTAAATTAACTTATTTGATTTTTACAATTTTTTATCAATTTTTTTTTCTGTAGCTAATAGAATTTTCTTTTTAGATAAAACTTAGATCATGTTCTCAATAGAGGTAATATTTAATGTTGAAAAAATGTTTACATTTAATAATATAATTTAAAAACTTAATGACATTAAGTCCTTTTTGGTTAGTTCCACATGTATTTCAAGACCTTTGTCCTTTCTTGTGAATGCATGTCAAAATTATAAGTCTAGACATTGAATAAAAAGAACACGATCTTCAGGGAGGAGTGTACATTTGATGGATTGTCACACGTGGTGACATAATTTGCTCGCTTTCTGTAATTGTTTTACTTAGTATAAAATCTCAAATGCGCGAGCTAGTTACTGATTTGGGTTTGATTGATTGAATAGTATAAAAATCTGACGTATATAATTTAAAGGAGCAATATAAAAATCTCAAGTATAATTTAATGGAGCAAGGAACAAAAAAGTTTTATACTTATGTAGTACTTTGATTCAAATATGACAAATGTATTTTTTTCAAGGAAATTAGGGAAAAAGGGTAGAGTTATGGTCAAATTCAGGAAAAACCTTCAACTTCAAATTATTCAAATTAAGAGCACTTATAAAAGACGTAGATTTATCTTGTTTTATTGAGATAATTGGAGATTCAAATCTACAAATATATTTTTTTTAATCGAAAAATATTAGTTATTAGTAATAAAATTCGAACTCAAGATCTTTGTTCTCCTTCCTCCCCTTTACCACTGAGCCATTATAATCCCTCAAACCTACATATGATGGATGATACTCCACAATCATCACCATATTGTGTCAATCACCATGATTGTTATTGTCATTTATCAATAGTTTTGGTAATAATGATAATGATATTAACAACGACAATTATAGTCTGACCTAATTTATTTATTATAAAGATAAGATTACAACTTTTTGAAAAACTTGTTTAAATAAAAAGATCAAATTCGAGCTTTAAAAAATGTATGTTAAACTTACCTATTTAATATATATATATATATATATATATATTGTCAATTTGTTATATCCTAATTCTATCGCGATCCTAAAAGAAATGGAAAAAAAAATAATTAAAAAAATAAAAATGAAAGAAAAAATAATTATTTAAAAAACAAAAAAAAGAAAAGGAAAATGATTAAATGGAAAGAATAAAAAAAGGGAAAGAAAAATATTAAAAAAAAAGGAG
>PYAF01001841.1:569755-585409 GCA_007407185.1 Glycine tomentella
CTCTTTTTTATTTTCATGGATTGAGATTTTTTTAAATATGTTTTAATGTTTATGAAATTAAATTATAAAAATCTAATAAATAATTGGAATTCAAATTAAATAAACAGTTGAAATGCCTCATTTTTTTAAAAAAGAGTTTATTATAAAAGTTATCATAAAATTTAAAACTAATTCAAATAAAATTAAAATTATAAATGTTAATTTATTTATAAAAAATATTGTTAGGAGGAATTGATACTCCATTCCTTGAATAAAATAAACGAAGCATACATGTTTTCTTCTGTTTCTTTACAGCGGAAAGGACACATGTGTAATTAGTCTAATTGGGCCAATTTATTTGTCATATGATTTCCAATAGATAGATAATATGATTGCAAATCCAACCTATAATTAGGTTTTTGGATTTTATTTGGTCTATCAACTTGGGTCATCTACAGTTTCCTGAATTTTAGGCCTGTCTAACCAAACTATCGGAGTAGTTTTTAATTTTTTTATTAATTAAAAAATTCATTTGCTTGTTTTATAAATATGGTTTTTTAATAGTTTCTCAATAATTTTTAAAGATTTTTAAAATACTAATTTTTAGCTTTTAATTTTATGATTTTTTTTATCTTTAATATATTTATCAATTTTTTTCTTATTTTTATTAAATAAATCATAATTTTATTATTTTTTAATTATTTTACACTTTTCAACTAGTTTAACAACTAATTTTACTTAATATTTATTATTTAATAAATTAGTTTTTCAATTCCCATCTTTTAGTTTCTAACTAACTTTTTAACTTTCAACTAACTTTTCAGTTAGTTTAATTAAACATATCCTAAAATAATTTTTTTTTCCTAAGATCTGGTATACGATTTTTTATGAGATAATTATATTTGAGTTAAACATATTCATAATATATGATAAAATTAACTTTATAAGGGTTTTTTTTTTCATCTGTAAAACTTTAGACAAAATTCTTATTTTTATGTATCAAAATAAAATTTTAACATAACCTCAAAGAATAGTAATTAACCATCGATCAATTTCTATGTGGGCAGAGTGAAGATCTGATCATGCACGAGGAAGAGAGTGGGACCATAGTCATTCTCAACGTTTTCGAAACCTACTTAAATTACTAGAAAAATATTTTTGTGACCTCCAAAAATATATAAAATATTATTTTATCCTTTTATTCTATTTTCTATATATTATTTGCGTATTTAGTACAATTATTTATTTATAAAAATATTAGTTTTATTATATGATACCTTTTTATTTTGTTCCTGGCCTAGTTCAAGCGGAAGTGTTTTGGTGCTGAAAAAAAATTAAAAGCTGAAGTGTTGGCTTTAGCTGTGCATGAAAGTGTAGTGTGCACGTTAGTTTCCAACTCTGGAGCATTATGGTCGCATTGCAGGGAGAGAGGAATCGGACTACAGCCTATAGATGATTCAAAATATATAATTTTTTTGTTATCCTTAACTTGTTAATTAAAAAAGTGAGTATATAGTAATGTATTTACTGATAAAAAAATAATAATAGTGTATTTCAATGGGTAATAAGAAGGAAACATGTATGTTGGATAACATAGCTTTTCCTTTTTGAAGGGATATTAAATAGCTTACTTTAATTTTAACTAATAAGAATGTAAATGATTAGCAAGGTCTAGTTTACTACTAATAATGAAAATTGGATGTGACACATAAGCTAATTTCCTCTTGTGACAAAAAAGATACAACAATGAAATGGATGAGTCGACAATGCTGTAAATTATTTTTCTAAAATAATTTAAAAATATTATCTTAAGAAATGATATTTTCCAAAAAAGTAACCCGTACATAATTTTTGTGGTGGAAAAGTTGCACCATTCACCCGCAAGAGTTGTTTTGATTCTTACGCAGAGGGTCCACATACATACTGGAACACTAGTACTGTGCATTGAACGAGGTATATATATATAAAAGATAATATAAATTAATAGAACAATATGAAAGATGAATTTCTGACAAAATTGACACGAAATAAAAAAAACCATTTGACTTCTAAAACCTTCATTTTCCTATGCAATGAGGCCAGCCTTTTCCATTTTTTTTTTGTAACATCTGTCAATTGAATTTCGATATAATTTAAATGTATTCTGATAAATATTTTTACTTTTTTCAATAAATAAAAAATAAGCATTGCCATTCCCTAAAATATGATCGACTGCATGTTTCTTTCTTCCCTTTCATCATCACCTTATACAAGCTTCCATTAGAAGTTGATATGAAATCCCATCATGTTAATTATGCGTGTGCGCGTGTACGTGGAAGAGATCAGATAAAGAGAGACATAAAAATATATCAGTGAATTCGTGTGTGAAAAATAAAATCAAAGTTAGAATGTCATGATATGATTTGCTACCTACATTCTATAGAAGAGTGGAATCATAATACATGCTAAAGAAAAAAAATAAAAATAAAAAAGTGAAGCTTTTCATGTTGCTAGTTTTTATTTGTCAAATTCTAATTAATTATGTTCCTGACTTCAATTCTATGCTCTACTTGGTATGCTTTGCATTATATTGTTGCTCTCTCTAAAATATTCAAACCAAGCATTATATTTCATAGACAACTAATTTTGTGCGTATAGAAAAGTTTGAAGATGTACATTCTCCTTTTCCCCCTAAATTGAAGAAACGTCATGTGATTAAGCAACATAGTTTTTCAGTGTTTGGTGTTTAATTTTGGGGTCTTTTTTTGGTTTTGTTTTTATTGACGTTTTAGACCCACCAACACCTCATTTTGGGTGCTAGCTAAGAGGGGATTGGGAAATGTTATTGAGTGGCATCTCGGCTTTGGATTGAAAGAAGCAAAGATGAAATATGCAAAGATGGGGAATGTCGTTATGAGTACAAGCGATATGATTAGAGAAAAGAATTCTTTGCTCCGCAAGCAACTAGAATTTCCCACTTTTTGGTGTTACATTTTTACTTTTTAGCTCTTTTGCACCTAGCTCTTCAGTCAAAGTCATGGCCCTTTGCCCCTCTCATACCATCATTGAGACATAACTGCTGCTACATGAAATTAACTTCTCATTATGCACAAAAAAAATGCCCAACTCTTTGTTCATCAGAAATCACCACATTAATTTAGCTAGCTACCACATTAATTTGTTATCTAACTCTAATGATGAAAATTCATGCCTAAAAATTCACACTGACTAAAGTATAGCTTAGATTTTATTCAATAAATTACCACATTAATTAGTTGGCATTACATAACTGTTTGAGCCAAAAATTTATAACCATATATTATAAGATTGCTAATTCAAGGTTATGTATGTATTCTATAAACCTTTTTATTAACTGGAAGTCTGGAACAATGTATTTTGATTAAGCGTAAATTATACTGAGAATTCTTGAAGTTTTCTGAAATTACTGATAAATCTCTTGCTTTTTTAAGGTTAACAACAACCTCGCTTATAAAGGTACACATAAACAATTAAATTTTTTTGAATATGAGATATCATGATCAGTGTAATGTTTTTAAAACAACATTCAATTATAATTTTGATCTCTTTAGTTTTTTAAATCTATGATTTTAGTTCTTTTGATTTTTAATTGTAACAATTTGGTCTCCATTGATAGATTATTAACTAATAATTATAATTATTAAAAATACTAAATTAATTATAATTAAATAAATATTATAAACATTAAAAAACTTTAATAAATTTATTACTAAATAAATGATTTTTTACAACGCACCTAATGTGATGTTATTGTTAGTGTAATATCATGCAATAATAAAAGTAGAAGAAGTGTTTACGAAAAAGAGGAGGAACACAATGTTATGGAAAATTATGATTAATAATTTTTATTTAATTCTTACTAATTAATAATCTTGATTAATTTATAATTAACTTAATAATTTAATTAATCAAAATTATTTATTAATAATCTATCAGAAGGATCAAAATTATTAATTTATAGGACTAAGAGATCAAATGTTATAATTAAAATCCAAAGGAACCAAAATAATAAATTTAAAAAATTAGGAATCTAAATTGTAATTTAATGTTAAAACAATTAAGAAGGTTGATGTTGCAAAACTATGATGAATATTGAAAGAAATTTACATAAATCTCAGAAATTTTAGTGTAATTTACTCTTTGATTAATGCAGCTTCTCTATCAGTTCCTGCAGGAATATTTTAGGATTGGGTTGCATTGTATTTGTGCAGATGAGCCAGGGAACCTTTTCACCCTCCCTTTACCCCTAAGAATTCATTTTCCCCATTTTCAATGTCTATAATTTAAGTAGAGTTATACACCTGATTCTGTTTTATGAGAATTGAGAATAAAAATTTCTTACAAGATTATATATACACGTAATCATTTTACTGTTTACTCTTCTTGCATAACGCAGCAACCACTAACATATGGAACAACATGAATGATTGAGACCAAGATGGGGGTATGATCGATGAGAATCGTCATAAAACTTATATTAATGAAAACTAGTTAGGTTTAAGGTGGTCAAATCAACTATGATTATAGCCAACCTGTCTGTGATTTATTCCAATTCCACTTTTCTCCGGGTTTCTTTTTGGTCCTTTGATTTGTCTTTCTGAATCATTATTAAGATTTTTAAACATGGTTTCCTCTCATCAATTAGGTTGAAGTTATACATGTACATGTTATATAGCAGACATTTTATGTGCATCGGATTTTATATATGCTTTTGGATAATGGCTTTGGAAACGCCAGTCTTGTTAATTATTTCATTTGCTAATATACTTTTCTTGGCCTTTTTTTTTTTTTTTGAAGTTAACTTGGGTAATGTTTTATATCATTTTTTCAGACTTCTCTTTTTGTTAACAAGAGAAAGGCTAAATACATTTTTTCAGACTTATCTTTTTCTTGACAATCATATTCTAGTTGATTTTTAAAGATTTTCTTTTTCAGTTTAAAGTTTAAAATAACTCTTAAGAAGAAAAAAAGTTATACTAAAGATTACTTTAAAATTTAAAAGTTGGGTTCTCTTGAAGGCAAAAAGCTCATCAAATGATAAAATTAATGCTAAGGTTATTGAATCAGGAGTGATGCTAAACACAGAAAAACAGAAGAAAAATTCAATTTCCAAACCCTCAATCCTTAATTAATACAGATTCTAAGGCAAATGAAATTGAGAGTTATTAGCATCATCAAGAAATCATGTATACCATTCCACGCAGGATTAAATAAAGGTTTCTTTGGTAGGAAAGAAATTAAAATGGAAATTTCAATTTGAAAATATAATTTGTTAAGCTATATTTAGACGTGTATATTTTATTTTATCAACATTTTTTTACTTGAATATAATGAGTTTCCTTCCAGTTAGAAAACGGCAGAGAAATATGGGCTTCTCAATGGTCATGTTGGCCTTTTCTTTTTTTTTTGGGTGAGCTGGTCAATGGTCATGTTGGCCTACAATTCTCCAGGATGGAAAACTGTAGTTGTTTTTGCAGGAACCTCTTTTTGTCATATTCAAGGAAGGGGAGCCCAAAATGCAAATGAAAGTGCAAGAAACAATAGTGAAAATATTACGTTAAAAACAAAAAGTACCTCCCATGATTAAACTGTACTAGCTCAATTTGATTTTGCATGGCAAGAATCCAACCCAGAAACTCCATGTCTCTTGACCATAAATAAAATAAACAATGACTATACCTTTATTAGCTATTGAGTTGGTAACTTTTTTCTTTCTTTAATGATAACGAAAGTATATTTATGTTTTGTATTTTATCGAACGCCCTCTTTCACAACAGAATTTTTTTTTCATTGTATATATTATTATACAACGGGAACATATTTCTGTGAAAAGGATATTTTGAAAATATTTTTTTTAAGAAAGTGGGAGTGGAAATAGCAAAAACTGGAGTGAGAATAGTATTTCCGTGGAAGTTTGTTTTTGAACTTCGAACGAGTGATTTATTCAGACAGCCCAGCATACACCATGGACTGAAAACTAAAAAAGGACGCCGAGTGAAGATTCTAGAACCCCTTATATAAACAAAAATAAAATAAAATCAAGGGTTAATACCTTTTTCCTTCGTCTAATTCAATGTATTTATTTTTATTTTTGTCGTTTTAATTTTTATTTTCTTGTTCTAATCAATGTAAAAATATATTTATTTATTTTCTAAAATATTTTAAATAATATTTTTTATTGTTTAAAATATTTTAAATATTTAAAATGCGGTTTAAAACGTTTTAAGACAAAAAATAAAATAAATAAATTTTACAAGAAATAAAAGATGAAAATAAAATGAAAAAAAATACTAATTTACATGAAAAAAAATATTTAACCATAAAATCAAATATTTAATACACTGAACATAAACTCTTTGTAAAACCCTAACAAGTGACCTCAAATTTCTCAACAAGAGGCTCTCTGTCGGTGTTCTCTCCCTTCCCTATCGTGTCGTGTGTTCCAAATGGCGAAGCGTTTGATTCCACTGTTCAATCGGGTTTTGGTGGAGAAAATCGTACCTCCATCAAAGACCAACGCTGGCATTTTGTTACCCGAGAAATCTGCCAAGGTTTACTCTCCCAATCCAATTCATTCATGCCCTTTTCAATTCCTCCTTTTGGGTCTTCGATTTTCATCTTGGCTTGATTTGTTCAAATTTACTTATTCCATTTGCACTCCTTCTTTTTAGGGGTATTTAAGTTCTCCAATTCTGTGTGTGATACTGTGATATGATATCGTACCCAGATGGGTTCTAATTAAGCCGATGCCTGCTGTTCAATTTGGTTCTTTGTATTGTAGAGTAGTTGTCTTAGTGTATTTCCAATAACAATTAAATCTGAAGATTTTGTGTTTTCTTGGTTCAAATGGTCAAAGTCTTTACCAAGTTAGTGTTTCAGTTTCTTTAGACTGATAAGTGACAATTTATCATTGCAAATCATACATTTTGTGTTGAATTGTTGATTTGTTGAAGTGCATTTGCTGAGTTGATGTATTTTTACATGTTTTTCTTTAGCTAAATTCCGGAAAAGTTATTGCTGTTGGCCCTGGCTCTCACGGTAAGGATGGGAAGCTAATTCCTGTGGCTGTTAAGGAAGGTGACACTGTTCTTTTGCCTGAATATGGGGGAACTGAGGTGAAGCTTGATAACAAAGAGTATGTATATATATATTTTTTTAATGATAAGTTTATTTTTAACCTTCATTCAATTCTTCAACTTGATTCCGAAGTTTAATACGGTAGATATAAATGTTTGAATGGACTAGAATTATTATTGAGGTCCTATATTTTTGTAAAGAAATTGTTTCTTTTGATGCTTACACTTAAACTTTGATAGTTTTGCCTACATGATGCCAAAAGATTCATTTCTTGTTACAAAGTTGATCCCTTCAGGTCTAAGTGAGTAAATGTTATTGTTGACCGTTTTCTTTGCAAATCATTAATACAAGGCAGACCCTTATTGAAGAAGGAGATGATATGCTTGATAGTGTTTGTCCATTATTTAGAATTTTCTTTGTTTGTTGATTCATATATTATGTATATTTTATTTCTTTTTTCATCTATGTTATATGCTTTAATCTGATGTTTCTTTGGTCTATGCCTAGATATAGAGCTTCTAGACTGAAGCTGTTATTTGAGTTTATCAATAGTTTCTTAGTTCTATTCTTCTAATGAAGTAAAGCATTGGTATCATAAGTTAAGCATTTTATTCAATAAATTTTATTGCTTTTTGTTACTAGATTCTCAGTTAGCTAATATTCAGGGTTTAACTAAATTTGTAGTTCCTTGCTGTGTTAAGAATATATAATTTGAACCAGTAAGATGTTGAAAAGTACATATCTTTTTCTCAATGTTAGGATAATAGGTAACATGGTTTACAAATGATATATTGTTATGATTGTTAATATAGGACCTGTTACCCTTACCCCACAACCCCTAAAAGACAAAAAAAGAAGACAGGAAGTCACAATCCAAAAATAGTTTTAAGGAAGAGGATAAGTGTCTTGGATTTTTTTTTCCTGATAACTTGCCATTCTCAAACCCTCTCAAATCGTGGGATTTGAGTGTAGCAAGTTAACAGACAAAATATCAAGAATCAAGATCAAGGTTTGAGGGATTTGCTAGTTCTAGAAATATTTCAATGATATTGAACTACTCATAGCTATCAATTAATTTCCCCCCTTTTCTTGTGCTGTGTTTCATTTTGACAGTGAATTTACACTAATACACACGAAGAACTAAATGGTTGGCTATGTGAATGAATTATATTGGACGTATAAATTAGTTGGTTGTTCATCCTTTTTGCTAAAGCTGCTATCTATTTCTCAAGTCTTGGCTAATTGGATGCTTTTTATGTAGGTATCATCTGTTTAGAGACGATGATATTCTGGGGACATTGCATGATTGATGTCAAAATCATCCGCGGAAGTTTACATGCTAGGTGTTCTGTTATATTTGAGGAGTTTCTTTCTGTTCTGATTTTTATGTATGATGTCTAAATCAACATTTTGTTGTGGAGCAAAACACTTTAACTTTTTTTTTTTTTTTTTTTTTAACTTACAATGAATGTTATTTTCTGCAACAACTGGGAAAACTATTTTGTTGCTCCTGAAATTTATTGCCTTAACATTTTTATAGTTCTGTTTTTTTAACTACATTTGAGGACGTATAAGAGTATTTATTGTTTTCACGTCTTCTGTTTCATACTCGTGGATTGGTATTCTAAATATATATATTTTTTTTAATCGGAAATTGAACATGGTATTAGAGGGTTTACGTGGTAAAGGTGATAATTTTTTTAGAGTAAATAGTGTTTTTTTAGGATTTAATTTATGTTCCTGTAAATAACTCATTTTTTTTAGTTTGTTCCCAAGTGCAGGGACTTAAGTGATGATAATAGCATAAGTTTTAGTGGTTTATTTACTCTCTTTTTTAATCCCTTCCATCATGCAAGTTCGAGCACAATCAAAAAGAAAGCAGTTACTACATTCTACTTGACAACGTTGATAATGTGAACAACATTCATCAATGCACGTTGAATTAAAATTGTTGCTTACTTTCAACCCCTGCTACTTTAACTCGTTATTCGAAAGAACAATTAAAGACGATCCAATAGTTCTGTGAGGATTTTAGAGAAAAAAATTATTTATTGTGGTGAAAGGAATTAGGAACATCTGTGTAATTAAAGCAGTTCATATTTTATTTAACATTAGGTAGTGGTTTTCCTTCTAGAAATGCTTTAAGTAGTACGAGTGATCTCTGTGGTTGAGTGAAGGGAGCTTCATGAGATGCTCCTCTTATGGTGGCATATGATAAGATGTCCCCGTATACTTGTGTCCATCCTGCTACCTGAAATTTTTAGGTTGAGTCAAATGGCAAAGCTTAGTGTATTCAAAATTTTTAAGTTATAATGATACCTTAAACATTAGTTGTCAAACTTTTGATAAAATAATATAATAACTTTTTACTGAAGTTAACTTTTAATAACCCTTTTATTAGATCATATTATGTTATCTTGGTGATTATGAATATCAAATTTTGGATAACTGGGAAATTTCTAAATGCATAATCTAAATAGCTGAAATTTACTAAAATCTTAATAATCTTAATCAAATTATAATGCAATGAAATATTAATTAATTTTTAAAGTATATAAAATTTTGGAGAGTTTTCAAGCAATTGTTAAATTGATACAGAATTATATTCTAGAAGTTATATAGTATTTATATATGGTCTAACTTAGTCGATTGAGTATGATGTGTGATTATTGTAAGTTTTCTGAACCGTGTTTAGTTCATATGAATAAAAAAAAAAAATAGGATTTATATTTTGCATTCTAAGTACAAACCTGTTTTCTCTCAAACCAGGCTCTATATGCCACTGTTGTATTCAGTCCAAGTTCCTTGGCTAATCCATTCACCAGAGACCGTGACCCCAGTAATGGGATAACTGAATCTTGATCTCCACTGCACAGAAAAAGAATGACTTGGCTTGTTTAGAAAATGTTATGCCTTGGTGAATCATGGTAGGTAGGTAATGGGGTTAGGTAAGTATATGTAGACGATTCAATAAATTCGCTTACCTGTATACCAGAACTTTGATGTTGGAATTAACAAGTGACCCTAGAATAGAAATGGTTGGTATCTCTAGATTCCGACGGTCATAATGGAGAACTCTGTTGTAACACAAGATAGATAGTGTTAATAGGAGGGATAAGTCTAAAAAGGGGTCAAAGTCAAACTATAGAAACTTAAGGAGTAAAAATAATTGAGTTGCTAGAAAATGCTACATTAGGAGACTACAACAATAATTTGAAGATTGATTAATAAAAGAAACTAAAATAAAGATGGAAAAATATACTAGTATTTTAGGATGATATATGTTTTTAGTCCTTCTATTTTCGGAAAAACTTGATTTCAGTCTTCATACTTTAACTTTGATCAATTTGATCCTGAACTTTAGAAGAAAACTGGTTTTCGTCCTTTGTCACAAATGGTTTTCACTATATGGAGGGAAGTGAACCACTGTTAGGGACTAAATTGATTATAATTGAAATTACAGAACTAAAATCAAGTTTGACTGAAACTACGTGGACCGAAAAAATTTAACAGTTTTATATAAATGTATCTCTAAATCTAAATGCACTAATTTATGTCTAATCTTTGAAGCAATAAATTAGACTTACCTGCTGCAAGTTGACCATTTGGAGACTTCAACAAGCTTAGCATGCAGAGCCTTCTGCACATCTTTCCTGTTTAAGTATGTGACTGCTTTATCATCCACACAAACATCTATCTTCTGTATTTCTTGCTACATTATAGACAAAGGAAGTAAAACAAAATGAATAAAACAAAAACAGAGATAAAAAAAAATCAAAACAACTAAGATGAGAATGTATGCATATAACAGATGAAGCTTACCATTTGATTCAGCACATAAGCCTGTTGATTTGCTGATGACAGACACACATCAAGAGTGACATCATATTGGTCTATATAGTTGCTAACCTCAGTAAACACCAGTCCATTTATTTTTGCACAAACGTCACTAAGATTACCTTGTATCGTTTGTCTCCTAATTGTGGAATAGTTGCAGACTCTGGTGAAGAGATCATAAGTTGAATCTGAAATCAGTCCGTGGGACCAAAAGAATTCAGCTTTGGAGTTCAAATCAGTATCAAATTCCATTAGAGGGTTCCCTATCTGCACATATATGAACACGTTATATTTTTCAAACAAAACAAATGATTTCTTATGGTTTAATTATTCAAAATTTCCCTATGTACTCACTGCTACCCCCTTAAGATTGAAGTTGGTCTTTGTTTGAACAATAAGTTGTGCCAGTTGTGGAGCATAGTGACCTGCAAAAAACAAAAAGTTTGTATTACCTTATTGCTGTTTCAAAATGAATATATTTTAAACTTATTTCAATTATTTCTTTCTACCTGCATAGCTCTCCCCTGTAATGAAGAAGTCGTTTTTTGAGTACTCAGGGAATTCAGTGAACCATCGCTGTAGAAAAACAAGATTATCTCTAGCTGTAATTTCATCTGTCACTAAGGTATAGAAAGATGTATTGCTTGAGTATGAAAATCCAACACCAGCTGGTGATTCCAAGTATAGCACATTTGCCACTGTAAAAACAAATGAAAAATCAATAAGCAATTTTGCTTTCAAGAGCATAGAAACAAAGCATTGGATTTACAAAGTTGTGGGGTTGTTGGTTCACCTTTGTTCCAACTATAATGATTTTTCACTAGAACATCGTTGTCACCCGGTTTGAAAGGGCCATGCTCAACTAAAGCTCCAACTCCGATAGATGAACAACCAGGACCTTCATATATAAAAGGAAAGTACCTTAATTGCTTTGATTAGTTTAAATGGTTTGTTTAAGCCTATGCCAAAAATAAACAAATAAACAAAATCATGTGTATGATATATAACAAGTTATATATACCTCCATTCAACCAGAGGACTACTGGCTTGGAAGTAGGGTGTTTTTCAGCTTCAACAAAGTAATAAAACAAAGCTCTCTGATTTTGGTCATCCACAGTAATGTAACCAGAATATTGCTGAAATTTGACATGTGGTTGCCCCGGCAAATTGGTTATTTTATCAGCTTCAGGAAGTGAATTCACCACCACAAGTGTTTGAGCAAGAACAATAATTAATGTTACAATCATAGTAAATGAATGAGGTAGCGTGGTCATATTCAGATATTGTTAAGTTGGTTTAATTGGGGGATCAAGGTGAATGGCAAAGGTTTACAACAAATAAGGAACAAGTCATTGTCCTATTAATATAACGTTTGTGTTTGTAGTCCACGCCTGAAACAAATGGTGTCGGTTACACCTGTGGAGTTAGTTGTTAACCTGCCTGCCTTGAGAATTTGGGTTATATGTTCCCTTTTATTGTTTTTTCATGTGTGGATGCACTCTATGTTTGACTTTAAAATATGAATAAAAATGCGTTAGGAAAATCAGTGAAATTTAGATTAAAAAAATAGAATTTTATTTCAGTACACAAACCAACAGTGTAAGCATTTTTATAGTGTGAACAGGGATGGACCTACGAACATTCCTAGGGTTTTTTTTTAAAAAAAAATTTAAACTTTTAATATATATATATATATATATATATATATTAAAGTCATTACTTTTATTAAGAAGATTTGACTATGAAAATAATAATATCTAAGCATTATTTATCTTTTTTTTTTTAAAACATTTCTTTCCTATAATTTCTATTATGAAGATCATTACTTATATTCTATTTTTATAGTATTTATTTATTATAGAGATTCTTTTTACTGATTTGAAAAGTCCTCAAACAAAAATGCCTAATATATTGCAGAGATAATTACGTTGTTTTCTTCTTTTTAGTCAAAATATTTTACTATCAGTTGATTTTACTTTTTGATATTCTTTTCATTTATAATCTATGATTGCAATTTTATATATTATAAATTATTGTATTTGTAATCAAATGATTTTATTAGCCTTTTTTATATTGATTTATTTATTAATCTCTTGCTAGCGATACAAACTTATAAGAAATTATCATCTAGAACTTTAAGATACACCAACAAATATTCCTTCATTATATCATTATTTTTCTTTATTCTTCTCATTTTAGTCAAACTATACAACACTTGTCTTCTTTTATTTTCTAACAATATGAAAACAACATTCATCTTCAATAGTTGTCAGCTACTATTGTCATAAAAATAATCCAACGAGTAACATAATTCATTCTGATTTAGTGAATTTTTATATCAAAATTAACAGGACTTTATCATAGCAAATTATGGTTAATGCGTATACAAATTTTAATTAGAAATTCTTAGTGGCATTTGAAAATATTTTTAGTTTGTTGTCTATATAAATATATTTTTAAATATGTTATCTATTGTATCATTTTAAAAACACCAATAATATTTTGTATAAAATTTACTGTTTTAATATTTGTAAAATAAATTTATTTATTTTTATTCCTGACCCTCCCGTGTTCAAATCCTTGCTTCGTGCTTGTTAGGGACGAACCTAAGAGCATTCCTAAATTTATAAATAAACTTGCGTAACTGTCTTAGTTGAACTCAACTCAGATTAAATCAGTTTAGTTAATAATTGTTGACATAAGAGATAATGGTTGTGTCTTAATTAAGTGGTTCAGAGTTTAAATCTTGATTAATATTTATATATATATGAAATAAATTATGTTGGTAAGGAAATATCTATCTTATATGTATTTAAAGATCTTTTGATAAAGATTTGTCTCTATTTTTGATTGAACAACTTCGTAAAATAAATTAAATTATTTTATAAATAAAGTTAGGCAAAAAAAATCAATTAAATACAAATTAAATAAAAAATTACGCATTTGGTGCCGTTTCGAAACTAATTACACATCTGGGGCAACTGGTCACGCCCAGAACCAGGCGTGACTAGTCGGGCGTGACCAATGTGTATATATGACCCCCGTTTCCAGTTTTCCGTCATTGCTCAGTGTTGCGCATTGTTGAATCGAGTTGCAGAAGTGTAGTGTGAGTGATTTTGCAGCGAAGCTCTGCCAACAAGTTATTTGATTAATTGTGTATATTAGTTAATATATTGTATTATGAAATTGTCAATGTTTAGGGTTTAGTGTTGTCGAAAATGTGTCTTATGGTGTATAGCTTAGTTTAGGTTAGGGTAGACTGGTTAGGGTTTAGTGTACACGTTTAGGTCATCTTCATGCTGTTTAGTGTTTGGAGTGTAGGGGTTAGGGTTGACAGATTAGGGTTCACATATTAGGGTTAACGGACTAGGGTTTATGGATTAGGGTGTAGGGTTTAGGGTTTAACGTTTAGGGTTTAGGGTTTAGGAATTAGGATTTATACGCCTTAGAGCTAGGGTTTAAGGTTTAAGAAGATATTCTAACACAATTTTTTGAAATTTATGTGTACATCGAAGCTCTGGGAAGAAGTGTTTGTTTTTGTTGAGTGGAAGAAATGAGTTCAGGTGGTGACGAGTTTGTGGACGATGAAGACCTACAATTGCTAATTCAAGAATTTTTTAAACTGGAAAGGAGAGATTTTATAGAGCTATACGTGGACTTTGGTGTGGTGGCTGCTGTGTTACCCATTATGTCAGTTCCTGTAAATGCTCCAAAGCCTACATCGTCATATGCTGATCCAGTTGTGAACGTGTCTGAAGAAGATTCACATGACTCAACTTGGGTTATGGATGACGATGAAGAGGATGACGATGATGAAAACATTGCAATGGAGGATCGTCTTCTTGAAGAGGATGCTAGTGCGTCGGATAATGATGACGATGCTGGTGTTGATGCGACTGGATTCCAAGCATACACTGATGTGGGGTCGTCTGGAATGCATCATCATCCTGACGTAGGATGTTCACAACCAGAACATCCTGTTGAAGGTATGTAATATTAGTAAAATTAATTATTAGGTCATGTACACTTTGCATATTTGTGTGCATGCTATATTTATTCTACCACATTTGTTTTTGAAGGTGCTGAGGTGACTCCTTTTTGGGATGGAATTCCTCACTACACATATATTGATTGGAGTCATCCAAGCGAAGAAGAACCGTTTACCGGTTCCGGTTCCGGTTCAGTGCAGGGTCCATGGCAATTAGGGGATCCGTTGTTTGTTAAACAAGAATTTTCCTCCAAAAAGGATGCACAGATCACATGTAAGCGGAACCTGATGAAGGAGCATCAAGAGGCTTATGTGGTTGAGAGCAAGCCTAACAAGTTTAGCATGCAGTGTATTGCTCATAAAGAGGGTTGCCCCTGGAGGGTTAGGGTAACTAAACCGGCGTTCGGTGAGAAGTGGATTGTTTCGAGATGGGGCGGCAATCACAACTGCCTTAACGACCATATTTCACAGGGTCATAGACAGCTTGATGCTGATGTTATTGCCTCTATTGTAGTAGGTACGTGTGTTTAAAATTTCCTCTGTATGTGTTGAATAGTGGTTAAATTTAATGTGAATGTTACTTTTGCATTGTTAGGAATGATCAAGGAGGAACCGTCTGTGTCGATTTCATTGGTTCGGGAAAGGATCACCCATACATTTGGATTCAGAGTTTCATATCGTAAGGCCTGGTTCGCGAAGCAAAAAGCAATGGCAATGATTTACGGGAATTGGGAAGAATCATATGCATTTTTGCC
>PYAF01001841.1:585509-607893 GCA_007407185.1 Glycine tomentella
CCAATGCTCGACAGTTGTTCATTGCACATCAACATTACGCAGACATCGTTATCATTTGTAAGTTGAAAAGAATGAAAAAAACATTGGTCACCTGGATGTAGGTTTGGCTGTCTGTAGTAGATTTCATCAACAAACTGGTCGTCGCTTATCATAAGGGTGTCGCTCATCCTACGCTTCAGTGTTTCAAAAGAACACTGATTGGGAACCCGCATTGGTATTGCAGAGGGGCATTCAAAAGAAACACCGCTTTCGTTGTGTTTCATCGATCCATTTAGATAAATGAAGGCTAATCTTGAGTTATCAATGGTTTGGCTGTCTGTTTCTGCTAAGAATGCCATAGCAAAACAATCTTACAGTTACGGAGGCAAGTATTTAGATTGAGGGAGTAGTCGATGAAATTTGTGTTGGATGGTAAGCCTTATATAAGGTTCAATGACCCCTAACTGTAGGCGTGACCCCCTTTTCTGTGATGCCTAAGTTGGGCGTCTTCAGTGACGCCTTCATCTGTTGGGCGTGTCCGGTCACGCCCTATTTGAGCGTGTGCAGTCACGCCTCCATTTGTTGGGCGTGTTCAATCTTTAATGACGGTCCTTATACTACATTTGAAGTTAACCAAAAACAAATTGGTGCATAAAGTGCATAAAGTTTATAACAAAAAAAATATATAGTTCATAACACCAAAAAATAAATATATCCATCACAAATACAGTACATTACAAGAAATAACAAATAAATAAACACAAATGTAAATACAAATAAACCCTATGACTCAGGTGGCCACTGATGATGACGCGCTAGACGATCGGGATTCACCCGTCTAACACTTCGTTGCGAAGATCCTGGCTGAGGATGCACAACCTGATGATGTGATGCCTGAGAAGGGGCTGCCTGGGAAGGCCCTGCATCGGAGGGGGCTAGCTGAGGATGGGCTGCATATACTGGTGGGCATGCAGTCATCGGATCCTGTGGTTCTGGGTCAGGATGGTCAGGGATTGAGGTGTCGTATTCCCCATGTGCTGACCAATCTCCATGACTATCCAGACTAAAATCAACCAGCCTCTGAATGTCCTCATCAGTCCACTCCGAAGCAGGAATGTCAGAACTAGTCCCACAGTCCGGTGGAGCCGTGGCCAAAGTTGGGGCATAATAGACATGCTGTGACCCGTACTCTGGCCGTGGTGGCATGTCGCTCTGCGTACTGAACCCCTGATAGCCCATATCTGGCTGCTGCGAAGACTTGTAATAGAAAGTCTGGGTGCCGTACGTGGGTGCTATCACTGGAGCCCTATAGGTACCTTCAGCGCGAGGCCTGGGAGCGGGTATGATCTCAGGAACTTGTCGCCTTACTTTCCGGTGACGCTCCAGTCCGTGTCCCTCACGACGGCTACGAGGAACATCCACATACAAGTCATCTTCATCTGGAAGCTGTGATGGGGGTGCAGCTGGGCCTGGCTCCTCCAACCTACAGCTCTGTCGGAACATCAACATAATGCGACCAAGCTCCTCGTGCAGGTAGTCCATGCTGAACCCAGGCCACTCCTGCCTGCCACTGGCACAATACATCATCTCCAGTCCATCAAGCTACAAATTACACAACAAATTGATTAGTCTAGACAACAATGACATCATAATGAAAATTAGTTTACAAATTATATTTAAATAACACTTACACCACGACCCATCTTCGCAGCCATCTTCGTGATGTATCGTTTCCCGTTCTCCCTGTACCAAGCCATGTACTCATGGTTTGGTGACATGAACCCAGTCAGTTGGGGGAGGGCAGCTCTATGTGCTGGTCCCTACGATCCCAACGATGAATAAAGGGTCGGAGCTTGCGGGTCCAATTATCCATCTGTTTCCCTCGCAGGGATAGGTCATGCACGCCTGTCAACTTCCTCAGACTTCCAGGGATGGGCTGATCCTTTCCAAACTGTCGCATGCATCGGTCAGGATGAGAGTATTCGACTGTGTGGAAGCATATCACTGGCGTAGTTGCCATCCACAACAGTCGCTCATGCTCAGTAGCACCAAGGAAATGATACCTGGCATACGGCTGCCATACGACCTGAACAAAACAGTTAAACACACAATTACAAAAGAAAAATGATTACAACAAATGCAAAATATCCAAAACTTAAGCAAATAACATAACGTACCTCATCCCGAGCAAGGGAATCTAACGTAACCTGATACCACAGAAGGTTGTGCTGGAACATACTTCTCTAAAGCATTAAACCTAAATTTTAAATAAATGACATTAATAAAAGAAATAGGTGGAAAGGTCATTAATAAAAGAAAATAAGAACGCATACCTGTGGCCGTAATGCCACTCCTGATGAGTAGGCTGGGGTATAACTGGAGCAATGGGTGGAAATCTGAGCCACGCCCATATCTGCAGTAGCACGTGACACCCACCGATGTCACTCCTATCTGGATCTGTACACTCGCACATTTGTCTGAACAAATGTGTGAGGACCGCAGATCCCCAGCTATACCTAGCTATATCAGTCATGTCCCCTGCTAGCAAAGGGACATAGAGACAACCGACAGTGCTGCCGCCGGATCTGTCGCATAGAAGCCATCCGCCAATGATGCGCGCGATGTGAGCCTTCGAAAACCTGATAACTTCGACCAATTCCCCTCCCACCTCGTCCCACCGCGCGTAATTCCTATCAAAGTAGCCCCAGCCGCAGTAATCCTCCTCTAACCTCAGACTCCAGAGGAGGATGACCAAATACCTCCTCGATGATGCTACGCCAGTCGTTAGACGTAGCTCCGGTGACGACCTGACCCTCACTGCCTAATCCTAATATACCAGCCACGTCTTCCAACGTGATGGTCATCTCACCCTGTGGCGTGTGAAATGTATGTGTCTCAGGTCTCCACCGCTCAACCAAAGCACTGATAAGTGGAGGGTCGATTTGAAGTAAAGTTTAAAAAAGATATAAAAAAATCATTTATAGGAATTAATTTGCATGTACACTTATCCAATTACAAAATTTATACCTGAATATGTCGCATGCGTGCGACATGTAAGAATCCTGCCTGGCCTAACATGATCGAAACGATAGCAGGAATATCATCACAGTTTGGGCCCCCTGATATCTTGCCACGCCGAGTCTTCAACACACGATCTTTGTCACTGTTCCACACTGCTTGTGAAACGTGACATCTCTGGATACGCCTCCGCAAAACCCCCCATTTATATGGGGTAGGCACAACGTGGGTCGTCGGATCCAATGTCTGACCCTCGTCATCCGATGCAGACCGCGAAGATGCCGAAGATGATGAATCAGCCATCTATGGGACCATTTTATAGTTAATAAATCAATGAATTATAATCAGCAGATACAATTGTTAAATTATTCATCCTAAACCCTAACCCTAACCCTAACAACATAAAACATGAATACTAACCCTAAACCATAAACCCTAACACTAAACCATACCCCTAACCCTAACCCTAACCCTAAAAACATAAACCACGAATATTAACCCTAAACCCTCAACAGAAACCCTAACCCTAAATGGTAACTTTTTTTGATACTGAAGTAGATTGTCATTAAATTTGAATAATTTTTGGATTAGAAGATTATAGAAAATCGGTAACCCTAGGGAATAGTGTTTAGAATGGTTTAGAAAAGGGCTTCATCTGGTGTGCATATCAGGAATCTCCGAGTCTTTAGAATTGCAATGAAATTGACATGTGGGTATGGGATAATCCCAATTTTGATGGTGAATTAGAACCCTTTGCTCACTGCTCGAGAGTCTCAGAGTTGGTGGGTATGGAGTGTATACAACAGTACTCGTCACATCATGTTCTTATGCAATTCCGAATGGATCACGAAATTCCTGGTATGCTAGCACATTACAATGAGAATCCTTGGATAAGTTATAGTTAGTCAGTCATGGATACAAATTTGTATCCATCACTGGCTGACTATAACTTATCCAACGATTCTCATTGTATTGTGCTAGCATACAAGGAATGTCCTGATCTTTTCGGAATTGCATAGCAACACAATTTGGGGAGTACTGTTGTATACACTCCTTACCCACCAACTCTGAGACTCTCGAGCAGCGACCAAATGGTTCTAATTCACCATCAAAATTGGGATTATCCCATACCCACATGTCATTTTCATTGCAATTCTAAAGACTCGAAGATTCTTGATATGCACACCAGATGAAGCCTTTTTCTAAACCATTCTAAACACTATTCCCTAGGGTTACCGATTTTCTATAATCTTCTAATCCTAAAATTATTCAAATTTAATGACAATCTACTTCAGGATCAAATAAAGTTACCATTTAGGGTTAGGGTTTATGTTGAGGGTTTAGGGTTTGGGTTTAGGGTCAGAATTAGGGTTAGGGTTAGTGTTAGGGTTATGGTTAATGTTAAGGTTTAGGGTTAGGGTTAGGGTTAGGGTTTAGGATTAGGGTTAGTGTTAGGGTTAATGTTTAGGGTTAGGGTTAGGATTAGGGTTAGGGTCATTGTTAGGGTTTAGGTTTACGATTATGGTTAGGGTTAGTGTTAGGGGTTTAGGGTTAGGGTTAGGGTTTAGGGTTTATAATCTAACTCTAAACCTAACACTAAATCAATATCTTAACCATAAAATCTAACCCTTAACTTAATACTAAATCATAACCCTAAACTAGTGCAAATCATATCACCTACCATCTAACAGTTTTCTACAGCATAAAATAAATCATGTGCTAAATATAACTAATAATCAATAAATTAACTAGCTTAAATCAACAAAATAATAAATTAAATATCATTCAGAATTAAAAAACAAATTAACTTACTTGTTCGCAGAGCTTCGTTGCTGAAAACCGAAGAAAGCTGATGCCTCTGAACTTTTAGAGAGAACCCAGAGCACTTCTAGAGAGAAGTCAGAGAACTTTTTAGAGAGAAGGCAGAGAGAAGCTTTTAGAGAGAAGCCAAAAGCTGGAAGTGAGTGAATAGTGCAGTCCGGGGGCCATATATACACACTGGTCACGCCCAGAACTGGGCATGACTGGTCACGCCCAGAACCAGGCGTTACTACCCCCATAGTCACGCCTGGTTCTGGGCGTGACCAGTTGCCCCAGATGTGTAATTAGTTTCGAAACGGCACCAAATGCATAATTTTTTATTTAATTTGTATTTAATTGGTTTTTTTGCCAATAAAGTTATTGATGTCGAATTAGTGACAAAGAAAGTGGATAAATTATATAAATTCAGATCTGATGGTCACTATTTGTACTAAAACTATAAATACCCGTAATCAATTTAAAAATTACAATTAGGTGGTTGATACATTTCGTTTTATTGAATTATACATCGCTAATCCTAATGCTCACTTTAACTCATTATTTGAAACAACAACAAAAAAAATATAGGAAGCACTAAGATAACAATTAAAAGCAATCCAATATCAGTAATAAGTTTCTGTGAGGATTTCAGAAGGATTTATCTTATTGTGGTAAAATAAATTAGGAACTCTTGTGTAACTAAAGCTGTTCATAATTCATATTTTATACAATAGACTTGGTAGTGGCTTTCGTTTCAAAAAGGCTTTAAGTAGCCCGAATGATCTCTGTGGTTGAGTATAGGGAGCTTCATGAGATGCTCCTCTTATGGTGGCATATGATAAGATGTTCCCATATACTTGTGTCCATCCTGCAACCTAGAATATACCAAATCATGGCTGAGTGAAACGTCTTAGTAACATAAGATGTGATAAAATAATACATTTAATAACTTTTTACTACGGTTAAATTTCATTAATCCATTTATTAGATTATGTGTTTTTCTTAAGTTGGATTACACAAGACAAACGGTAAAAAATGTCACATTAGTCAAAATTGATATCATTTGTATAAAAAAAAAAACTGTGAAATGAACTAATTTAATCTAGTAGAGATATTATAAGGTGTCAAAGTGAAACTTTCTAAACATAAATGATCAAATGAAAACCTACAATGTAAATAAGGGATCAAGATTTTATATATTTTAATCTTTTTTTATACAATGATCACATAAAAATTATAATCTATTACCTTGTGCACACTACGTACCCAACCCCCCTATTATTAGACAAATCCTAGTGATTTATTTTTTTTGCTGACAACAAAAAAGGTATCTCCGCATTCAGAAGCCATGATACTAATCTCTGAAGTAGAATACCAACTAAGGAGAAACTCCTCTCCTCACATGTGAATCTCTTAGTCACATAACCAGAGATCGAATCCCTTAAATATATATGCTTAAAGTTCTCAAACTACTTCTCACTTGTTACACAACTTGTGAGTATTATATCATTTTATATTATCTTAATGATTATGAAAATTTTGTACAATTGAGAGATTTCTAATTTCTAAATGCATCATTTAAACAGTTGAAATTTGCTTCAATGTTTTCATCATTTTGTAATGCAATCAAGCCTATAAAAAATATTATAATGCAATGGAATATCAAATAATTTTTAAATTGTATAAAATTTTGTAGAGTTTTCAACCAATGGTTAAGATTGATATAAAACGTTATTCAAGATGTTAATCGCATTTTAGGTATTAACCTGCTCTCCCTCAAACCAGGCTTTATAGGCAACTGTTGTATTCAGTCCAAGTTCCTTGGCTAATCCATTCACCAGAGATCGCGATCCCAACAATTGGATAACTGAATCTTGATCTCCACTGCACAGAGAAAAATGACTTAAGCTTGCTTGAAAAATGTTATGCCTTGATGAATCATGGTAGGTAGGTAAATATGTAATGTACATGGAGTTAGGTAAGCAAATGTAGTTGGTTGAATAAATTCGCTTACCTGTATACCAGAACCCTGATGCTAGAATTAACAAGTGATCCTAGAATAGAAATTGTTGGTATCTCTAGATTCCGATAGTCATAATGGAGAATACTGTAACACAAGATACATTGTCTTAAATGAAAGCATATACATAAGTTGAGTCTTTATATTTCAACACCCCTAAATATCAAATATCTTATCAACAACCTTAATTTCTATCACATCCCATTATTATATCAATATTTTTCTCTCTTCTCTCTCTATCTCTCTCTCAAGGTGTTAATTAGTTGGATGTTTAGAGACTTTTTCCCATACATATAAGTCTATAAAGGTGTCATTATATGAAAGCATAAGGAGTAAAAATAAGATAGCTTTGCTAAAGAATGCTAGACTAGGAAATTAAATTAAAGATTGATGAATAGGGACCCTAAAATAAGATGGAAAAACATATATAGAAGTTTGATTAATCTGTTCATTTGATACCCACAGCTGTTCTTATTTTAAATTTTAGTCCCTATATAATACTAAAATTGTAAGTTTTAGTCCTTACATATATATAAAAGATAAGTTTCATGATCAGTCTCCATTATTAATGTTAGAAAACAGTTCAGATTATATATATATATATATATATATATTTACACTAAAACTATAAAACTTAAAGCGGGACCAAATGAATAATTTAACGTATAAGTTTTATATATCTGCATTTCTAACTCTAAATGCACTCATTTATGTGCTATCTTTGAAGCAATAAATAAGACTTATCTGCTGCAAGTTGACCATTTGGATACTCCAACTAGCTTAGCATGGAGAGCCTCTTGCACACCTTTCCTGTTTAAGTGTGTGACTGCTTTATCATTCACACAAAGATCCATCTTCTGTGTCTCTTGCTAAATCATGGACCCAGGCAAATAAAAGAAGATGAATATAACACCAACTGTGAGAAAAGAAAAAAAAAATCAAAATAAGCTTACCATTTGATTCAGCACATAAGACTGTTGATTTGCTGATGATAAATACACATCAAGGGTGACATCATATTCGTCTATATAGTCGCTAAGCTCAGTAAACACTAATTTGGTTATATTTGCACAAACGTCACTTAGATTCTCATATATCATTTGCCTCCTAATTGTGGAATAATTACAGACTCTGGTGAAGCGATCATAAGTAGAACCATTGCGATTTCAAAATGAATATATTATGGTTTAATTATTCATTTAGTTTGTATAGTTATACAAACTTTATCTTTTATACTTAAAAACATCTCTTCTAGTAGTCCTTGTACATATTATTTTCAATCTTTTTTATCTCCGTGAGTTTAGATGGCAGGGACTAAAAAAGATTAAAATAGTATGTTTACATACTAAAAGAATTTAAAAATGATGTGTGTAGGGATTAAAATGGATATTTTCAAGTATAGAAACTAAAAGGTAGAGTTTGTATAACTATAGGGATTAAATGATTAATTAAATCATATATTATTAATTTATTTCAATTATTTTTTTCTACCTGCATAGGTTTCCCCTGTAATAAAGAAGTCGTTATTTGAGTACTCAGGGAATTCAGTGAACCAGCGCTGCAGGAAAACAAGATTATCCCTAGCTGTAATTTCATCTGTCACTAAGGTATAGAAAGATGTATTGCTAGAGTACGAAAATCCAACACCAGCTGGTGATTCCAAGTATATAACATTTGCCACTGAAAAATATGAAAAATTATAGAGAATTTTGATTGCAAGAAAAGAGCATATTTAATAGTTTGACCCCTTTAAAACAAAGCATTGGATTTACAAAGTTGGTGGGTTGTTGGTTCAACTTTGTTCCAACTATAATAATTTTTCACAAGAACATTGTCGTCATCCGGTTTGAAAGGGCCATGCTCAACTAAGCTCCAACACCAATAGATGAACAACCAGGACCTTCAGTAGTCAAATCCGAGAAAGCACTTTAATTTCTTTGATTAATCTAAGAGGTTTAAACCTATGAGGCTATGCCAAAATAAATAAATGAGCATAATCATGTGTATTATATATAACAAGTTATATATACGTTACCTCCATTCAACCAGAGGACAACTGGCTAGGAAGTAGGGTCTGTTTCAACTTCAACAAAGTAATAAAACAAAGCTCTCTGATTTTGGTTATCCACTGTAATGTAACCAGAATATTGCTGAAATTTGACATGTGGCTGCCCCGGGAAATTGCTTATTTTATCAGCTTCAGGAAGATAATTCACCCCCATAAGTGTTTGTGCAAGAATAATATTAATGTTGCAATCATAGTAAATATTGGGGGATCAAGGAGAAAAGTAAAGGATTATACTCACTTCGTCACTATAAGACTTTTTTTTTTTATTAGACTCTCTTCAAGTTTTCTTTTGCTTTAATTATTTTTTAATCTAAATATTCTTTATTATTTTATAATAAATGTTATATATTTAAAAGATAAATATATTATCCCTCTTATAAAAATTGGATAAAAAGACTAATATACATTAATTAATTAAATATGAAATAAATTAAGTCAAAATAGAGAGACTATGAAACCCAATAAGTGAAAGGGTAATTTTGATAAAATAATACAAATAGTTAATAAATTTAACGTTACTAACTTTATTAAAGAATAAATTAATTAAAAAAGTCTTATATTTAAAAATGGAGAAAATAAGGAACAAATCATTAATTGCCCTATTGACATTTCATCTGTTTCAAATTATATGAAGTTGAAGGTTTTGACATAATAAATATTAAGAAATACATTTAATTTGCTGATTTTCAAAGAAAATATTAGATATCTTTTAAATACTCTTTATCTCTCTAATTAATATTTATTTACTCTTTTTATACTCTATTCTCACTAAATAATGATTAAAGATAGTATTCGAAAAAAATATTTAATATAATTTTGTAAATTTAAAATATTTTTTTTTCTTTCTAAAATGTGATATAATCCTAAACGGAGTGAGTACCGTTTGTATTTGTAGTCCACGCCTGAAACAAATGGCGGCTATTAAATCTGTGTGGAATTAGTAGTTAATCCCCCTGCCTTGAGAATTTGGGTTACATATGGTTCTCCTTGTCTTTTATGTTTGACTTAGAAGAATAAAAAAAATAGGAAAATTAGTGCAATTTAAATTAAAAAAAATAGAATTTAATTTAAGCATAGCGTGTAAAACTTTTTATAATAATGTCTAATTATAAATTGTCATCTGAGAAGATATTTTAGTTTTATAATAATTACTTAAAAATCTCACATAATTACCTAAGGTGGTTTTTAATTAATTCACAATGTAAAATTCTTTATACTTTAAAAATTAAAGTTAAATGAATTTGCAAAACTCTATCACCGAGCGTGTGGATTTTTCATTGTCTATTGGTTTAAAAACTTTATGTATGAAGAACTTGTAGATTTTATTGTTTGTTCCTAAAACAATCAAGGAGTTAGTTTAATTGACTAAACATGATGTGTGAATTTTAGTAAATTTCATAATTGATTCTCGCGGATAAAAAAACAAGCATGATTAAACTAAATCTTTTGTGACACCCATTAAGTTGGTACAAGTTATATTAGGTTTGAACTTTCAAATAAGGTTCTAATTTGAGTTTTATAGATGAAAAAGAAAAAGTATTTATAAGGTTAATTATATAATGTAAAATAATTTTATATTATTATCCAACTATAAATTATTATGAATAATAAATTTATTGACTTTTATAATCATTAGCTTAAGTTATACCAATATTGTTTTCCAATTGAATGTTAGTGAGTTATACCAATATTGTTTTCCAATTGAATGATAGTGTAAAAACTTCTGCATTCATGATGGTGCATGATCATTAAACCCTGTATAATTTGTTTTAATCTTTTTTTTTTTTCACAGCCTACTTTCAGCAAACACGGTACAATTGGTTAGATTTAGTATATTTTGGTTACTGTAAATTTTTAATCCTTGTACTTTCCTTCATTCTGTACACATTTAGCACATTGTTCGGAAACAAATTAAGCATAGAAATGTAGAGAGCAGAACATAACAATCATATGATGATCCAATAGCAATAATCAGTTTCTCATTTCTACTTATTGCGGTAAATAACAACGCCTGGTGTTAATTAAATCTGTTCATATTTTATACAACACCAGGTAGTGGCTTTCCTTCCAGAAATGCTTTAAGTACCACTAGTGAGCCCTGTGGTTGAGAAAAGGGAGCTTCATGAGATGCTCCTCTTATAGTGGCATGTGATAAGATGTCTCCATATACTTGTGTCCATCCTGCCACCTAAAATTTTTATATAACAAATCCAAGGTTGAGTTAAATGGCATTGAATTTTTCAAAGATATATTGTATATCAAGTATTAATAATGTTAATCTGTTTTTCTCCAAACCATGGTCTATAGGCCACTGTTGTATTCAGTCCAATTTCCTTGGCTAATCCGTTCACTAGAGATCGCCAACCTAATAATGGAAGCACTGAATCTTGATCTCCGCTGCATAGACAAATGACTTTGCTTGCTTAGAAAAATGCTATTCGTTGATAATGGAGTTAATTAGCTATATGTCAGTGACTAAACAAATTCAATTACCTGTATACTAGAACCCTGATGCCAGACTTAACAAGTGACCCTAGAATAGGAATTGTTGGTACTTCTAGATTCTGATGGTCATAATGCAGAACTCTGTAACATAAGGAAGATATCGTTAGTAGGAGATGTAATGTAAGTCTCAGAAATAAAAGCTGGCCAATTGTGCTTGAGAAATGAGAAAGCAGAACACAGATATTAGATTGAAGATTGATGGACAAAGGATCCAAAAATAAGATGGAAATACACACACACACATATATATATTAGTTTTGTATCATTTGTTAAAATCAAGTTTCTTGTGTTGCCTAATATTCATGTAAATTATAACCATATTTAGGAAAATTGAAGAAAAGATATACAATGGAAATGTCTTAGTCTTTAAGTAACAAAACTAATGGAGTCTAATAGTTATTATAAGTTAAGGGGTAAATCTCAAACGTTTACTACTTTTCTTATTTTTGTGAACATAATATCTGCATCTCTAAAACACTCAAGAATGTATCATCTTTGAAGCAATAAAACTTACTAGCTGCAAGTTGACCATTTTGCGACTCCAACAAGATTAGCATGCAGAGCTTCTTGGACTTTCTTTAGTGTTCAAGTATGTAGTTGTTTTATCACCAACACAAACATCTATCTTCTGTGTCTCTTGCTGAAGCCGAGACGAAATCAATTAAGAAAAAGAAATAGCATGCTACATGCCTATGCAGAAAGTAGATGAAACTCACCAGTTGATTCAGCACATAAGCCTGTTGATTTACTGATGACAAACAAACATCAAGAGTGACATCATATTCATCTACATAGTTGCTAATCTCACTATCATATAGCTTATTTGCTTTTTCACAAACCCCTCTAAGATTCCCATTTTGCATTTGTCTCCTAATTGAGGAAAAGTTGCAGACTTTAGTTAAGACTTCGTATGTTGAATCTGATATCAGTCCGTGGGACCAAAGGTACTCAGATCTTGAGTTGAAATCAGTATTAAACTCAAGAAGAGGATTCCCTATCTGCAAATTTCAACATATATGTAAATATAACCAGTTATATTTTTAAATCAAATCAAATGGTTTTTTATATTAAAACTATTCAGATTTTCCCTTCTCTACTACTCACTGCTATTCCCTTGAGATTGAATTTGGTCTTGGTTTGAACAATAAGTTGTGC
Organism: Glycine tomentella; assembly: GCA_007407185.1. NCBI lineage: Eukaryota > Viridiplantae > Streptophyta > Magnoliopsida > Fabales > Fabaceae > Glycine > Glycine tomentella. Next base: position 598,055 of record PYAF01001841.1, read on the forward strand.
AAGTTGTGGAACATAGTGACCTACAAACAAGAGTGAAGTATGCATTATTTTACTACAGTTTCAAAGTGAATATATAATTCATTTATATCTGATTCTAACCTCCATAGCTCTCCCCTGTAGTGAAGAAGTCTCTTTTTGAGTACTCAGGGAATTTCGTGAACCATATTTGTAGGAAAACAAGATTATCCCTAGCTGTACAAAACCAAGACCATTGCCAGATTTTTTTAGAAATGTCATAAATACAAGAAGTAGATAAAATTCAAATCTTAAGCATTTATTAACTATGATTCTTCCCTTTCTATTTAAAAGGTGTTGTTAACCAATGTCCTTAAGGTTTTGCTTAAAGAACTTAAAGAATTTTTTTTTTAAAATATAGGAGAGCTTAAAAAAATCATGGACAACCTAATTTTACGCATCCTCATAAAAACTTTTTTTTCTTTTAGCTCTTTAACCAATGTCGCCTTAGGATCAATGATTAGCATTTCCCAACTTAATTACTTAAATGCCATTGTGCACAAAATGAAGTGAAGAAGAACCTGTAATTTCATCTGTCACTAAGGCATAGAAAGATTTATTGCGTGAGTAAGAGAATCCAACACCAGCTGGTGACTCCAAGTATAACATATTTGCCACTGTGATAAGGATGAAAAAAGTAAGCAGTTTTATTATTTTTAAAGAGCATACTTGATATTTTGATCCTCAATAAAAACAAACAATTGGATTTAAAGGTTCACCTTTGTTCCAACTATAATCATTTTTCTCAAGAAGGTTGTTGTCACTCTGTCTGAACGGACCATGTTCAGCAAAAGCTCCGGTTCCAATCGATGAACAACCGGGCCCTTCAAAAACCAAGAAAGCATCTTAGTTGATTTGATCAATCTTAAAAGGATTAAGCCAGATTCCAGAACAAATAAATCAACATCAACAATAGTGTACCCCAAACTAATTGGAGTCGATGATAGATGAATCTAATGAAGATATGAGGAGGTTGAAATAAAAAAAAAAAAAAAAAGGAAAAAAGAAGGAACAAAGAGATGAAGAGAAAAAATACTAAAAATTGATCATTGTGAAGATGTGTCACTATATCTAGCTGTCAAGATTAGAGATAAAACATAATTTTGATAAGTTAGTTGGTGGCCAACAACTAACAGTTTTTCAGTTTCTGTTTTAGCTTTTATTCTTGATAGCTAGTGCTCCATTCATTGCTATATATATATAGAGGTGTAGGGGGCAGAAGTCACATAAGAGTGATTGCAGGAGTGTGTGAGACACAAAACACAGAGAGGAAGATTGGAGTGTGTGAGAGATAGAGTGAGGCTTGGTGCTGTTAGCTAAACAGTGGAAGAATCAAGCAAGATTCTATTGTACACAGATCTATGTAACTCTTGATCCATAATAGATAAGTTTGCTTCTTTTCCTGTGGATGTAGGTCCCTGTGGCTGAACCACGTGATTGGCTTGTGTTCATCTTCTACCTCTTGTCTTTGTTTGCTTTAATTCTGTTTCTGGTATAGCTTTATACAAGCTGCTGTTCTGTTGTATTGTTGCTCTGTTTTTCTTGTTTTTCTGGTTTTCTTGGTAACTAAGTTGCAGGTTTTATAATCCACAACAAGTGGCGTCGTCTGTGGGAACAGAGAAGAAGATCTATCATGGGTTCAACCAAGTTTGACATTGAAAAGTTCTCTGGGTCAAATGATTTTGGCTTGTGGAGAATCAAGATGCAAGCAGTGCTGATACACTAAGGTTTGGGTGATGCTTTGAAAGGTGAATCTTCTCTCCCTGCAACTATGTCTGAAAAAGAAAAGAAAGATTTAAATGAAAAGGCAAAGAACACAATAATCTTGTGTCTCGGAGACAAAGCTTTGAGGGAAGTAGCAAGAGAACCAACAGCTGCAGCAATTTGGTTGAAGCTGGAATCTCTCTACATGACAAAGTTAGTGGCAAATCGACTCTACAGGAAGCCAAAACTGATAGCAATGCAGAAGGTTTGAATGTGATGAGAGGCAGATCAGAAAAAAGGATCTCTAAGTCAAATAAGCACAGATCGAAATCCAGAAATCAATCTCAAAGCAAGTTTAAATGTTTCCACTGTCACAAGAAGGGACACTACAAGAAGGATTGCCCTGAAAGGAGAGGAAAAGATTCAAAGAAATATCAAGATCTAGGAGATGTGGACATTGCTCAAGCAGGTTATGAAATTGCTGATGTTCTGGTTGTCTCAAATTCTGAGATTGAAAAGAATTGGGTTATGGATTCTGGCTGCACCTTCCATGTATGTCCAAGGCGTGATTATTTTGAATCACTGATTCTGAATGAAGGTGGAGTAGTGCTGTTAGGAAACAACAAGCCATGTAAAGTCCAAGGCATGGGTTCAGTTAGATTGAAAATGTTCAATGATCAAGAAACACTCTTGACTGGTGTAAGGTATGTACCCGAAATTAAAAGGAACTTGATTTCTATCAGCATGTTTGATGCTTTAGGATACACTACACAGATTGAACATGGCATGATGAAAGTATCTAAAAATTCTGTGATGATTGCTAAAGGAATTAAAATGAATGGCATGTATATCCTAGATGGTTCTACTGTTATTGCTCAAGCTGCTGTTGCTAGTCAAAATCAGCATGATAAAACTAGTTTATGGCATATGAGGTTAGGACATGTTAGTGAAAAAGGTCTACTTGAACTAGCAAAACAAAATCTTCTTAATTGTGATAAAATAGAAAAACTGCATTTCTGTGATTATTGCATTTTAGGAAAATCTAAAAGAGCTAGTTTTGAAGTAGGTGTGCATACTGCACAAAAACTTTTTGAATATGTTCATTCTGATCTTTGGGGTCCAGCAAGGACATTGACTCATGGTGGCTATTCTTATTTTCTGTCTATAATTGATGATTTTTCTAGAAGAGTTTGGATCTATGTCCTTAAAAAGAAAAGTGACACTTTTGGAAAATTTAAGGAATGATATATTCAAATACAAACTCAAATGGAAACAAAGCTTAAATGTTTAAGAACTGACAATGGCCTGGAGTTTGTTTCAGAGCAATTCAATGAGTTTTGCAGGAAATTAGGAATCCAAAGGCACAAAACAGTGGCTAACACTCCTCAACAGAATGGCTTGGCAGAAAAGATGAATAGAACCATCCTAGAAAGAGTTAGATGCAAGTTGTTAAGTGCAGGATTACCAAAAAGTTTTTGGGGAGAAGCTGTTACAACGGCTGCCTACTTAATTAATAGATGTCCTTCTTCAGCTTTAGGTTTTAAAACACCTACGGAACTTTGGAGTGGAAAACCAGCAGATTATTCTAATTTGAGAGTGTTTGGGTCTCTGGTTTTTGCACATATGAAGCAAGACAAGCTTGGGGCTAGAGCTATCAGATGTGCTTATATAGGATATCCACCTGGAATCAAAGGCTACAAGCTTTGGAGGATGGAACCTGGTGAACCAAAATGTATCATTAGCAGATATGTGATTTTTGATGAAACCAGGATGGCTATGAAGGCTAAGGATCAACAGCAAGCTAGCAATTAAGACAGCAACTTGGATAATACTGAAGTTGAGGAAACTGAAAATAATCAGCAACCTGAACCTGTTGTTAATGATTACAGCTTGGCTAGAGACAGAGTTAGAAGAAACGTTGTGCCTCCAAGAAGATATGGACAAGCTGATCTGATTTACTTTGCATTGACAGTTGCTGAAGAAATTCAAGCTACTGAACCTAGAAACTTCAAAGAAGCTTTGAACAGCAAGGAAAGTGAAGAATGGGTCACAACTATGGAAGAAGAAATGTTGTCTCTTGAGAAGAACAAAACCTGGATTTTAGTTGATCCACCTAGAAATCAGAGAGTGATTGGGTGCAAATGGATATTCAAGAGGAAAGAAGGTGTACAAGATGGTGAAAAGGCTAGATTCAAAGCAAGACTTGTTGCAAGAGGTTTCTCTCAAGTTGAAGGAATTGATTTCAAAGAAATATTCTCACTTGTTGTGAAGTATTGTTCCATCAGAATATTGCTGACCATAGTGACCCAATTTGACCTTGAATTGGAGCAGTTAGATGTAAAAACTGTTTTCCTACATGGAGACCTTGAAGAAACCATCTACATGCAGCAATCTGAAGGTTTTGCCAAGGAAAGTGAGAAGGTCTGTTTGTTAAAGAAATCCTTATATGGCCTAAAACAAAGTCCTAGGCAATGGTATAAGAGGTTTGATGACTTCATGATGAGGATGAATTTTCAAAGATCAAATTATGATAATTGTGTGTACATTCTGAAAAGAAATGAAGAAGTGCTTTTGTATTTGTTGTTGTATGTTGATGATATCTTATTGGCAAGTTCAAGCATGAATCAAATTGATAGACTCAAGGATAAATTGAGCTCTGAATTTGAAATGAAGGAACTTGGGAAGGCTAAGAGGATTCTAGGAATGGACATCAACAGAAATAGATCAAAAGGAGAACTTTTTCTGTCACAGTAAGGTTACATGAAAAAAGTTGTGAGAAAGTTCACAATGCATGAGTTTAAATCTGTTTCAACTCCTTTGGGACAACATGACAAGCTGTCAACCAAGGATGCACCAAAATCTGCTGAAGAAAGAGAAAAGATGGCATTAATTCCTTACTCTAATGGAGTGGGAAGCATTATGTATGGCATGGTTTGCAGCAGACCAGACTTAGCCTATGCTGTCAACATGGTTAGTAGATTCATGGCAGATCCAGGACCAGCACATTGGGGAGCTTTGAAATGGATTTCCAAATATCTAAATGGTTCATTATCGTTTGGTCTAAAGTTCAAAAGAAAGATGAAGGATGAAGAACCTATCAAAGGTTACACAGATTCTGATTTTGCTGGTAACATTGATACCAGGAAATCCTTATCAGCTTATGTGTTTACCTTGTTTGGCACTGCGGTTAGCTGGAGGTCTGTTCTTCAATCATTTGTAGCTTTATCTACTACTGAGGCTGAGTTCATTACTCTTACAGAAGCTGTTAAGGAAGCTAGATGGATCAAAGGATTGGTAGGTGAACTTGGGATAGCACAAGACAGTGTTACTGTTTTCTGTGATAGTCAAAGTGGGATTGAGCTTTCAAAACATCAAGTTTACCATGAGAAATCCAAGCACATTGATGTTCGGCTACACTTCATTCGAGATGTTATTGAAACCAAGGAGATTTTGGTTGAGAAGATTCATACTGAAGAAAATCCAGCTTATGCTCTTACCAAATCTGTACCACAATCAAAGTTCAAGCATTGTTTGGACTTGATTGGATTTTGTGAAGAGTAATGGTGCTGTGAGGAGAAGAAGCAATCTGTGATCTAGTGACAAGGTGGAGAATTGTGAAGATGTGTCACTATATCTAGCTGTCAAGATTAGAGATAAAACATAATTTTGATAAGTTAGTTGGTGGCCAACAACTAACAGTTTTTCAGTTTCTGTTTTAGCTTTTATTCTTGATAGCTAGTGCTCCATTCATTGCTATATATATATAGAGGTGTAGGGGGTAGAAGTCACGTAAGAGTGAGTGCAGGAGTGTGTGAGACACAAAACACAGAGAGAAAGGTTGGAGTGTGTGAGAGATAGAGTGAGGCTTGGTGCTGTTAGCTAAACAGTGGAAGAATCAAGCAAGATTCTATTGTACACAGATCTTTATAACTCTTGATCCATAATTGATAAGTTTGCTTCTTTTCCCGTGGATGTAGGTCCCTGTGGCTGAACCACGTAATTGGCTTGTGTTCATCTTCTACCTCTTGTCTTTGTTTGCTTTAATTCTGTTTCTGATATAGCTTTATACAAGCTACTGTTCTGTTGTATTGTTGCTCTGTTTTTCTTGTTTTTTTGGTTTTCTTGATAACTAAGTTGCAGGTTTTATAATCCACAACAAGCATCTAGAACATAAATATATCAATGGGTTTAAACCCACCAAACTTATAATTTTTCTGCGTAACAAAATGATATTGATACATAATAAGATATAATATACCTCCATTCAACCATAGGACTAATGGCTTGGAAGAAGGGTCTTCTTCGGCTTCAACAAAGTAGTAAAACAAAGCTCTTTGATGTTGATCATCCACGGAGACATAACCAGAATATTGCTGAAATTTGACCTTTGGCTGCCCTGGCAAATTGGTTATTTTATCAGCTTCAGGAAGTGAACTCACCCACAAGTGTTTGTGCAAGAACAATTATTAATGTTGCAATCTTAGTAAATGACTGAGGTAGCAGGGTCATGAGTGTGATGTTGTTGGTGTAAGTAGAATGATAAATCCTCCGCACTAGTGTTTGTGCGCAAAGGATAATGATAAACGCATAATGGTCTTACATTATCTCACTATCACGTCAGCTTTTACTTTTAAACTACTTTAAGTGTAACTATTTTTAGTTTCTTCTTTCTTGTCATAGCTGATTCTTTTTCACTGCAATTAAAAATTAATTAGATTATATTGGGGAAGATATTTTAATTATTTTATAATTTTTTATTAATTAAAAAATTTATTTAACTGTTCGATAAATAAATTTTTTAATAATTTTTAAGAATTTCTAACATTTTCTTAAATACTAGTTTAAAGCTTTTAATTTTTTATATTTTTATCTTTAATATATTTATCAAATTTTTATTACTCTTTTTAAACAAATTATAATTTTATTATTTTTTGTCATTTTATATTTTTTATTTACTTTAACAACTAGTTTTATTTAGTATTTTAATTTAAAAAATTAATTTTTCATCTTTAAACTAATTTTTCATTTTTCAATTAATTTTATGGAACATAAATTTTAAAGATTCATTTAACACTATAAATTTCATTTTTCATTTCAAAATTTAATATTACAAATATATATATATATATATATATATATATGAAATTATTAATTTACACCCTATCTTTTTAGTTGAAATCATTGGGAACGAGCACACTAGAAATTCGGACAAAAGACCGAACTAGCTATTTTGTTTCTTTAAGTTGATCTAGGAATGTTATACTAATTTAATTTTTAAAAAACAACACATTTGTACATCACTTTTCTCTCTCTTATTTACTACAATTAATTTCCTCTCTCTATAATTAATTTGAGTAAGTCAGACACAGTACTAATTTTAAAAAAAAATAACTTTTCTCTCTCTTATTTATTATAATTAATTTGGCAAAAAAATCAATATATTATTTTTTTAAAAAAAATTACGAATTTGGAGGTATTTTTAGAAGTATTTACGTAAGTATGATAATTAGTCGCGCCCCCAAAAAACGTAACTAAACACGTTTTCCCCATGCGCGATAGGTGCTTAGTCACGCCCCCAGTAGACGTGACCAGTCATGCTCCATGTAGGCGCGACTCCCTCCCCTGTTACGCCCCACACAAGCGCGACTCTGCGCCCTGTTGTGCCTCCCCCAGACGCGACTTTGTAATCCGTTTTAAAAAATTATGATAATATAATTTTTAAATTCTAGCGATATACTTAGTTGTATGTTGAGGAAATTATTGACTTAGAATATCATTAGTTAGTGACCTAGGTTATTTTTGAAAATTAGTTGTATTTCAAATTTTTAAAAAATTATGATAATATAATTATTAAATTAGCGATATAGTTAGTTATTTGTTAAGGACATTATTATTTCAAATTTAAAATAAATCATGATAATATGATTATTAAATTAGCGATATAGTTAATTTTATATTGAGGACATTATTGACTTAAAATATTATTAATTAGTGACCTAGGTTATTTTTTAAAATTAGTTGTATTTCAAATTTTTAAAAAATTATGATAAAATAATTATTAAATTAGCGATATAGTTAATTATCTATTGAGGACATTATTGACTTAGAATATATTATTAGTTAGTGACTTAGATTATTTTTTAAAGTTAGTTGTATTTCAAATTTAAAATAAATCATGATAATATGATTATTAAATTAGCGATATAGTTAATTTTATATTGAGGACATTATTGACTTAAAATATTATTAATTAGTGACCTAGGTTATTTTTTAAAATTAGTTGTATTTCAAATTTTTAAAAAATTATGATAAAATAATTATTAAATTAGCGATATAGTTAATTATCTATTGAGGACATTATTGACTTAGAATATATTATTAGTTAGTGACTTAGATTATTTTTTAAAGTTAGTTGTATTTCAAATTTAAAATAAATCATGATAATATGATTATTAAATTAGCGATATAACTAGTTTTCTATTGAGGACGTTATTGGCTTAAAATATTATTAGTTAGTGACCTAGGTTATTTTTGAAAATTAGTTGTATTTCAAATATTTAAAAAATTATGATAATATAATTATTAAATTAGCGATATAGTTAGTTAGTTATACCTAGGTTATTTCACGCATGGTATATTTATAGGGGAGTAAAACGGACTGAGAGTCGCGTCTGGGGCATGCGCCTGTGTGGGGAATGGCGCAGAGTTGCACCTGTGTGGGACGCAACAGGAGAGGGAGTCGCGCCTATCTGGGACGCGACCGGTCACGCCTAATAAGGGCGCGACTGAGCACATGTCGTGCATGGGGTAAACGTGTTTAGTTGCATTTTCTGTGGGCACGACTAACTACCATACTTGCGTAAATACTTCTAAAAATACCCCAAATTTGTAATTTTAAAAAAAAAACAATATATTAATTTTTTTGCCTAATTAATTTTCCTCTTTCTTTGTAATTAATTTTTATCTCTCTGTAGTTATTGGTACAATTCTTTAAGAACTTTTTCAAGGATCTGAATTAGTATTCTCATTCCTAAATAATTGTAGACCTAAATTATTTAATTCAAATAAAAAATTATAAATAAAAGAAAGAAAATAATAATTTTAAAAATTAATCTTATATCATTATTAATTCTTTATAAATTTGGTTGACATTGTTAATATTACAACATATATAAATAAAAATAATAATAATTTTATATTGAAAAACTAAAATAATAATTAATTTGTGACTTATTTATTCTTCTTATATGAAAATTATAATGGAACAAATAAAGTAAATTATAGTTATAATATTTTGTTGAATGCTTAAGAAAAAAAAGTCTAGAAATTTCTTGTCACATAGAAGGGTAAGGTTTAGATTATTTCTCAAATTAATTACAGAGAGAGAGAAACCATTATTTAAAATAAATAAGAGAGAAAAGTAAGTTTTAAATGTGTAATAAAATCAATAATTATTGACATAAGGGATAATGGTTAGTTTTGGTTAACCAATTGGAATAATTTTTGAATCCAAATGAACTTTGGATATGAAAAAAATCAATCATGTTAGAAGAAAAATTTTGAGTGTGTTCCAATTTCAGACAAAAATTTGTCACTATTTTTTACGAGAATAACTTTGTAAAAAAAAATTATGTAATAAAAACTTTTTAAAAAAAAAAATTGTCCCATTCTGAATAAGAATTTTTTTTTAAAAAAGAAGTTTGTTTGTCCCTTCATTAGGCATGGAGGTAGTAATCTTCTATTTATTTATATTATATAAAAGAAAATTTTGTCAAGTGGACTGACGTTGACATTTCCTTATTCTTTCTCTAAAAATTAAATACAATCAATTAATATTAATATAATAAATTTATGTTAATAAATTAATTAATTAGTACTAATAAACATAAATTAATTATTAATTATTAAATATATTGTATAAAAAATATTTTCCTAATTATTAATGACTTAATTATAATTTTCTTAAAAAATAAATTAATTATCAATACAAATTTTTTTTGATTAATTTATATTTTACTAATTTATATATATGATAATTATACATTATATGTAAAAAATGATACATGTCACGAGTTATACAAAAAATATAAGAATTCTGAATTTGTTCTACAAATTTATAA
>PYAF01001841.1:607993-633158 GCA_007407185.1 Glycine tomentella
ATTAATATATCTTGATTAATATATATGATAATTATACATTATATGTAAAAAATGATACATGTCACGAGTTATACAAAAAATATAAGAATTCTGAATTTGTTCTACAAATTTATAACCATCATATTAAATGTTAATATTTATACATTACTATTGATATTATTATTTTTTGAAAATATTAATGAAAGTGTTATAAATCCTGTAACTCACGAGAAATGATGTATTAATGTATAAAATAAAAAATTAAATTAAATTAAATATAAAAAATAATACTTAATTTATTAGTGCATCAAGATTTATTTCAATTCTCTCATATCTTTGTCGGTTAAAAAAGTACTACACATGGTTTTAAAAAAATAATCATATATATTAATCAAGATATATTAATATTTATTATAAAATAATAATGAAACAATAATTTTAATAAAAATAAATAAATCACTAATTTTTATCACTATACGTTTATTAACATGATTTTGAATTTGAATTACATAATTTTATTCTAAATCTTGATGTACTAATAAATTAAGTATTACTTTATTAATAAAAAATTGTGACCAAATTTGTTAAAAAAGCTGCTCACAAACACGTATATATATAATTATTTTATCTATATTTTAAATATTTATGTATATATTTACCAAAACATATTTATAAAAATTATTCAACAAAATAATTTATAAATATATGAAAAAACCATAATATATATATATATATTGTAAAATGTAAATTTAATATCCATACAAGACATGGACTATTTTATGCTAGTTGTTTTTAAAATTAAATTACTATAATATCTCTAGATTAATCCATATATATATATATATATATATATATATATATATATAACATACTCACACTTTCATTAATTACATGTTAGTTTAAAATTTTGTTTTTAAATCCAACACCTCTCACATGATATATTTTATATGCTTGCAATGTCATAATAATCAAGCTTTTTTTAAATTGAAATGTTATAGGAAAATTGATGAAGTTATTGGTTAAGTATAATCGATCAAAATATCATTTCCAGTGGACGAACGTGACAATAATAATACATTAGTAGTGTTAATTATTATATTAAATATCAGAGGGAGTATTGAACAAATTTAGGGCAGCACCCTTGTTAATCAGAACGAGGACAACGAACCCTGATGTTTGAAATATTTGAAGACTTTATATGTATCAATTTTTTTAAATAAATTGTGGTGTAATCTTAGTTTATGCTTATTTTGAGAGTTTTTTAAGTTTTTGTTAGATGCAATGTATCCCAATAGTCGAAAGTCATGATATTAATCTTCAAGTCGTAGAGATCACGAAAGTGAGTTTTGTCTCTTCTTATAAATTTTTGTTAATACGCACGACCATGTGAATCAAACTCCTATTAACATGTTTAAAGAATCTAACTATCTATCAAATGTGTTAAACCTTATTAATAGAGTGTTTCTTAAGTTTTTACATGACTGTTATTATATAGAAATCCAATTGAATTTGAATTTTGATTGTGTTTTTGTTGTTGGAAATTTATGTTTCCATAATGTGAGTTTATATTTTATGACAATTATGTTAACTATGTATATTTAGTGGACTATATTTTAAGTGATATAATTATGTGAATTCATTAGAGTATCAAAAGGATGCACTATTAGCTTAATGAATCATGAGTGCGCTACAAGAAGTTTTTGCTGTTAAGGAAAAGAGAAGGCAAAAAAAAAAAATAAAATTAACATGACCATCCAAAGACATTGTCATATCAAAATAAAGATAAATTTTCTAATAAAAGATAAAAATAAACATGAATTGTATTTGACCAAAATACTATATTTTTTTACTTTTGAATTATACTATGGATCAAACTATTATCTTAAACTCCTTTGAACTAATATTTCCTTTCCGCTATACAATACTTATATTTTTTTACCCAACGATAAATACTTCTACATAATTTATTTTAGAAATGTTTATTATAATACTGTTGTTATATTCTATGAATTTTTTAATGGATAGAAACCCACCTCATTATAAAAGCCGTACATGATACTATTTTTTAAATATTTAATTGGGTCTAGTTTTCAATTGAAAAAATAGATTATGCCCATATAATATAAAAACAATTTTACACAATTATTTACCTAAAAAGAAACTATGATCAAATAGAAAAGACACAAAGACTTTGAGATGGCTTAATTGAGATAAACTTTGTATAAGGAAGGATAAGGGTGGGATGAGATTTAGAAATATTTATGTATTTAACTTACTGTATTACAAAAATAAGGGTGGAGGATTATTTCCTACATGTTTTTGTCTTAGAACTTGGATTTAAGTCTAATTTAATATTAAAAATTAACTTGTAGGGTTAAAGTTGTCTCTCACTTATATATTTTATCTTGATTTTATTTGTAGTCAGTGTGAGATTTGAATTTTTCTTACTACACTTAAACCCCAACATTATTGGGTTTGGTGCTTAAATGACATAATGAATGACCCGTTTTAATAGATTTAGGATAAACTCTGATATTATCTTAGAATGTAGGTTTATATCTAACTCAATCACAAAAATTAACTCATAGGGTGCTCAACTTATATACTTTATTTTAGCACTATCTCTAGCCACAAATGTCTTGAAAACTTCACACTCAAGATATTCGATCATCGATATGAATGGTGTATGTTGAAAATCTCACATCGACTAATGATGAGACCATAATAATATATATAACTGGGAGTAACCCTCACCTTACAAGTTAGTTTTACAGGGTTTAGTTAAAGTCATAATCCACTTTCTAAGACTTTACTAGCTGCAAACCAGCCAGAGTGATAAATTTGTTGACTTTTTAGGAACTACCTTAACCATTGTTAGTGTAAAAACTTTCACATTAACTGTATATAGTCATTAAACCCTATTCAATTTGTTCTAATAGTCTACTTTCAACAAATAACACGATACAATTAGTTGGATTTAGTTTATTTTTGGCTGATTGTAATTTTTAATCCTTGAACTTCCCTTCATCCTGTGCACCTTTAGCACATTGTTCGGAAAGAAAGTAAAGCATAGAAATGTAGAGCACGAACATAACAATCATAAGATAATAGTAATCCTATAGCAATAATAAGCTTCTGTGTGGATTTTGGAAGCATTTCTATTTGTTGCAGCAACTAAGAACGGCTTGTGTTAATTAAATCTATTCATATTTTATTTAACACCAGGTAGTGGCTTTCCTTCCAAAAAGGCTTTAAGTAGCTCGAGTGATCTCTGTGGTTGAGTATAGGGAGCTTCATGAGATGCTCCTCTTATGGTGGCATATGATAAGATGTTCCCATATACTTGTGTCCATCCTGCCACCTGAAATTTTATATAACAAATCATAGTTGAGTTAAATGGCAGTGCATATAGGCATCGAATTCTTCAAAGATCTATTGCACTCCAAGTATTAATAATTTAATACTAACCTGTTTTCCCTCAAACCAGGCTCTATAGGCCACTGTGGTATCAAGTCCAATTTCCTTGGCTAATCCGTTAACTAGAGATCGTGAGCCTAATAATGGAAGCACTGAATCTTGATCTCCACTGCATAGAGAAATGACTTTGCTTGCTTAAAAAAGGCTATTCCCTGATGTGTGGAGTTAGCTAAATGTCAGTGATTAAACAAATTCAATTACCTGTATACTAGGACCCTGATGCCAGAGTTAACAAGTGACCCTAGAATAGGAATTGTTGGAATTTCTACATTCTGATAATCATAATGCAGAACTCTGTAATATAATGAAGATATCATTAGCAGGAGATGTAAGCCTCAGATATAAAAGGTTACCAATTGTGCTTGAGAAATGCGAAAGAACAGCGAAATTAGATTGAAGATTGGTGGACAAAGGACCCTAAAATAAGATGGAAATACATATATATTAGTTTTGTATCTTTTGTTAAAATCAAGTTTCTTGTGTTGCCTAATACTCATGTAAATTATTACCATATTTAGGAAAATTGAAGAAAAGATATACAATGGAAATGTCTTAGTCTTTTAAGTAACAAACTAATGGAGTCTAATAGTTATTACAAGTTAAGGGGTAAATCTCAAACGTTTACTACTTTTCTTATTTTTGTGAACATAATATCTGCATCTCTAAAACACTCAAGAATGTGTCATCTTTGAAGCAATAAAACTTACGAGCTGCAAGTTGACCATTTGGCGACTCCAACAAGATTAGCATGTAGAGCTAATTGGACTTGTTTAGTGTTCAAGTATGTGGTTGTTTTATCACCAACACAAACATCTATCTTCTGTGTCTCTTGCTGAAGCGGAGACGAAATAAATTAAGAAAAAAAAATAACATGCTACATGCCTATGCAGAAAGTAGATGAAACTCACCAGTTGATTCAGCACATAAGCCTGTTGATTTACTGATGACAAACAAACATCAAGAGTGACATCATATTCATCTACATAGTTGCTAATCTCACTATCCAATAGCTTATTTGCTTTTTCACAAACCCCTCTAAGATTCCCATTTTGCATTTGTCTCCTAATTGAGGAAAAGTTGCAGACTCTAGTTAAGACTTCGTGTGTTGAATCTGATATCAGTCCGTGGGACCAAAGGTACTCAGATCTTGAGTTGAAATCAGTATTAAACTCAAGAAGAGGATTCCCTATCTGCAAATTTCAACATATATATAAATATGAACCAGTTATATTTTTCAAACAAATCAAATGGTCTTTTGTATTAAAATTATTCAGATTTTCCCTTCTCTACTACTCACTGCAATTCCCTTGAGATTGAAGTTGGTCTTGGTTTGAACAATAAGTTGTGCAAGTTGTGGAACATAGTGGCCTACAAACAAGTGTGAAGTGTGCATTATTTTACTACAGTTTCAAAGTGAATATATTATTAATTTATATCTGATTCTAACCCCCATAGCTCTCCCCTGAAATGAAGAAGTCGTTATTTGAGTACTCAGGGAATTCAGTGAACCAACGCTGTAGGAAAACAAGATTATCCCTAGCTGTACAAGAGCAAAACCATTGTCAGGTTCTTGAGAAATGTCATCAAGACAAGTAGTGGATAAAATCTTAAGCACTTATTAAACTTTGATTCTTGTGTTAGTATTTAAATGCCATTGTGGACAAAATGAAGGGGAAAAGAACCTGTGATTTCATCTGTCACTAAGGCATAGAAAGATTTATTGCTAGAGTAAGAGAATCCAACACCAGCTGGTGACTCCAAGTATAGCACATTTGCCACTGTGATAAGGATGAAATAAACAAGCAGTTTTGCTTTTTTTTAAAAGAGCATATTTGATATTTTAATCCTCGATTAAAACAAACCATTTGATTTAAGGTTCACCTTTGTTCCAACTATTATCATTTATCTCAAGAACATTTTTGTCACTTGGTCTGAAAGGACCATGCTCAGCAAAAGCTCCAACTCCAATCGATGAACAACCGGGCCCTTCAAAAATCAAAACCAAGAAAGCATCGTAATTGATTTGATCAGTCTTAAAAGGTTTAAGCCAGATTCCAAAACAAATAAATAACTGAACAAAAATGATGTACATGGTATTGATACATAACAAGACATATATACCTCCATTCAACCATAGGACTAATGGCTTGGAAGAAGGGTTTTCTTCAGCTTCAACAAAGTAGTAAAACAAAGCTCTTTTATTTTGATCATCCACGGTGACATAACCAGAATATTGCTGAAATTCGACCTGTGGCTGCCCCGGCAAATTGGTTATTTTATCAGCTTCAGGAAGTGAACTCACCCCCACAAGTGTTTGTGCAAGAACAATGATTATTAGTGTTGCAATCATAGTTAATGAATGAGGTAGCATGGTCATGTGTGAAAAGTTGTTAGTTTAATTAGGATGATAAATCATTTGCACCAGTGCTTCTGCGCTTATAAAGATTATGATAAAAGCACAATGGTGCCTTTTCTAATTCCTTTCACACACTTAGCATTCATTTAACCCTCTAAATTTAATGTTACCAATGCTTCTTTCATCTATTTTATCCATGGCTTTTTTGTTTAGCTAATTACTGTTCTTAGTGACAGTATATTAATATATGTAAAATTTAATTCTCACAATTGGCTACAAGATTACTAAATTTAAAGCACTAAATAATCCACAAAAAGTTGATAAAAATATTATCAATATTTTTTCCATTTCACTACAAGAAAATCTTAATAACTATTTTCTTTGGTTAATATAATAAGTTTACAACAATTATATTTACTAGTTGAAAGAGAGACATTTCATGTCTTTATCTATATTTTTAAAAATAAAAAGTAAAATAGGAAAAAACAATTGAAGAAAGTAGTGACAAAAATTATATTTTATTAATAACTATAGATTACTTTTATTATAAATTTCTCTTCATTGTATTGTGCTCGGAGAAGGAGACTGATCATGACATACTTTTTCGGGTCCAAACTTCTTTGTAGATGTTATTTTTTGCAGTTTTTAAAATCCAACACCTTCCATATGATATTTTTCTATGGTTACAATGTCATAATAATCAAGAAAAGTGCATAACAATGAATAATATAGGAAAAAAAATATAAAGTTCGTGATTAAGTAAAACCATAATATTATTATATGTATATGTACACTTAAGTAGTGCGTAGTTATTAATGGTCCTGACCCAAATAAATTTTATATCTGGTGAAAATTAAATAAATTTTTTATTAAATAAATTATTTACACTCGTATAAAAGCATAAAAATCTTACATGTCAATACTTTGGGTTCCGGCTTTTCTTGTTTACTTTGTTATGATGTGGGCGCATCGTCGTTGACAGCTTGGTTGTAGTTGTAAATTGCGTTACATTGTGTTCCTTCAATATGTCTTCTTTATTATGATAAATTTAGTCATCAAACATGCGGGTCGATAATTTCAATGAAGATCATCTCATGTTTCTTCCCATTTTTTATGTTATAAAAAATGTAAAAGTTTTCATTTTTAATAAATTCTACACGAATGCTAATCAAATAATTGGATCACAATTCACCAAAACTTTAAGACTCTTACTGATGAATTACGACCTGATAATTGGATTGGATTAAGTCACAAGTTCGATTGGGTATGTTTTTGACCTAGAGCAATCTAGATTAAAATCACTGAGTTTGCGGTCAAATCGGTAAATCATTGACCGATCGACCTAGATCGGGTCATTTTTTTTCCTAGTTATAGTCGAAACAACGTAGTTTCAATTTGAACCCATTTTAATTTTAGAAATCTTATTGACATATCCTTCTTCCTCTCGCAGTCTCATTCAGTCACTCTAAGTCACCGCTCCGCTCACCAACCTCTCCTTCCTTCCTCTCATTGTGGCGTCGTGTTGTCATTACCTTGTTAGACTTACTCTATTCATCTGCAACGTTGTTCAGAACCGTAAGTGAGTCCAACAATTTTTTTTTTCTTTTTTCTTTTGTTATTTTAGTTTTTTGTGTGTGATTTTAAGTTAATTTGATCTTTTCATTCATTATTGAGCATTTTTTTGTGACCGCAATTGCGTTTTTTGTTGAGTTCAATTGATTTAGAAGTTGTCGCAATTACGATTGAGTTGTAGTCCCATATAATTTTTTAAAAATGTGGTTTGGAACTTTGGATTGGTTTTTTATACTTTATAACCTACATTGATGTGATATGGTTATGTTTCATTTTAGTATGAATATTGATATATATGATTGTTGATGCCTTTGATGTCAAATGTTAGAGATAATGGTCATTTTTTTAACTTATGTTCTTTATATTTTGTTTGTGTTTTTAAGACTCGTGAATTTCAATGAGTTAGGAGAAATTTTTTAAAACAAATATATAACTTTTATATTTTTTATTATAGATCAAGTCATACAATTCAACTAATGATTTATTGATTTGACCACTGATTCAATGATCCAATGTGATGAGCGAGACACTCACCGCAACAATTTTCAAAACTATGCATTTCACCATAGTGAATTGGAATGATTTGAAAAGCCAAACATTATTGAATAAAAGCAAGAGACAAATCAGCCTTAGAATATTCATTTCATTTGGCACGGGCATGCCATGGAAAAGTTAACACATTTAGGTTTAATCACTCTTTATCGTTAATTACAATAACTTTTGTTTAGTCTCTGTAATTTAAAACATTTTATATTGATTTTTATGATTGCAATTTATTATTTTTAATATATGTAAAATATTTATTATGAATTCTAATATATAAAAGCATATATAGTATAACGTACAAATTAAAATATTAATAATTTATATATTTAAAAATATTTGTTTGTTATGAATTTTAATATAGTGTAATTTATATCTTAAAATATGTATTTATTATAATTTTAGTTATATAAAAGTAAACATTTTTTTTCTTGTGGAGTGCTGGCCAAACTAATCAATACACAATATTATAGCTGCACCTCATCTGTTATAATACAACGGTGCGTAATCTTGGAAAAATGAATATGATTTATTTTGAAAATAAACATTTTTAAGCTTTGATATTTGTGCAGTTTTTTTTTTATCTAATGTGTAGTTAAAATTTTAACCGCAGAGAATCTTGATCCCGGTATACATGGTAGTTTAAAAAAAAAAAAAAAGAACACGGTGATTGTTTAAAAAACTAAAAAGAAAAAATGACTCAAAAAGGTTATCTCTATAGAAAAATATACATATTTGATATTATAAAATTCTTAAATTGTTTGATTTGTTATGACTTAAGAACAAACCTTGTCCTTGAAAAGGAAAATTCACACTTTGAACCCCATGATAGCTAGCGATTGCAATAAACAGGATGTGATGATGAGTGCACATTGCAAAAGGCCAAAATTAAGCACCCTTATGCGATGTTGACTACTGCCATTTTACCTACATATTCGATTGCGATAAGGTTCGAATCTGATTTTGTTTTGAACTCAATCATGTTTTTTATCACACGTGATGAGTACTGATGGCAACTTCGAAGTTGAAGATGATGCCAAAAATTGTGGACAAAGACCTTCTTTCAACCGAAAATCTAACAAAGAGCTGCACTTTGCAAGTGTCCAGACTCCAGAATCAAATCGTGACTTCAGAATAACGTCATTAAAGACGTTACAACCGAAATTAATAGTTAGTGAAACCAGTTTAATATTTATATATCATTAATTATTAGAGTAAATTATACTAATTATATTTTTTTACTATTTTTTAACATTTACAATAACTTCTCTCATAGAGAAACATAGTTATTAAAGCCTTAAAGGGATTCCTAAAAAAAAAAACGTTACTAAAAGGATCAGTGTGACGTATAAAAGGTATTAATGTATATTTTTAAATAATTAAAAAAGATTAGTATAGGAGTGAAAAAAAAAGAAGAAGAAGAATTTGTATAATTTCATGAAATTTTAGAGGTTATTTGTATAATTTACTCTAGTTGTTATGATAATTTTTATACTCAACTTATTAAAAAAATTTGATATAATTTTAAAAATAATTGATGTAAAAATAAATAAATAAAGTATATATAACATTTATAATTGAATGATAATATGAATACTATGTACTTTCTAATTAACTTATTACCATACATTAGACAAAGGTAGGTTTTTTAGAAGAGGATGTTTGTTGATATGCATTCACTTTTCTCTAGAGGAAATCTATTAATACACTATAGTTTTAGATATATTTTTTAAATAAATGCTATATCTAGTATTAATAGTTTCTAATATATTCCACTTTTTTTTAAAAAAACAAATTAAATTTATTTTAAATTAAGATATAATTTGCTAACATATTTCTTTTAAAAAAAATATAATTGTACATTATCAACTTCCATTAAAAGAAACTAAGTCGGCTAAACGACAAACATAAATAGACGGGTTATTCAAAATTATCAACTGCTTTCTATCAACTTTTATTTTATCTTATTTTATTTGATAGAAACTGGTCTATCAACTAGTCCAATCCAAATCTAGCATGTTGAGAACCACTAATTATGAACATTCCACTAAACCAATAAAGAAGACAAAGGCTAGTAACCACTTGGGCAAGTACATTAGTGCATAATACAAGAGCTAATACTAAGACTTGTTTATTTATTTAGCAAAAGGGAGCTTTGAGCCACAGGCAAATTGATTTTGCTGTTGTAATTTTACCTATATATTTAATATGTCACCAGTTTTCTTTATACATTATTGTTGATTTGTTCAATAACTTATCTCAAGGAATAACTTGGCTTTAATCGGTCTAAATAGTTTTCAAGTCTTATTCTTAAGGTAAGTTTTTTTTTTTAATCAATGTTATTGATTCGGAGTAATATTTATTGGTTTTGCGATTGATGACTAATTTTTAAGGATGACAATGGATAAGGTTGAACAAAAATAGAGATTATCTATATCCATCCGTTGGAGAAAATACGTGTTTACTGTTCGTCCATTTTCCTGTCAGGTATCAATTTGAAAAATATGCATGGATTTTTTTATAACCACTGTTATCCATGGATGGATACCCATGAATACTTCAAATTAAAAATAAAAGAAACATTTTTTTAAAAAAAAAAAAAGAAGTGATTTTCAACATCAAGCATAAGCAAAACTAGTGAATTAAAAATAAAGAAGAAAAAAACAGAAAAGAGTTAAACATAAATCCAAAGTATAAGTAAAAATAGAATTATAATATCTCAAAAGCAATAGTTCAAAGAAAAACATAAATCTAAATAAATTAAAAACACATAATTAATAAATTTCACAAGTCTAAATTGTAGAAATATTCTATTGTTAATGATTACCTCATCAATAACTTCACTTTTGCCACTTGTTTCCTAAAATAAAGAACATCAAAATAAATATTGATAACAATTAATATAATGATAATTAGAAATGGAATAAAATATTAAAAAACTACAAAGTAGTAACATCATTATCAACCTGTTCTTCTAATTGTATTCAGTTTCATTTTCTCCATCTTCATTTTTAAGGAGTCTGGAAAAAAATTCATTAAAAATTTGTAACAATTAATCAATATGAATAAGTTCAAAAATAGCATATATCCACATATACAGATACGACGATATCCACACTCTACTCATTAATGAGCAGATAAAAAATATTTGTATCCCTAGATAGTGAGTATCCATTATCTATCCATGGCAAATTTTATCTGCAAATATCCATGGGTGTGGATCTTTTTGCCATTCATCTCCGTTAAAAAATCTAACTAGTCATCTTTAGTGAAGTTCTCCCCTTCAAACATAAGTCTTTATATAAGAAAACGTTAATTTAGCGAGCTATATTAGGAATCAATTAGCAAAAATTTAGGATATATGACTATTTGCTAACATCTCAATTTGTGACATGATTTGTGTTTGGTGGTTGAATTTGGTCATTGTAAACACAGGTTAAATACTCGACCTAGAGATTAAGCTTAATCTACAAAATGGTTGACCAGGTCTTTCAAGAGTGGTAAATGACATGAGCCATGTCCTTATGAACATGGGTTGGGCTCTAAAAAAAGGAGACAATAGTCTTTGGGTTAATGTGCTTAAATCGAAGATGGGGATGACTGATAATTCTTTGATTGTGAAAAATACAGATTCCTTTATTTGGAAAGCTCTGTCTAAGTTTTGGCCTATGTTTCGTGAGACTGATAAGTGGAGCATTAATAATAGCTCCATAGTTAATGCTTGGAAGGATAGATGGTTGGATGACAAGTGTATCTTGAGTGAGTTTGCTCCTAACCTACCCTTTTCATATGCAGAATTTTTTGTGTTGCTGACCTTGTTGATGGTGAAGGGGATTGGAATCAGAATTTGTTGAATATGGTCCTTCCCCAAGAGATTCTTCAACGTATAAATGTTGTTTTGCCTCCCATTCGTGAAGAGGATGATACCAGAATTTGGCCAGGCAACAAGATGGGAGAATTTTCCGTTGCAAGTGCTTACAAGCTAATTGCTTATGATCACATTGCTGAAGCTGATAACGTTTGGAAAAGAATTTGGATTCTCCATGTGCCTAAATGGAGTAACAAGGATCCTGCTTGCTATCATTGCACTGTTTATAGGAGTCCATACAGGGAAGGAACTTTTGTGCATACAAGCTGACTGATTATGCTTGTTCTGATGGGGGTAACCTTGTGATTTTCGAGCATTGTCCTTCATTTGTGAAGGATCTGCTTTTTGATGATGCTAGAGGAATTTACTTTCCTCGTGTAATTGCTGTTTAGTTTCCATAAATTAAAAAATAAAAAATGAGATGAGCCATGTAATGGAAAATGAAGATAAACATGAATGTGTAGAGCTGTGCAAGATGGAACTCAGCTCTTTACGCTAACTGAAAATTTACTCTCAAAGATAAGCCTTCAAATACGAGGTCCTAATTGCAACACATCAATTTTTGTACCAAAACAATGCCACTGTACATCAAATGAAGCTCATACAAAAGAACAAGCAAAGCCATTCAAAGAACAACATCAAGAACAGACAAAAAGAAGGATTAGAGAACTTAAGCAAGCATGGACAGATGGCATCTAATAAAAAAAATCCATTTATTTATGGCAAAGAAGAAGAAGAAGCCGAAGCAATTGATGATGACAATAATGAGGGTTTCTCTCTTCTTAGTTCCTTGACCACAACAGCAAGTGCTTCGGGATTGACTCCAAGATCACAAAGTGCAATAAGAACAGAAAGTGTGTGACGGTCTAGACCAGTATCAAGTATATTGGACATATGGAATGCTAGGTCTAGAGATTCTCGAGCAGTTCGTGCAGCCTCTGGATCCATGCTTGAAACTGAGAACTGGGCAGAGTATGCTCAATTCACTAGTATCACAAAGACGAAAACACCTGAACACAGGTCACAGATTCAGATATAATAAAATCAAAGTGTGTTGGGATCAAACGTTTGAAAAATGAATTACCTACCTCGGTAAAAAAAAAAGGTTTCTTTCGTTTACAAATTTTCTTGTATGGGCATGGGAATACTTCTTTTATAAAATTTTCTACTTAGATTATAAAATTTGACAATAACCATGTAAATAAGGAGAGAAATTAGAGCTCACATAATTTGAACTTTAACAATACATGCATACACACACAAACTATGTGAATAGTGATGATCATCAGAAAAAATATGTCAAAAATTACCCTCCATTATTGCCTTAATTCTAAGCCAAGGTAATTTGTTAACTCCACAGGGCATGCAAAAGGACTTGACATCTAAAGTAACAGTAGCAAAATCTTAGCTAAGCTCAAGTGTGTTAAATCACTTCAAATAGATGTGATCACATAAAAAATCCCATTATCCCATCCCTAGTACATTTATTTAAGTTTTCTTCAACCTAGGGTAACAAAATCTGTCACTTTAGACTAGTCTTGAGGTTGGTTTTCTAGTTCTCTTTCATGTTGTAATCTATAAACTTTCTCACTATTTTAAAGTTCCTTTTAGAGAATCTGCCAGAATACTTTTCAAGTTTCAAGTTTCAAGTTACTTATCTATAATGCCATTAAAACTCAAGTACATACAAAGATCCTTTGAGAAAAATCATAAATTTTTTTAAATACCATAAATAAGAAACAAAACTTGAACTATTTCATTAAATATCAATTGACTATTGCTTCTTCTCTTGCCATTTGCTTGCAATATAGTACTTTCAATGAAATTTAAACACTTGAACGAGAGATTGGAAAAAGTAACTTCTGAAACTTTTTTACTCATCAGCAACACAACCAATTTCTTCCTCATACAGTTGCTTTTTGTTTTCACAATTTTATGAAGTTAATCAGTATTAGTATTGGCCACACAAACCTGTTTCCCAGTTTGAATCCCCATACAGCATAGTAGGGAACAAAAAAAAAAAAATAGAACAAGTATTTGCATCACTGGCCCTAAAGAAATATCATTGAAGCTTGACAGTCTCAAATGGTATACATGAATCTTTTGCCACTATGTGGTAAAAACTAAAAAGAATTGCCTAGGTTATTGTATTTCATTATAAATTATAACAAAAGTTCAGCCAGAAGACAAGAGTTACATGTGATAAGATAAATAGTCTTCTAAGATATAGTGTGTTTGGATTTGCATCGTCAATCCATGATTTCTTGCCAAATAATGTAAAATGCGCAGAAGCAACTCTGTTGCTTCAGAGTTGATGCACACACATGCTGATGCGAAGCATGCATCGAAACACCCTAAGGGCCACAAGCTGAATGCCAAAGAGAAATCAATTCTGAATTCTAACATAAGGGCACTTGGGCCCAGAGAAGTGGTTTGCTTAATTTCTAAAGAGTAGATCATTTCTCATTAACTAATTTTCATCTTAATCTGATGTGCTCAATAGAACATATCACTGCGCTCAACAAAATCAAAACTGACAGATTATACAAATGATTTAGTTACTATTATAATACAAAATCCCTAGCCATCTTCAAGTCCCCTCACCATTCTCAATATACTGATTCATATATTTGTGAAATCAACACCACTCAAACAGCACTAAAACCTAACAATGTTTATAATTCAAAAGTAAAGTAATCCCTAGAGCATGGCCTAACAACAAAAGATATTGGTGAATTCAAAATTTGTAATATTTTAGGGTAGAAAATAATAAAAGAAGAAGAATGGAGAACTTACCTTGTATGCTTCACTCTAGTTCTCTCTCCTAGCTACGTCCACTACAACGATCGAATGGCAAAAATCTCAACTTCGGAGAGCAAAGAGAGAAACCGGTTAAGGTGAAACAATCAAAAGCCACTTGAATGGAAAAATCAAATGTGAAAAGTGAAAAATATAAGATTTAACATTGCAGAACAGAAATAAATAAAAAATAAAAAAAAGAAGAGCATACCTAGAGCAGATCGATTACGATTGGGGAAAGCTGGAAAGGATACATAAGCACAAGTAGGAATCACAGTGGGTTGGGTCGATTTGAGTAGGGATTATCCACTAACTGCCAGTTAGAGAAAATCATAATTGTTGTCAGCATATTTACCAGTGGGGTATTCATGATACTTCAAATTTAAAAGAAAAATTAAAAATCATGATTTTCAATATCAAGCAAAAGTAGTTAATAAAAACCAAGAGAAAAAAAAAGAAATAACACAAAAGAAATAAACATAAAATAAGTATCTGTTTAACATAAGTAAACATTTTTTCACAAAAAAAACATAAGTAAACATAAATTCAAAGTGCAAGTATAAATAAAATTATTATAATGTCTCAAAATCATAAGCTCAAACAAAAATATAAGTAAGCAACAACTATTGACACACAAATAGTAGCAGTAGCAGTTTGTGTTTCTTAAGCAAGTGCATTTAGGGATCGAATTCTGATTAATTATTAAGTATAAAATAAATCGTGTTGGAAGAAAAATATTTATCTTCTATGTGTTTATGTGTGAAAGTATTTTTGTAACTTCATAATGAATCTTTTCCTAACTTATAACATGTTCAACTTTTATATTTTTATCCAATATGAGATTTTACCTCACACTTATACTCCAACATGGTACGAGTCCTATCGCGCTCTATCCTTTAACGAATGAGTAAAAAATTTATTTGTACTTAGAGGATATCTATTTAAAGTACCCATCAACTAGAGCTGTCAAAACGGGTCTAACCGGTGGGTCAACCCGTTTTGGCCCGCATAAATTGGTGGGTTGGGTTACAAAAAAGTTGGCTCACCAAGATCCCAGGTTATTTGGACTCGGCTCACTTAACCCGCAACCCACCCGGGTTGAACCTGGATGAGCCGGGTTGGCTCGCGGGTTGCACCAAAAAAAAAAAGAAAAAAAAAGACAATGAAAAAAATGAAGATGATAAAGATAAAATTGATTTGTCAAACCATGATTCTAATACTCTTCCTAGACAAGTTAATATTGATGATTAAGATATGAGAATTTGACATTTGAGGAGTTAGATTGGTATTTTAGTATTTTAATATTATTGAACATATTTATATTTGTTTGAGTTTCATGTACATTTAGTTTGAGGTTAAGTTTGATTGTAGTTTGTAATATTTAAATTTACTTAAATTGGTTTAATTTGCATTTTTCTACACTTATTTTGTGATTTTTTTAATATTTTTTGATTTTTTTAAAATTTAATGTAAGCCAACCCGCGAGCCAGCTCACGAACCAACCCAGATAACCCACCAATCCGAGATGAGTTGAGCTGGGTTGACAAAAAACTAACCCACCACTAAAATAAACCAATCCAACCCGACTCACTTTTTAACCAACTCGTGATGGGCCAACCAGATTGGCCTGTCTTGACAGCTCTACCATCAACCATCATCTAACCATGATAGATTTTACATGTGAATATCTCACTTTTTTGTGTGTTCTTAGTGTATGTGACAGCTATGAAAAGTGAAGCAATCTTCAATATTATGGTATTATCCAAGTGATGCTTTTAGAGTCATTCTAATGTATTAACTCATCATCATCATTCTTGATACCTGAGTTTGACTCCAACGATAAATATAAAATAAAAATGAAGCTAAGAGTGTTCCATTGCATCAGTGTCTTAACCGAAAAAAAAGTTAAATGCTTAACAATTTTACTCAAAAGCCAAAAAAAGAGTATTAAGTTTTTTTTTCCAACATATTTATTTACCCAAAACATATTTATTTATTTACTTATTTCATATTTTTTAGTACCATATTTAGTTTAAAATAAAATGATTTTTTAGTTTTGATTTTTAGTATCATTCGGCTGTTGACTAAGAAAAAGAGTCCTATCTTGTAACGTGCCACCTGGGCCAATTGATTATTGAACAATGTTAAACTACATTTTAACCTTTGAACGTGGCATCTCCCCTGACCTCAAATGGTTATGATATGGACCCAAAGAACTGAAGCCAAAGTACTTTGGGGTAAGGATCTAATCTCTTTTGAAGAAGGAAACTCAGCAAGTTAAACTTATCTAGGGAAGGGACCGACCACCCCAGGCAAGTGAAACTGTCTGAGAACGATCCTCTACAGCCCCACATGGGGCTCCTCCAAAGAGAAACCCATCAGGTCGTTAATCACGCTCTGATCACACGGCCATGGTTCATCCACCAGACATAGGTTCCTGTCTCCTTAGAACTCAAGAACACAGAGGTACGAGCCTATAGAACAGATCCTGTTCAAGTAAGGTCGTGACCATAGGAATCGACGTTTAGCTATATAATAACCTGTGTTTTACTGAAACTACCCGATGTGGGGCTAATAAAGTAAACGTATGTCATGGTTTCTGACACTTTTTGCCTCTTCGGTTGATATAAAAATATTTCTGACTCTTATTGAATGAAAGGGAACAACTCTGGTGCCTGGCAGTGGTACCAATTTCAAGCAAGGGGCACATGAGAATATAGAGAGGTAGCTAAGCAGTAATTGGCTTTTTCTTTTCTTTTATTTTCCTGAAACCTTTCTTTTTCTCTAATGGCCATGTGTGATTTGTGGTGCGGTATCTCGATTAATTTATCAATTTTGCTGCATTGTTAGCAACTATTATGATTATACTTCTTTCTGGAGATGCATTCCTTAGTTTTTAAGGACAAAAAGGCGTTTTGAAATATTAGGCTTCTTGTTATATTTTTTTGACAATGTCATTAGGTTAGCCTAGCTTGCCTGATTAATTGGATCTGTTTATTGTTATTACTTTTATTATCTTTTGATGGGATTTTGCTGAATGAGGTGATTTGCCTTCTTCAAACTTTCTTTTTTACTCGTCTTCACCTGCTTGTGGAAAAGATAAAGATTATTATCCCATTATCTTGGAATAAGTTGGTGAATTTGATTATATCAAATTTGTTCTTGAGATTTAAGATTCAGTACTGGAAAATTCAGTTATCCGGGTCCACAACCACAAAAATAATTAGTCATCTCACTTGTGATGTTGTTGATGATTCTAAACCTTGGATTCAATATCCCTCTTAGGATTTGTGTACAGTATTAATTTTGAAACAGACTCAAACAATTAGTATACACACTGCAGAAATATCTGCCCACCATGCTTTAATAGTTCTCTTGGTTCCGGATATCTCATGCTTTTATTATAATGGTTCTCAAGTGTGTGCATCTTGATGCACAGAAATTTCTAGTATCAAGATGTTCTTTGGAATGGGCCATAGGCCATATAGATGATATTCAGGAGTAGCTTATAATCGAAGGAACAATCTTCAAGAGAGCAGAAGGAAAATGCCTGGTGCACCATGCCAAGATTTGCATTACCTCTTTGTAATCACATGATAATAGCTGCACTATCATTGATATGCTCTTAAAAGGATCAACTACATATTGATATCCATATCAATGTAGGAGGACATTCTGTGTTCTGTTTTGATGTTTTTTAATGAGGATAAGTAAGCCATTAATGCATCAAAAGTTAAAAGAACTCTTGTTTTAATTATTGGTCAGGGAATTATAAGTCACAAGATAACTAGCAGTACCGAGATCCGTCCAATGAATCATTTTAATCTAATGGGGTTAACCTTTTTAACATTTTGGCGACAGGTATAAATCAAGATGAATTGTTTCAAACACTCCTTCGGTAAGATCTGATTGATTTGTAATCCCTGCAAATTGATGAATATATGGTATATATCAAGGAGACACGAAAATAAATAATTTGATGGAGCTTAATGCATTATAGTGGTGGAATTAGTGTTGTATTGAATAACTTTCTGTTTGAGTAATGAATTATAGTTCATGCAAGCATGAAGTGCAATAGAGTTATGTAGAGTTTATGACTGGGGGCTGATTGGAGCTTTTTATGTTTGACAAGATTTTGCAATTGCCATTCTAAATATTTTGTAAGGTGCATTCTTTTAGCGGTAGTAGCAATAGCAATTCATCATGTCTCTATAGCAGGTGCGAACCATTTTAAAGTCATCATATTCATATCCATATGGGAGCTTCTGATTCCTAACATTGCATAGTCAATACAGATTCAAAAATTGCTCATTATACAAAAGTTGTAAGCATAGATAACACTATGCATCAAATCTTTTTACTGAACTTTTTCTTCATTTATCACAATTTCCGTCCATAATCCATTCATGGATTTCTACTCTTATAATATGTCATTCTTCAGTTTGTTAGCCATGCTCTGCTTAGTGCTTACTAGGAATTTATTTTGGTCTCACATGATCACAGAGATTGATCTTTGGTAGGTCAAAAGATATGCCCATAGCCCGAAATTTGAAAAATAAAAATAAGAAGTAAAAATCTCAATATAGTGTTTCGGAAAATGTTTATTTATATAAATATAAATATTATATAATTAAAAAAAAACTCTTTTTTCTCAATTTCCATGTAATTATTTTATGGTCAGGAACAATGTAATTTTTACCAATTTCCATTTAACATGTTTATTAACTTTTTTTTTTCTCAAGTTGATGTTTCACTTGAAACTTAGCTAGGATCACCCTCATCTCAAATCATGTAATAATTTCTTGTGTTAGGAAGTGTGTTAGCATTTTTTTTTCCCAAATAGTAGATAATATATCAATATTGTACTTCTTATATGGCAATGGCATTTATCAACTAAGCGTTGAATTTTTCATGCTTTAGGGAGTGGTTTCCCTTGAAGAAATGCATTAAACAAAACAAAAGATCTCTTTGGTTGAGTAGCTGGAGTGCCATGTGAAGCTCCTCTTATTGTGGTGTACGTGAGGTGATTGCCATAAACTTGTGTCCACCCTCCAACCTACGTGTAAAAAATAAAGTAAATGTGCAAAGAAAAGGAGTTAGCAAAATGATTTTATCGCTATGTCAAACCCAGTAAACAATGTTCTAAAGTAAGAGAATGAATATATTGACCTGCTTGTCCACAAACCAGGCACTATAAGGCAGGGTTGTTTTAAGTCCTAGTGTCTTTGCTAGTCTATCAACCAATCTTCTCGTGCCCATGAATGGAATCACAGAGTCTTGATCCCCACTATAGATTTCATTCAAATGAATTACCACAGGCAACACCTTTTGTGATCAATTATCTCATATATGTGAATTATGGATTAATCAATAAAGTAGAACTTGCTTAATTAAGGGGTCCAATTTATATATTATCACCTGTATACGATGACTCGAAGACCTGATTTTACAAGGAAGCCGACAACATTAATTGTTGGTATCTCTCTGTTCAATGGGTCATAATTTGTTTGTACAATCCTGAAATTGGAAGAAGTGTCAGCAAGAGCAGGACCACATATGATTCCTCTATATGTCCATTATCTCACAGTGTTTGTCTCCAAGAATTTAATTAATATGGTCTGACAGAGTAAAATGTTTTTACATTGTATATCATTTTATTATTGATTGTCATGAACAATAATTATAATTATGTAATAATTATTTTGAAAGTGATATTTAAAGTTATCTCTAATTAGTTGAGAGTAAAATTTTTTAATCTTTCATTTATCAGGAGAAAAGAATATTGAATAAAAAATAACTAAAGTCTGATTGAGAATTATTTTTGTTAAATTCAAATAATATTTGAATGATTCAATCTTAACATCACAGTGTTAATCACTTGCGTCCGATCAATTTTAAAATAAAATTTAAAATATAGTGAAACATAATGGAATAATGAGAGACTTAAACAGTAGTTTTATTTACTTGCTGCACAAACGATATTTGGTGGTTCCCACCAGCCGGGCATGGAGAGCCTTCTGCACATCTTTCCTGTTCAAGTACATCTCTGAATATTTCAAATTACACTCATCAACTTGCTGCACCATCCAAATTGAAATGCAAAATTCCGATTAACAGCACTGCCCATATTCAATCAGAATAAAATATGAACATTTTAAAACTAAAACCAAAAGCATATTTGACATATACATGGCTCAAATACATTTTCACCACATGAAAATTTGTGGTTTTTGGTTTGTCCCTATTTATTTTATCTTTTTCTTAGTCCCTTAGAATTATAAAAATAAAAATGTTGTACCTTTAATCCCTATTAAGGAATTTTTTAGAGACTAAAAAAGATACTATTTTCTTTAAATGTAGGAACAGAGAATGAAAAAATTTAAATAAAGAATGAATCATAATACTATAGTTTTATAGAAATCTCACCTGGTCAGGTTCTTCTGTTTGAAGCACATTATGAGAGTTCCTAAACTGAAACATCCCTGAATTTAGCGTCTCCCTAAGAAAACCTGCCTGAGAAACATTGTAAGAAAGACATTTCTCTCCAATAACGTAATATGGGTCAATGAAAGTTGTAAAAGAATATTCTTCTGAGACTTTTTGAGCTGCAACAAGACAATCTTTGGAAATTTGGCCACTGAAGTATTCTCTTAATGCTCTAGACGAGTTACATAGAGAGGTCCTGATTTTGTATGCATAATCACTTATTATTCCATGAGACCAGTAATATTCATCCATTGCATTCATATCATTGTCGAAATCCAGAAGAGGGTTTCCTATCTGCAATGCAAATGCAAAGTTAACTTAGAAAATGCAATAGCATGAAAGTAACCAACAGAAAAAAAAAAAAAAAAGTGAAAATATTTTACTCACTGCTATGCCCTTTAGGTTGAAATTCACTTTACTCTTAATTATGAGTTCAGCTAGTTGAGGTACATAGTGACCTGCCACCAAAACCAACAATGTTAGTCGATCGGTATTAGTAAGCTATACTACCACCGTTCAATTATAATTTTCCTACAAGAACAGAAAAATTATTTTAAAATAATTATCATTTTAATTTCTTAATGTAACATTAGTTAATTTTTTCAATTATATCTCTTATTAATGATGTGTTACGAAAATAAAAAATGAATCAATGATGGTAAAGATAATTTTGTAAAATTTTTATTCTTTGTCGTCTATTTGTTGGGTTTTTTATGTGTGTAAAACAACCAAGACAATAATTATAATACAAAGGAGGGAGTGATTTTATATGCAAAGTTCAAGGTAATAAATTATTGTGTCTTTACCTCCATAACTCTCTCCCGTTATATAAAAATCTCTATTCTTGTATTCTGGGAACTTGGCAAACCAGCGCTGCAGGAAAACCAGACTGTCTCGGGCTAGAAAAACCAATTGACATTAATACACAAAATGTTAATTTTTTATTCAACTTCTGAAGGGAATCTAACAAAATCAGAATGAACACAAAAGTAAACCAAAATAGAAAATAAAGATAAGAACAAATTGATTAAGTGTGTTGCATAGGGATAAGAATGTGAACCAACCTGTGACTTCATCGTTCAGTGTTTTATAAAATGACAAATTGAGAGAGTAAGAGAATCCAACACCTGCTGGTGACTCTAGGTACAAAATGTTTGTCTCTGCAAAAAGAAAGGACTCAAAGAAGCTCAAGGGCTGATCTTAGTTTAGTTTGTAACAAAGAGATAAAGGTTTTTTGAAATTTGTAGCACCTTTGTTCCAACTATACTGATTTTTCTCAATAGCCTCTCCTTGATTTGTAACAAAAGGACCATGTTCTGTGAAGGCTCCAACTCCAACAGATGTACAACCAGGCCCTGCAAAGGCAACAAGGCAATTGAAACTTGAAAAATGACACATAAATAACTTTCTCTTTTTCACATCTCTAACATGCTAATAATAAAAGAGAAATGTTTCCCTTACATTATTTCTGTTTTTACACTTTGTAAAGTGTCAAATCCAAAGCCTCATTACTAACCTAGTGTAAAAAAATATGACATGGATTAAATTTTAGATTTTGAGCTTAAACCATCTCTACAAATTAATTTTATGCGTAATGATCATCCAAGTTTTATAAAATCGTATCAGACACTTTTTCTAGCCAATGTGAGACTTAATAGATAATAAATTAATTAATAGCATGGACAAAGTAAAAAGAAATTAAGGTGTTTGGTAGACAAAGTTGGAAGTAACAAGAGATATGGATTCACCTCCATTGAGCCAGAGAACTAGAGGCTTTGAGGCAGGGTTGGTTTCTGCTTCAACAAAGTAGTAAAAAAGAGCTCTCTTGTTCTTGTCATCAACGGGTACAAAGCCAGCAAATTGTTGGAAGGAAACAGGTGACTGTTCAGGCAAGGATTTGACCTTATCAGCTACTGGAAATGACTCAACCAGTGAGGACATGAACAGTGAATTTGCAATGATGGTGGCTATCAAGAAGATCCATGGCTGGGGAAACATGGTGTAGTGTAGTGGGTGAGAAAGTGTAGTGAAAAATGTGGTGTGAAAAACGAGTAGGGCAGAGAGGGCCTTTTCTTATACTAGCTAGCATAGTCTATTGAACATGTCCGTGAGTTGTTATAACATGTATTAAATTCTTACTGAAAAAAATAGTAACATAAAATAGTAACATGCTCGGTAACTCTATCATGTTCTTGCTGATCATGGAGGTCCTACATAAACCGCAATTCCCGTTTGTTAATGGTGTCGGCATCCCACAACCATCATAGAACGTTGTTTGATTAACTTTGGTGTTTTGTCAATTGTCATCACAAGAAAAAAGAAGTCTAAGGAGGTCGTCTTAAGTCAATTTGGTATCTATACATTGTTGAGTACGTGTCTGTAATGTTTTCTTTATAAAAAGGGCAAACACGTCTTTTTATGTTTAGTGTAATTCTCTGGTTTTTTTTTTTTTGACTTAAATATATTTTTTATCTTAGTAAAATTTTGAATTTGTTCTCTAAGAATTTTGTATTTTATTTTTAATTTCTAAAGTGTTATTTAAATTATTTTATTTTTTAAAATACTATCTAAACAAATTTAAGAGCTGAAAATAAAAAAAATATTAGAGACAAAAATTAAAGAAATACTAAGAATTTAAAATAAAATTCAAAAATTTTATTAACAAAAGATTTACAATAATTTACTTACCTTATTAAATCAAATGAGTTAAATTTTTTTGTTAATACTAAAAAAACTCTTTATGTTTAAATATTAAATAATTAAATTTAGTATTTCGTTTATATTACCCGTAATAAATATGCATGGAAAATAAAAAATAATTATTAAGAATAGTCAATATTTATTACGGATATCTACGATGGTTTGTTTTAAAGTGATATATTTCAGAGGATATATACTTAAATTCAAATATTTCATTTATAATAGAAAATTAATTATTATGGGTAGTCAATATTTCTTACAGGTATTTATGAGAGTTTAATTTTTATTTTTAAGTGGTAAGTCAAAGATTAAGTATTCAAGTTTTTACATAAAAAGTATTCAATTCAAATATTTATTTATATTACATGTATTAAATATATATAAAAAAATCAATTATTCGGAATAGTTAGCAATTATTAAGGTTTCTAAAATATGTTTGTTGTCACTGTAAATATTGAAAAGTTTGGAATTTGTCCCAACAAATAATACATGGAATAACATTTTCATGTTATATTTCCAAGAAAAAATATTCTTGTGACTATAAAAATTATCCGTGAAACAAGTGTTCCCTTAAGTTATCATTCAAATATTAAGTATTTAAATTCAAATCTTTTAATGCGCACAAGAAAAATGAATATTAACCCGTAAGAGTACTTTGGAAGACACATGGCAAAACTTTTCTTCAAAATGAGTTATACATGTATAATATATAATATAGATATAAATGATCATTTCATTTATGGTACTTATGTATTTTATTTAAAAAAATAATTTTTATGTATAAAATTAAAATAAAACGATTAATTTATTTTCAACAATTTTTTTATTCTAAAAATATTTAAAATAAAAATAATAATGTTTTTGCAATTAAAGTTTTTGAATATGGGAATTCATTATTATATTTATAATTTATAATTTTTAAATAATGAAATCATATAAAAATAATATTTATTATTTAAAATAAAATAAAATACTTTACCCATATTTTTTCCAAATCTAAATGTTATAATTTAAGGATTCATTTAAAAAGTCTTCATTATTAATTAATATATTTTATTTTCAACAATTATTTAATGTGTTTCTCAAATTGGATTTGTAATATGCATTTTTTTTGTTGTTGAATGGGGTGTAATATGCATTTTATTGTTTACTGAGTCATTGAATGGGATATATTCTCAAATGTTATATTTTAATGATTCATTGAGAATTTTTCATTATTAATTAACATATTTTCTTCTGATAAAAAATAATATATTTTATTTTTAACAATTATTTAATATGTTTCTCAAATAGGATGTGTAATAAGCATTTTATTGCTTAATAACTAGTCATATGAAAGTCTTCTTTATTGTAATTAATGTAACATTGTACCAATTACTATATTA
>PYAF01001841.1:637068-676906 GCA_007407185.1 Glycine tomentella
GTTTACTATACATTCTTCTCAAAAGATACTCATATGTTTTTTTGTTTATCATATTAGTTATGTCTATTAAATATAAATTTTAATTTAACTATCTATTATAATATACACTCGAAATGAAATAAGTCCCATGCATTGCACGAGTAAAAGGATTGTCTAATATATGTAATGTTAAAAGTATAATTCATCATTTATTTGATTTTATTATATTGTATAAATTATTTATTTAGTAATAGAAACTGGTAAATATATGTACATTTTGGTTTTTTATCAATAAGAAAAACAAAGAAACAGAATTAAGTGTCTGAAGGCAGAAAATAGTAAGTTTAAACCCTAACTTAAAGTTTAAATGAAATTCATGTCACCTAACGTCGTTAGATGGTGGTAAATTAAGTGTTGGATCGAATTTAATTAATTTTAAAAATGTGAGATTTTATATGACAAGTAATTGAAACACTCACCTATTTGATAAATTATAAGAATTAAAAACACAATTAAACCTATTGGTTTTACTAAGCAGAATCTTAAACTAAACCAAATAAGAATAATTAAAAAAAACTATATAATTCTATTATTCATATATATAACTTATCAAATAGTTAGATTTGCCCTAAATCCAACTAAACCGCTCGAAATCATTGTGTATATTTATTGGTATAATATCTTGTTCAATAGATAAACATGTCCGTAGCACAAGATAGAGGCCAACTATTGATCTCCTCTCTAATGAAAAAATTCCATATAAATCGAAAGGAAATATAATCAAAATCAAATAAAAAGAGAAATTAATATATTGTGTCATTATTAAGTAGTAGATTATATATGTGCGAAACAGCAAAAAGAATGGCGTAAATAATTATTTGATTTTTTTATATATATTTTCTTGATCTACTTGTTCCGATCGATTTGATAAGTTAATAAAGATACTATTATAACAACATCTTAAAAGTAATAAAGTTGGATTTTAATATATAAAGACATTGAATCTGAATAACAATAGCTAATCAACTGGCATGGGTTTGCGACATATAGACACACATGATTTATTTTTAGCCATGTAGTGATGCATTCTTGGTGATACAAATGATTACATGGCATCGATGGTCTCTCCATGTTTTCGTTAAACTCATCTAGACAAATACTGCACTTTTCCATCTCAGCATTATCTTCTAACTTAACTTTCTCGAGAGATTCAATGGCCGTGATTGATGCAGGAAGTCGAACGGTTTCAACTTCTCTCACGATCACTAATAAGAATGAAAATGGATCAGCTCTAAAATTTTTGGAAAAGTTTGATTAAATAAAAATGTCATGCTCAAATCCAATTAAACTTATCAGGCTTGCCTCTCTCTATATATATCTTAAAAATAATATATTTATTTTACTAAAAATATTTTTCTCATTATAAAGGTGGATGATAAACCTCTTCAAAAAATTATCTTAAAAATTTCATAAAATAATTATTATTTATTTAAAAATATAAATATGATGTTGAGACATTTTATATTTAAAAATTATTTCTTTAATTTTCCTAAATTGATTTAAAGTGTTCTGTATAATTAAATTTTAACTTATTTTTTTACGTACAAATTAAAAAGAGAAATATGTATCTTTATTTATATTAAAATTTAAAAAATATTATGTAAATTTTCAAAATTTTATTATATAGTCATTAGATTTTCTTTAGATATAATATTTATTATAAAATAAACTTTTTATTAGATTTGGAAATTAAAATAGATTTTTAAATAGCTCAGTTCAAGTCTAAAAAAATATTTATAACATATAAATAGATGACACCAAATTTTATATTTTCCACACGGACACCATCAAAATCATGTTATAAATGTCATGATTGTTCTCATCATATAACTTGTAAATACAAATATTCAAAAGCAAAGTAAAAATACAAAACGTGGCATCACTTTCATAATGAAAGCCAAGATGACGATTTTGAACAAGGGATTTGGCATAAGGTACCACGTCAGGCATCGATTAGGAAAGATTGGGTGTAGGCACTTGCATGTACAAGGGACCGTTTTCCAAAATTTCTTGGCTTGGCAAGACCATTGAATTTTGAAAGGAAAACTGATCGAAAGGTATTTGTGTTTGTGATTGGGCAAAGGGAAGTTGATGTGTAACATTGACTTTCGTATTAAAATAATTCCCAACATGTTCATGTTCATGGGCATAATGATTTTCTAAGTCAACTTCATCTAAAGAGACACAAGTAATTTCCCAATAGAAACCAAATGGCATGGACGATGCCATGATTAATTAAATCTAATGAATGACTAACAGATGTTGGATACAGTGAAAAGGGATTAGTTTTATGTAATGTATGTTTGACAATATCTCAAACATGATTATGTTTGAAAAAGATATCTATAAATAAAAAGAAAATCTAAATAAAATTGGTTTACATGTGTGGTGAAGATCTAATTGCGAGTGATAACACTGGCCAATTGAGAAAATGGATACATTATTACCCTGGGAAAAGTGAAGGGTATCGAAGTGAGGGACAAAAATTAAATGATGATCATAAGCAAAGGTGATGTATCTTTTTTTTATAAGATTATGAATCTATTCATGCAGACGTGTAAATATAAAAGAATGTATCTATTCACTAAAAGTCATGATCATGAATTATGAGATGTAACTGTTCACAAGAGTAATAAGATGTGATTAAATAAGAATAAATTAAAAAGATTAAACCTTTGAAATTAAGGAAAAATAGTAAAAGTAAATTGTTAATCAAAATAATAGCAAGTTTCATTTAGAATAAAAAAAATGATAAATATTTTATGTTGATTTATATTTTTTAAAGGAAAATAAAGGTCAAAATGATATTATATCAAGTATTTTTCATTGACCCACCATAAATCAGTTTTTTTGTCAATTTTTATTGACCCAATTTTTCATTTCGTTGACTGGTTTTTCTTCAAGTTAGTTATGTGGTTTATGTTAATCAAAAAATAATGACAAGTTTCATTTAGAATAAAAAAAAGAAAATGATAAATATTTTAAGTTGGTTTTCCTTTTTTTAAGAAAAAAAAGTCAAAATAATTTTATATTAAGTACTTTTTCATTGACTCATAATAAGCCATTTGTTTGTCAATTTTTGACTGGTTTTCTAATTCTTTGACCAATTTTTTTCAAGTCTGTTTGGTGATTTATTTGAATCGGTCACTGGACCCGTTCACCAGTTTTTCGACCCATTCAGTTAAATTTTCAAAACACATGTTTGTACAATCTTATACTAATTTCACGCGCTTGAAGGTAAAAATGCATATAGATTTACTGCTAGTAAATAAATAAATAATATAATATCATAACGCCCTTAAATTCTTTATTATAGCTTAATCATTTCATATTAAATTTTTTTTTATAAAATTGTGTTGTTTTATTTTTTTTCTTTCAATTCTTTAGTGACTAACATAACATATTATTATATACATAATAGTTTTCATTTTTTGCACTTCACTAAAAATAAATAAAACTAAAATAACTAGGGAATTTAAGCAAATTCATTATAATTCAATTTCTAATCTTATACATGAAAAGTTAAACATGGTAGGCATATAATCAATCAATGTATAATTATTAGACAAAAACAATAATAAAATAAAACATCATTTATAATTTAAACTAGAAGAAAAAATTGATTTATCTTATTCTTGTAATTTGAATGGGTACTATGTATATCGACAAATATATTTTGAAAATTAATGTGTACTGATAAAACTTACTTCATCACTTACTTGAAAATTCATTTTTTCTGTTTAGGGTCTATTTTATATTTAATTGTTGATGAATCATTCAACATTATTTTTGTAAAATTAAAAAGTGAAATTAATAATTCATATAATCGGCTTTATAAGGTTTAGAAGCTAGGCTTGGAGATCTAATAGATAAATTCTCCTTGTTCATTAATCAATAGCTTTACTCTAGAAAATGTTTGTTTCATAGTGAGGGTGTAATAATGTTGATTATCAATCTTAGTTGGTTTTTTTACTTAATACAACTTTATATGATGACAACGAAGTAATAGTCAAGGAACAATATAATGGTCAGATGTGCTATGCATAAGCTTACAATTTATAGTTTTTTTTTTTTTGGGGGGGGGGGGGGGGGGGGGTTGAATTAAAAAAAATGATCGAATGTATTTTTGTTTTTTGAATTTTACAAAGATATATGTTAGTGAATTGGTATATAAATATTTGCACTCACACAATGGTAGAGGCCAAGGGTGACTTGGAGTGGCCAAGGCTACCTCCAATATTTTTTAAGTGTATTATATTACTATAAAAATAATTTTGACTCTCTTAAAACTTTCAAAAAAAATTATTGAAAAATATTGATGCATCAACATAACCTTACTAATTAACACCTAAAGAGACAGGTGCAAGTCTGATAACTAATTTGATGATAATAGAATGCATAATAATTAATAAAGTACTAAACGATCAACATGCATATAAACCAACGATGTAAATACTGTCATGTTACCTAAAATATTTTCAACCCTATAGTGTAAATGAATACTTAGCATAAAATTTTCAAAAAATATATAACCACATGTGATGATGTAAAAGATACACCCAACAGAAAGATGTACATATATGAAAAGGGGAAGCGAGTTCTAAGAACATAATACACTTCCTAAGTTGGTCGTAACTCTAATTAGAATATTATTTGAAATATCCTAATCCAAACAATATATTTCTAATTCTCAAATAATCTTACCTCTTGAAAGGTTACCTCTTAATTTTGACCAATATATAGTAGACATTACTATAAAAATGTGTTTTTACGACACTAATTTAATATTCGTTGAACAAAATCCATTGTAAAAGATAACACAATGATAATTTAATATTCGTTGAACAAAATCCATTGTAAAAGATATTTTTATAAATAAAAACAATAATTTCATAGCAATTTTTCAACAACCGTCTTAGAAACTACAATTTTACAATGATTTTCTGAAAATTGTCTTAAAATGATTATCATTTCACAACTGTTTCACAAAAACTGTTTTAGAATAATAGTCATTCCACGACGGTTTTAACAAAACCATCGTAAAATGGTTTCTATCATACATGATACAATATCTTAGAATGGTTTTCATGACGGTATTAACAAAATCGTCTTAAAAATATTGGTTTTAATTTTATTTTTTTTCTATCGTGCTTTCTCCCTCTCCCTTCGGTCTCTCGCTCTCTCACCCTTCCTCTCCCTCTACTTGCACTCTTTCACTCTCCCACTCTTTTTCTTTCATTTTTTTCCCACAAGCTGTTTGTGTTTATTATACTCTCTTTTCAATTAGGTGTTGGCAGAAAAAGGTCGTGGGGTTGTGATTCCTAGACAATTTTTGATGGTAGTTTCTCAGAAGCAGAAGAAGAATTAGTTGGCACTTGATATGTCTCGAAGGAAGAGTATTGCTGGCATAAAGTTAACTAAGTGCCAAGTAATGAGTGCCTTTTATTCTTCATTCATTTGGGTTTCCCTATTCACATAATCAGAGTTATCATGACCTTGAATTTGTATATTTTTTTAATCACTCTCATTAATGTTATTCCTCTTTTTATTGTTTAGTTTGAATATCAGTTTTGTGTAATGCCTTGCATGTGTCTATCTGTATTATTATGTGTTCTATAGGGATGATGATTTTTTCATTTTCAGAACTTTGTAAATTTAATAATATTAATGGAGATAGATAGCTCAAGTTGAATTTAAAAAAAGGAATATAAAATCTTGACTGGATTAATAGCTTGAAAGTTGAAACTCTTGATTTAATGCAATATGATTTGGTTTGAAGGACTTGGGTTTATGACAAACTTCAAACAGATTTTTCTTGGTTATCTTATTGTATGGATGTCGAGATGGACAAAATTTTATTAATTTTAATGTGTAATTGTGCATGAATATGGTGATTTTTTATTTATTTATAGGATGGTCGTTGATTCTATGGCTTTTACATGATGCTTTTAGGAGTCCGTCACTCAAAAACTTTGTTCTTTTAATGTTACCCGAATGTGATCCTAATACATGATAAAGCTACATATCATGTTTCTTTGTTTTGAATGGTTTTGGCTATCCTCCCCTATTAGTATATATCCACTTTTGCTACTATGGACAATTCTGAGTTGTTAACAGCTGAATTTTAAGGGAATAATTGAATAATTATAGTGTATGAGTGGGTTGAACATAGACGATTATTTTTGTGAAATGTTTGGTTCTTAATGAACTAATGAATCACATAGTCTCAATTTGTAATATAGGACTGTAACTCTATTTTTAGAGTCTTCTTTTTTGTTTTATGGAGCTAAACCCAAACAAATCTCCTATTAATTTTAATTAATTTTGGTTAGACTAAGTAGGAAGAAATAGTGCTTTACACACTAATTTATTTGATATGGTTGCTACGATGATTTCCAACTCATGCAATGAAAATGGGGGTGATTTTTCTTAGCCTAATATTAATATTTTAAAGATGTTTTTCACTTTAATAAAATGGATAACAAAGATACTTTTTAATATTTTGACTTAAATAGGATACAAAATGGTTTGAAAGCTTGGGTTTAGAGGAATCATGATTATGTTTTTCTAGCAATATATAGAAGTAATTTCTTTTTAATTGTTTCTTATCATAAGAATACGTTATGCCTCATTGAGGTTCCACATATTATAATGAAAGAATGGTAATGTTATTTTAAGTCATATTTTTGGTTTGATGTTTGAAAATTGAAGTATTATGGTGTTGAAGCTGTTACATCTATATTTTTGCAGAACTATTGAGTTGTACCCTTTTTCTTATTTGATTCACAATCTTGGCCTTTTATAAGGCTTTTAAAAGCTTTGTTACATGAAATCTAGTAGCAGGACATATTCCAATGAAATTAAATAGTTTGGAATTGAACTAATGATAGCTTCGAGAGATTACATGAGATAGTAACTTATGGCATGAATTTGGTTGTTGAAAGGTACATGACTTAATTTCCATACGATATGTTCTCCTTTTAGGTCCTTTGGGTGATTAACTATTTATACATGACACTAGGTTATATTAACTGTTTATTCTTGATGGTATATGCAATAACATACTCAAGCTTTCATTTCATTTTTGCAGATATGCTCTGTTTCTGTATATTAGCATTTTCATCTACTAGGTGAATTTCTGATTTCCTCATCTTTTAATGAAGTTTAAAATAATCTTCATTATACCTGTATGTTGATTTCAATTGTAGACTGCAACTTTAAGAAGAGTGTCATTTTATTAAAGTTGGTTACTAGGTTCATATTTTTGTATAATTATAAGCCTAGGCCAATAATGATTATATGCATTGTCTAACAGCCTTTTAGAAAACTTGATGCAATTTAGCTTGGATTTGTACTAGTTTGTTTGTGCTTAGAAATATACAGACCAAATTCATAGTTTAAAATCTAGCAAACACGGTGTTTCTTCTGCTGAATTTTATTGGCCTATAATTGTGGCTCAACTATGAACATGAACTACATTGATGATTCTGATTGTGGTCATGTTTGAGTTTATGTTTTTGTTTTTGTTTGTGGCTTTCTTAACCTTATTAGTTTATACTTGAGAAATATGATAGTTGTTATTGCAGAAGCACAAATTCTTTGTTACTTGTAGTTAGTCGAACTATGCTTTAAAACAATAGGGGAATTCTAGAATTTTCCTCACTTGTTGCTTGACTTGTAGCATGAGTCTGTAGGATTGAAAATTTAGGGAAACCCAGCTATCATGCATGATGACAAAGTGAGATTTTATCATGCATGATACTAAGACATATATGCAAAAAAATCATCTTAAAAAGTGTATATTCTAAGATGATTTCAAAAAAATATCTTAAAATGTATATTTTCTAAGACGATTTTTAGAAAAATCATTTTTAAATCATTACATTTTTAAACAAAAAATAACACATTCTAAGACAATTTCTAAAAAACCGATGTAAAATTTGACATTCTAAGACGGTTTAAAAATCGTCATAGAAAATGTTCACTTTCCAAAACGATAGATTCAAAGACGGTTGAAAATCATTGTTGATAGTGTTAAAAAACTGTCTTTGAAAGACTTTGTTTATAGTAGTAGGAATATAAGAAATCTCCACTTTCTCTATCTCAAAGGATTTCTTGAATAGATGAAATGAGAATGAGAATTGGAATTCTTCACAACTTCATTAGCCCCCTTATTTTTAAGGAGTAAAAGAATGTCTCGTCATTCACTCATCTATTTATATGGGTGTGTGTGTGTGTGTGTGTGTGTGTGTGTGTATATATATATATATATATATATATATATATAAGAAATAAAAATTTCTCATATTTATATTTTTTTTCATCCCCCTCACCATTAATCTTATACATATAACTATTCTCACAACATTATAAAATGAAGCTTGGCCTCATTTACATAATGCCCCCACGAGAATAATATAAAAGATCAATTCTATATTCCGTTGGGCCACTTGATAATTGCATTATTTGCTTACCTTCTTGGCATATTTGATAATTGTTATGCATACGTAAATATCACAAGTAAATCGCATAGCAATTATCTTATTTTCCCTCTGTTAATGCTTCTTTTGTGAGTAAAACGTAGAAATTTAGCTTCTTCTGAACTTTTATCCAATAGATGCTAAAATTAGTTGATTTATAGTGTGTTGATTGTATTTTTTGTAGAGAATGATACAACAGAGACATGGAAGATAGATTGAAGATTTGGAGTGGCTCGCTCAGCGCACCTATGCAGGCTCAGCGCGCCCATGTAGGCTTGCTCAGCACGCAGGTGCAGGCTAGCTCAGCGCGCCATCAATTCTGAAAAACCTGAAGTGCGTGTTTTGAAGTATAAAAAGGGGAAAACACTTACCCACAAGAAAGACAGTCAGGGAGAAAAACGGGCCAAGCTAGGGCACTAAAATGAGGGAGAAACCCACTTACTTGGGGTTTGATTCCTCTATCTTCCTCCATTTTCTTCCATTCATCTCGCTTTCATTTTGTATTTGTAAGCCTCTCATGAAAATGGGAGGTTAAATCATCCATTGTTGGTAGCTCAACAACCAAACATTTTTTATGTAATGATTATAACTATCTATTTGATGTTATATTCATGTTATTGTTATTTTTTGCTGAGCTTTATTCATATTTGTGGTTTGACCTCCCATTTGCATGCTTTGTTATAGGTTTTAATGCATTGGAAAATGGTTATTGCCTTAAGAGCTGAAAAACACTTCTAAATAATATCATGTCTACGGATAGAGTGATTTTGTTTAGCCTAGGTTATCATCTCGAATCTTAATGCAAATCAGTTAATGTAGCTTACTGAGGGATGAAATTAAGTGATTTAGGGTCTAGTACTTGAGGAATCAAGGTTAGAATACATTAATAGATGAAGGTAATACGAGAATAACGTTAAATAGCGAAAAATCTTTGATATTGCATCAAGGGTAGTTTTGGTGAGTTAAAACCCCAACACGTCACAAAACTCCACATCAACCAACAACTCACCCCAAGTGTTTGTATTCTATCTCTTTCTTGTGCTCTGCTTAACTATCTTTGTTTATGTTGAATTTTATATTTCCACATTAGGATTAGAAACTATCAAATTTAACTCATTGTTCGCTTAAAACTAGAAATATATTAACTCTGAGTACAAGCAAAGTCTATGTGGAATCGACAC
Source organism: Glycine tomentella (assembly GCA_007407185.1). Taxonomy (NCBI): domain Eukaryota; kingdom Viridiplantae; phylum Streptophyta; class Magnoliopsida; order Fabales; family Fabaceae; genus Glycine; species Glycine tomentella. The sequence goes on from PYAF01001841.1 coordinate 646,769, forward strand.
TCAGTCTTATCGTTTCTTTATTACTTGGACAATTTGGTGCGCTTGTTGTTCGTTTAAAAATATATTATTGCATTTATTTTTTTAAAAATCTTGATTTTCACCCTTTTAGTTAAAATTTTACCTTTTAGGAATAATTTTAGTGTGTTTATATTTTTGAGTCAATTTTCATGTTTTCCTATATTTAAAGTAAAGGTTTGGAAGCCTATTGTTAAAAGAGGATGAGTCAAAGTCAAAAAGAAAATATTTTTAATTATGGCCCAGCTAGATAGAGAGGTGTGCACCTAGGCAAAGAGAGTTAATAGTTATCCCAGTTTTTGAGATGTCTCATGCCTAACAAGAAGTTGTGCTCGTCGGGCTAGAAATATCACACTGATACTTTTTGGGTAGAAAACAGAGCATCAAATGGGGTTTTTGCAAGAGAAGACATTCTCTTGAAACCTAGGTTTTGGTTGGTGTGTAGCTGTGTGGGACTCTCTCCTACCTCCATTTCCCACCTTCATCTCTTATTCACCATTTTTGTTGCTCCTCTCACCCATTAGTGGTTGAGCTCTCCCTTGTTGGGGTTTGATGTAACTAAACTCGAACTCATGTATTTCTTTTAAGTTATTAATAGATGTTTATTGTTCATCATTAATTGTTTTCTTCTTTGCTAAATGTCTGCTTTGGCTTGATCACTCATTTACTTGATTTTATGGTTTAAATGCGATTGGAATATGTATTTGAACAATGAACAGGAGAATAGAACCTAATGGGTATTGTTACTAGGAATAAAGCAAGACTCAATAGTCATCTTTGACTCCTTTTCTTAAAGCAAGTAACTTAGTTAAGCTATGCAAGGAATTGATAGTTTAATCAAGGGACTTAGACTCTTCTTGTAAGGAGGTAGGGATTGAGCATTTTTATAAGTTGGTGATAACAAAGGAATGATAAACATTGATTAATGATTTGTTATGCAGAAAAAGTGTTTTCGTAAAGTCGAACCCCAACATTTATTACCAGTGTTTCTCGTAACACTTTTCCACAATCTAGATTCTTGAGAATCAAAACCCCCTTTTATTAGTTTTATTTTCATGTTGCCATCTTTATTTGGATTCTTAATCAGTGTTAATTTAAATTTATTCTATCTTGTATCTAATAAGTAAAAAATGTATAAATTATTAAATATTGTACAAGTTTTTTAGAAAATGATACTTGAACTTTTTCATTTTATATTACTTGTGTAATTTTGTATGTTTGTCAAAGTCGTAACACCACTCGCGCCCGTTTCCCATCTCCCTACACCTGTCCTCTCCCTCCCTTACCAAAAAACTAAAATAAAAATTGCCGGTTTTGTGCAATTGCGATAAAAATAAAAAAAGAAAATAAGTAAGCGACCATTAACATTATATAGAGTGTCAAGGCAGAGGTTGTTGAACTAACCGACCTAGGGATAGCTATGGCATCTTAATAGAGTTCGATTTTCCTCGCTTTAACCTGTCCGACCGGATAACCCTATCTCTAATCTATAATTACTATAATTACAACTTTTGCGATTTGTTTCTGCTTAATTATGCGTAAGCCTTAATCTACGGAAGAAAATAATGTATTTTATTTTTTTACTATAAAAAAAAGTTAAATGTTTTATGAACACAACAGTACGTATAATCACGTGAATGATTTTATAACATCTATGAGCAGTGAAATCATAATAGAGCGTCACGGCGTTTGGAGCGTACGGCTATAATACTATTCCAAGAACAGCATATTATGATCCTAAAAACCAAAACAAAGGAATATCATATTAAGAGGTTTATAATCTCAAAGAGAGACGACCACTTCTCCAACACAAGTTCTATTCTACTATAAAAAACAGGGAAAAGGGCCTTTTCATTTTTATTAATTGATAAATTTGATGTCATGCAATAATATATTTTTATGACCCAATAAAATTTAAACACAAGAGTTTAAAATGTATTGGAATATGACATCTCTTCAAATTTCGTCATTATATAATAAATTTTTAATTGAACTTATTATTATTATTCTTGTTATTATTAATACAAAAAACTTTGGATTTTTCTATAACTCGATAAATCAAGATGTATTATATTTTTAATTTTTTGAAAACATCAGCATAAAACAACGTTCTTATTATTAATAATATATGCATAAAACATCATTATTCTTTTTTCTTCTTCTTCTACTTCATATTTCTGGCATTATTATAATGACATTTAGATATATAGAAATACCAAATTCAATTTTTGAGAGAAAAAGTAAGAAGGAAATGATGCTGTGGGTTCCAAATATATATTTTTTCCAAAATGGGACATGTAATGGAGAGAGAGAGAGAGAGAGAATCAATCTTTTTTTTGTTTATGTTTTTAAATAATAATAATTTTATGTTAATTAAGAAAAATAATGAAAAGTATAATTTCTACAGGTTAAATTTACTTCTTTAATTAATATAACTTTTTTATATAATGTATTTATTTCTACTTTTTTTATCCATATAAATAAGTAGAGAGAATTTTTTTTCTACTTTTTTCTCTTTAACTTGTCTGGTCCTTTATTATTTCTTTCCTCTCCATGTCATTTTTAGTCGACTATTAAGCATTATAGAAAGCTCATTCAGGCAATGATTGCGTCTACAAGGTGTTCATTACTTACTATAAAACCACTGTCTTAAAAAAAGAATTCATGTTTTTTGTTTAAGAAAAGAAAAAGAATTCATGTTACTGCAGTACTTTGTTGTCCAAAAGGAATGACAAACTTTGGTTACTAATCAAGTTTTTATTTTCAAGCTTAGCCCTTAATTTAAAGCAAATTTTCCCGCCTCTTTGATCATTTTGGGTTCTAATGGCTATGGTTACATAGAGAACATGTATGAGTAATTCCAGTTCTATAATAATGTTCCTATTATGGAAAAACCAAAATCAGCAGAGTGACTTATAAATGGCATGCTGGTAAAAAGGTTTACGTGTCTCTTTTTCTTGACAATTAATTATTTTGCCAGTTTCACCAAAAAAATATATTTTGCCAGCAGTTACTGATTATTCATCACTGGGTTAAGATTCCTTTATGGAACTAATTGCTCTGTGTTGTTATTCAAGAATAAGGTAACTGATGTACGTTATGATAAAAAAGTTGCCTATAAATAAATAAAAAACGTTATGATAATAAATTAAGCATATTATAAAATTATAAATTTATTTAGGACGATGAGGAACTGAAACGGTTGTTGACTCTTTCAAGAGGAAGCTTCAACGACAAGAAAGTACCAGATGGAATCACCGGACATATGATTCTTATGATGACTAATATAGCCTAAGATGCTATTGCACTAGCAATTATGTGTGACATAACACCACGTAGTACTACCAGGGATGCTGGAAATTAAAGATGTTGGTTGATATGAAAATTAGAAAATCAATTTGTTGTTCTTGATGGGGGTCACTGGAGGTTCAAATTCAAATTCCTCAGCCTGAAAGAAAGAAAATCAAATATTAGAGTCATGAAGATCAAATAAATTTGTTGGGTGCATAGTTGTTAGGCATAATTTTAAGGGTTTTACTACTCAGTTAGGAGCACCCGGTATGGAAATGAGTTAAAAGCAGAAATGTTTTATTAAAAATAATGCGAGCACACATTTTAAAATCATAAGAGATCATATTTTTACATATTTTAATTATAAAAAAAAAAACTAGCTCCTTCTGCTTCCTTAACTAGTACACCAAGGAAACTGGTTGGTTTGCATTTGCTTAATTTTAACTATTGCATAAACTTCTTTCTTGTGGAAAAAAAGATCATTCTGTGCAGAGATAGCAGCATTGTTTGAAAAGCAACATGTAGGAATATGAAACTATTAATGTATAAGGACTAAAGAGATCTAGGTTATAAGATGCGTTGGTTGTTGTAAACTTCTCTTGATATCTGCCTTATTGTAAACTTCTCTTGATATCTGCCTTCTATTCTTATACGGATCAAAAATAATAATAATAATGTATAAAGAGAATGATACCTTTTTTCCTCCTGATCAGTTGACCCTGAAGTAGTTTTCTTGTAATTTGGGAATGGCACACGTCCAGACTCAATATGCTTAACATCCTGAACAAGGAGTTCGTAGTGCCTTTTCACTTCCTCTGGAGTTTTGCCACCAACAGCATTAGCAACATTGTACCAACGGTCAGGGGTGTCCTTGTCATAAACAGCTAAAGCCTTTTCAAAGGCCTTGTTGTCCTTAACACTCCATGAGCCTGAAGCTGAGATTGAATTGGATGCCATTAAGGAACGGAAAGTGTTGTGAACTGAAATGGTTCTAAGGTTTTCAAACTCAGGAAAGAGCAAAACAAAGAGATCACTGAATTGGTTTGGTAGCAAAGGGGTGTTATGAAATATGAAAAGGCTGAAGAGTAGTGTGTAGTGATCAGACTCAAGGAAGAGTTGATGTGTTGGGAGGTAGCATTGCCTACTCCTTTTATAAGCACAAATGGAAGGTGTATTAGGTGGGGTAGTGCCAGTTGGCATCAAAATCTTGCCAAAATGAAATAGAATTATTATGATTTGTCTTCTTAGGAACCATGGAATTCAGAAGGCCCAAGAAATTGCAGCAGCGATGTTTGAGAATCAGTATCTTCATACAGTAAAAACGAGTGGATGTTTTGATATGACTAACCAAGAGCTTTTTAAAACTTTTTTTTTGTGTGTGTTTTCGTCTTACTCTTCCCCTACTTTTATTTTATACACATCATGTGAGTGAACATTTTATTTTTCTTTCAAGTTCGAAGCTTGTAAATTTAGGGCCGCTTGGATAAACAACTTAATAAAGTCTTACACAATAAGTAAAAATAGGGATAAACTATTTTTATACAAGTTATAAGCTGTTTTATAAGTTATCTAGGAAAGCTTATCGAAATAAGCCCAGGCCAAAACAACTTACGGACATATTATATCATAATACCTATAGTTTTCTCACTTATATCTCTCTCTTAGTAGGTATTAATTGACATATTAAATGTCCATGTATAATTTTTCTTTAGGAAACTCTCTCAGATACTTACACAAGTACTTAAATGACATAAAATTAGTCCAAATGAATTGGAAATAAGCTCTTCCAAACCAGACTTTATAACCAATATATATGTAAAATCCGTAAACTATACTTTTGTAGATATTGTAATTAGTATTATTAGTTTAGCAAATATCAAGTAGTTTAGCAAATAGACACAAACATGGGTTGTGGTTCAAAACATAAGAACGTATGCAGAACAACACTCTATCTGATAGGTCAGCCAATGCCTATCTTTATTTTATTCTTTTACTTGCAGGGTCTTCGGTGGGTCCAGGCTCAAATCCACTGAATCCAAAGCAGGTACAAAAGGGAAACAAACTATGTGAGATATGTGCATAATTTGGACCACTTGAAAGAAGAAGAAAAAAAGTTAAAAGTGGGACCTAGTGTTATCCAACGGCTTGCATGTGAGTATGTGAGGACTATGTAAGTCTATGCATGATAATTAATCGGTGTAAAAACTTCCACGCATGCCACAAACACAAACAACCACAATATATCTTGCTCAAAACAGTTCGATTATATTGCATATGAAAATTAAAAGCTCTTGTGTTTTCATGTTGCTTGGTGGTGATCTTGTATCTGTACTTTGTCCTGAACAACATTCCAACACTCCTGCTTGGCCACTTGTGTTCGTACAATTATTGTTCTTGTTTTTCTTTCTTTTTTACTCCGAGGAAAGGTTATTCAATAGGTTACTGTTGGGGCCCCTCTTTCCCTTTACTTCATTCATGGTTTATGATTAAGATTAATTTGTGCGATTGTTTTAAAGCTCTTAATACTGTTTAATTCAATTTGTTGAGCTGGGTGAATGCGTGAGTGTTGTAAGCTATAACTCCTGCTACCGTCTTTGATTCTTACCCATTAATTTGTTTGGTTTTAGTTAGATGCACTAAAAAAATACTATGTAAATAAATAAAAAAGTTACCTAAGCAAGTGAATATGTTTTTCATAGCAACTACATAAGTTGTAGCTAGCTTAAGCATTGTGTCTTGTGATTACGTAAGAGGAATAATCTTGGAGCATGGTCATGGCCATGTAGGAAACAAATAAGTATATCATTATATGCAAAGTCCATTATAAGTAGTCTGAAAATCATGTAACCCAAATAATTCAAATCATTACAACATTAATAGGAACCTGCATGTGAGGAAGAAATTAAAGAGGAAGCCATATTTGGTACGGAAATAAATAATAATATTTTATTATCCTTCCACTGTTCTTATGTCAAAAATAGTTTCATGGATTACATCACCACATCAAATGCCAACAAATGCACCACTGCTATATACTATTATATATAAAATATCTTCCATGATATTTTGCTTTGTCTTTTGCTGTTACCTTAGGGCTTAGGCCATTGGAATGAAGCAGAACTAATTTAGAGCAAGTTGTAGTGTGGGGATAATTATCTTTTGCTTCTAATAAGTTCTGTCAAGCCTCATCAAAACAGGAACACTCTGGAGTTTTACCCTCTTCTGGATTAGCACGTGGGTTGAGCCTAGCTGGCCTTTTTCATTTGTTTGGCTTTTATACTAGTTAAGTAAAGAACATCAACAATCATATCTTTTTAACTCATATGGTTGATCTTGGGTAAGAGAAAGACAAATAAGGTGACAGATACCATCATTAGCCTAGTTTCTAAAAATTGTTATAAACTCTGCATGTCAAGATGACCACACCAGAACATTTTTCTTGAAAGGCTAATTTGAGTATGCCATGATACAGAAAGATAATCATAAGTTTTTTGGCCACTTATTTGTTGAGTAGGGGAAAACATAAAAGTGTAGCTTTTTGACAGTAAAGATTAAAAAAACATAAAAATAAAATTATATGATGATGGATGAGTAAACACTCATTTTAGTTCATGATATATTGTATTAGTGTCAGTCACTCTAATCCTTAGCTTTACAAAATCCCTACTTTACTTCATAACTTTGTAAATTAAATAATTTATTTTAGTTTTCTCTACTTCATTTAAAAAAAAAAAAGTGAATGCTATTTTGTAAAGTCAGAGAGTAAATTGAAAATTATACAAGCTATGAACTGTAGTAACCGGCACTATTCTGCTAAATTTAATTAATTACTGCTAATCCTTCTCCCAAATTTTACCAAAAATTGTTGCTTTAATTTATTTTTACAACCAGCTTTTGCAATTTCTTTTACCAGCCTTATACTCATCATATTTTCTCTGTTTCTTTTAAGCAATTACAAGATACCATACCATTCTTTTCCCTGTAGTAGTGATTACTGCTTTTCAATTTCTTGTATTGGAATACTCTTTTTTTTTAAAAAAAAAAATTATAATCATCACTTCTTCATTTGTTGATTCTCAAGCACAGACTACAGAGACTTGGTGCTGAAAAAATTGAAAAATCACAATCATTCTACGCCACAAACTATTCAGTGTCCTACGTGCAATGAATGTGATTAGTAACGTTCTACACCACAATCTTGAGCATACTTCATTTAGGTTTATTACTATTTAAATAAATAAATAAATGTATATGTTGATTCCGAACAAGAATTAAAATGACATAACTATATAGTGAAAGGCTAAAATGTCAGTTTGAATTTCGGAATTGGGAATAACACTTTATTTTTATTTTTTTTTGTGAGGAAATTTGGAATAACACTAAAAGCATAGAAAAGCACCATATATTTAAGGGGTCGGTGTAGCGATGCTATGTCTAAAGGTATCAATTTGGTTTAGACTGCCCCCGCCCTATGGAATTGTTTTGGTTTCCAACATCTTGCAAGTAGGCTTAGGGCCTCAGTGTAGTATATTCGCAGGAAGAACCTAAAATTGATGCTCAATATTTAGAAATTGCCTTCAATAATGGTTTATATAGGAAATTTGTACTTCAACTTTATATAGCTCATAATTCTTTAGAAGATCTTTTCGATGCTGTAATGATAAGGATGGTTACCCGTTGAAAAGGATAAGACATTTATGTGTCCAAGACTTTTAGGTGTAAATTTTGGGAAATATTTTGATATTTTGTATAACTAAATGTAATTGATGTATACTTCTCATATATATAACAGGCGCATATAAGGTTCAGTTTTAGTATTAAGGAAGTAAATTGATTGAGTAATGTGTGCATAAATTGTTGTAATTTATGGTACTAAATGTTAAATCCCCTCTAGAAAAAGAAGGCTTAAAGTGTGTTTAATTAGAACCACGTTCAATCCGCATTTAATGGAAAAATTGGACTTTTCAAAACAAAAACGTAAAAGCAACGTGAGGAAAGCTTTCATTTGAATTTCCATTGCGTTGGAGTTAACTCATTCATAAACATACTCTTAGTTTTGGTTTAAGTTAAATATTATTTTAAAATAATATATTGTTGTCATATTATAAATTTTAGAGAGTTCACAAATTGAATTGAGTCAAATTTGAGATTTGACTAAACTTATTATCCAATCTAATAAAAATTGGACAAGTTGGGTTTGTGTGATTTTGTTGACAAACTAAACCCAAACTAATCCGGATTACAAATGTGTTAATTTGAATTGGGTCAATGGAATTTTAACATTTAAATTTTTTAAAAGTTAATATTTTATCACCAAACGCTAAACTTTACTAACTCTGACGTACATTTGTACTCTCAATCATGATATCAACTATTGTCAAAGATAATAAAGTGTTTATCAAGCTCAAGCTAATTGTAAAACAAATATCATATTTGAAATAATTTGGGTTAAGTCATCTTCAACCTAAACACTCAATGAACTTAACCCAAAGTGATTGGGTTAGTTTTCGTCACTTCAGGTTTGTGGATTATTCTTAGCCGTAAATTTCCCTAATAAATCTGAATATTTGTTAAAAAAAACATTTCTTTTTAAATTCTCTCAATTAGTTCATTTTTTTAAGTCACATTGAAATCTTCATACACATTTTACAAAAATGAGATTTTATGTTTTCTACAAATTTAAATTATTATTAACATGATTATATTATTAAATTTAAATTAAATTATATTAATTATATAATCTTATTATGATAATTCTTTCATTTTCAATTTTCGGTTAAATTAAATAATATTTTTATATTTCTTTGATTCAATGAAAGAATATAATAAAGTTATTTTAATTTATATAATTAAATAATTATTTATAACAATATTTATCCCATGCATTTGCATGAGTTAAAATGTTAGTATAAATTAAACTGATTATTCATTCAATTTGGGTATAGTTTCACATCACATGAATAAATATATATTATTTTAAAATAAATCATAACGTAAATTTTTTTACTTAAATTATTTATTTAAAAAAATTAGGGATAAATATGTTTTAAGTTCTTATATTTTTGTTTTTTCTTGTTTTTAATCCATGAAGTTTCATATTGTCTAATTTAGTATTTGTAATTTATTAAAAATGTATTTTTAGTTTCTATGCACATATTTTTTACAAATGGTATTAATTCTTAGAAAATGGATTATTATTGGTTCTTGCTTTCAAAACAACAATTTTTTCTCACATGCACATTTCTTTCATCCTAGTTTTGAAGAATAAGTTGTGCATTTTGAACCACAACTCCTAGTATAGATATCGATGAAGAACCATGCAAACTCATAGATATGAAACACAAGTTGTTGAATAATAAAGGTGGAAACAAAGACAGGAATGAAATCGTTAAAAATTAGGGTTCAGTGTATTTGGGAAAGACATTTTAATAAATTTATAAAAAAAAATTCATGCCATTGTAATTAATTTTAAAACAAGAAATCCTCACAATCATGTCTAATAGATAAAATTAACTTCGTCTATAAAAATTTGTGCAGAGAAACTAAAAACACATCTTTAATAAAAATATAAAAACTAAATTAGATCATATAAAACATCATGATCATGAACTAAAAACAAGAAAAAGTGAAATTACAAGTATTAAACACATATTTTTTTTAAAAAAAAATCAATAATATGCCAGTTGACTTAAAAACCCGCTAAATCATTGACTCTCCCAGACTAATTAGAAAACCGGTCGTATCACACCAATTTCATTACACTTCTGATCAAGATATGAATTCTATTGACGTACGTCCAAAATTTATAAAGATATTGGTTAATTTATTAAGGTAAATTATGCGCTTTCTAGAGGGTTTAAAACATTGTTAGGTTTATATATGAAGTCTCACTGTCAAGTTGCATCAATCATGATCATTCTGGATCCGAACCACAAAGATAGGCAATGAGGTTAGCCGTGATCATTGGCTTAAAATTACTCCATTCAAAGAATCTTTGAGAAAAAGAGATACATAGTTGAAGATCTGCCTCATCCTCAGTACAGTATATAGAATCCTTATCACCCAAATATATCTCTACTATACTGTAACATAAGGACACTTCTACCATTACTGGCAGATTCCTTGCGCAGTAGTGGTCCTTTATTATCATAAAGTTATCCCGGTCGAACCTCTTTGTTCGGCTTCTTGTTACTCTTTTTTTCTCAGTGTAATTATCATATAACAAAAAAATTATTTTAAAATAATTATTATTTTAAATTTTTAATATAACATTAATTATATTTTTTATTTAACTATATTTCTTATAGACAGACAATGGATACAGAATTAACATTTTGTGTTCTCATGATGAGATAAAAAAAATAAGGATCCTTTATATTAAAATATATTTCATAAAGAAATATGCTCAAAATTTCATTAAAAATGATACATCTTATTATTAAGCACAAATGTTTTTTTACTCATAAATGATAAGTACTTATAAATAAAATATAAGTTTAAATATGTTTTTAATATGACTTAAATATATTTTTCCCATTAGAAATATATTCCTTTTTTAGATTGCTACTTATTCAAAAAAAAAATGATTTTGCTAGTCAATGTTTATGGTTTATTGGTTTTGGTACCTGTCATTAGTGTTTGTTCGTTAAGTGATGATGTGATAGACAGAGTGTCACATCATCACTAGCACATCATTGTCATGTAAGCCAATAACAATGTTTTCTTATTTTTGTTGTTGTTGTTAGAGTCGACTAAGCCGACACAAACTTCAGATATGAAGTTAGCTTGTCGGAGATGGAGATGGAGTTGTAGTTGACGTCGAGGAATATGTTCTTCAAATCAGAGAGGGATTTGGGAAGAGGATCGACAAGGAATGGTGGTGAACTTGACGAGTACATAGATCTTGTCGACAGCGGGGTTGAGGCGGCCGATGAGACCGGGGGAACCTGCCATGGGGTTGTCAAGGTTGAGCACGATGACCTTGTTGGAGTCGCAATAAATGTTAGTGAAGTTTCATTGGTCCGCGATGAAGTCCCAAGAAGAGAAAAAATTGAAATCTCACATGTCTTCTAGTGTATAGCATTCATGATAAAAAAAAAATGGATTCATGAGTGTCTACACTACTAATATGAGTACTATATGGTGTGGTTCCTTATATGGTGTTGTCAAACATAAGAAAAATTTGTTAGTTCAACCAATAATCTCAAATCTGAAGTTAGTATCAGCTAAGTTGATGCTAACAACAACACATAAAAAAAGTTTATTAAACTAACGTGATGATGATATGACATTGTATCTATCACGTCATCACTTAATGGACAGACACTAACGACATGTATCAAAACCAAAAAATTAGAAGTATCAAGTAACAAAATAAAATTAAAAAATTGGATAATTTTTTATTATGAAAAAGGGATATATCTCACATAGGAAAAACATATTTAAGCTTTTTAATATCTTAAATTTGGGACTCTTAGTCTCCAAAATTTAAATATCTTTTTCAGTCTCTGATTTTGAAAAACTCTCTTTTTAGTCTCTCTAAAAAAGAAAAAAAATCTGGGTAACCCCAAAATCAATCTGAATTTATTTTATAGAGAAACAATAAAAAGAACATTTTTAAAAGAAATTTGAGAAAGTAATTAGAGTTTTACAAAAAAAATGTGAATAGGCATTTAATTTTTTTGGTAGAAATTATAATTTAATTCACTCTTTTTCATAAAAAAATATCCTTAGCCGATGATTAGAGTCTAACTCCTTTCAAGACATAGAGTTCATTAGAGTGAGTTTTGTCTCTTCCAACAAAACAACTTTTGTATCCATAATGCTTGGATAAGTTAAAATTTAGGAACCAGATGAGTTTTGAAAATATGGACAAGATGAAGTTATTGTCAAAAGAATTAAAAAAAAATATATATATATATATAATATGTTTTGTTCCATGTATTTGCTGTCAAATTTGGTTTTATTCCCTGTTGTTTCAAATTGAGGTTCCTATACTTTAAAGAATAGGTGGATCTAGCCCTTATTTGGTCCGTTGGTTGTTAATGCTTAATGCATAGAGATTAAATTCACCTATTTTTTTTACAGTATAAAGACAAAATTGATTGGTTAATTTTATATAATCATCACTCTCTTTCATTTATTTATTGCTTTTTTATCTGTAAAAAATAATCTAGGATGACTACTATTTTAGGACGAAGGGAGTAATAAACTTTTGCAATGGATTGACACTTTGTTAACCTGTCACATTTTCACTTAATTGATTATATGACACTCTATTTAAAAAAAATGTAACAGGTAGTAAATTTTTTTAAAAAAAGTAAACTTTATAGGTAATAATAGTACAATGAATTATATTACAAATATGAAAAATATATTTAAGTCTTATTTAAATATTTGATTTTAACGATCTATCTTTCTTAATATGCAATAATTTATTTTTATCTCTAGATTAAATTTCAAAACTAACTTATCACTTTATCACTTGTAACGATCCTAGTCGATTCAAACCAAATTGACCTAATACAAAAAAAAATGTATTAACCTACGACTAGATATTATTTTTGTCCAAGTTTTTGTATTAAAGCATCTTTTAGAGTTGTTTTGGTTGAAGGACAAATATCAATCATATGTTTTATCCACGTTAATTGTTCCATTGTTGTACATTTTTTCATTTATATGAGGTTTTTAATGGTCCAATGATCTGCTTGAATTTTTTCTGATATTTTTCTTAAGATTCTATAAAGTATTTTTTAGAATGTTAAAAAGAAAATATTGTTATGGAAAAATACATTCTATAATAATAATAATATCACTATTCGGAGTATAAGTAGCATATATGATAAAAAAAAAAAAAACAAATGGGAGTATACTTAGTAAAAAGGTAGAGTGGATATAACAAAAGTTATTTATAACTTGACTAAGTTTACTATAATAGTACAATGTTTCGTCATTAGGTAGGGGTATTTATAGTTAAGTTTAATTTGGAATTATGGAAAAATAAAATCAGAACCAATTAGTTTTAATTGGTTTGATTTAGATATTTTTTTTGTCTAATCCGAATGAAACTAATCAAATATTAAATGGCTTGGTTGAAGTCAGATCTTCGAATATCCAACAAATAAAAAAATAAAGAGTAAATTACTTTCGCAACTGTGTTTTGCTCAAATTTCATTTAATACCCCTCCTTTTTTGCACGTTACTTTTATTCACTCTATTAATGCTGTTAACTAACTTCAATTGAATGTAAATCATAAATTATGAAATTACCCTTATATTTTATTAATTGTAAAACCCAAATTATCTTCTTTCAAATAATTTCAGAATTTATGATTTACGTTCTATTTTTCTTCACCATTTGCGAGTATTGTTCCTCTTCTTCTTGTTGGTGAATTCTTTTTAGCGTCCAAGGAGTGTGAGTTTCTCTTTCTCTCACGACGTTCACGTTCCATTATTATTCACTGTTTGCGAGTTCTCCACTGTTTCTCTTTCAGTTTGAGAGTTCTTCACTGTTCCTCTTCTAGTTCGTGTCGTTCATGAGTGTTCACAAACGCCTCTGTTTGTCTTCCTCTTTGACTTTCACGAGCGATCTATTTCTCTTCTTGTTCCATGATTTCTATTTCACGTTAGAGTTATACTTGTAAGTGACCATTGGATCTTGTATATATGTTACTTTTTAAGATTATTTATTTAATTTTGATTATTTATTGTTTTGTCTGTTTCTGAATGAGGTTTTAATGGGAGACCAATTTGTGATCACTTATTATTTTTAAAATCATTTGTTTATTATTGTTGATTAAAATAGTTTGGATGTTTGAGACTACATGAAACACAAATGAATGAATAGGAAATTATATAAACTGGAATACATGGGTCCTGAAATAGGCAACATATATATTTTGGTCCACTTTATGGACTAACGGGATGAACCAAGTGAAATGTGCAATTTTAATCCTAATAACACTGCATACCAACAAGGTGGATTCATGTCCAACAAAAAGCTGGGTTTCACGTCCAACAAAAAGTTGGGTTCACATCCAATTACAGAAAAAACAAAAATAAGCAAGAGTCTTAAAATATTTTTAGGTTGAGAGGAAGAAGATGAAGGTATTTAGGATATAAAATTTCATTAAAAGTCATGTGATCGACATGTGTCTAATTTCTGTTAAATTATTAAATGTTGTTTAAGAGGGAGGGGATTTAAGTGTAATGTGAGCTAAACAATTAAAAGATTTTTTATAGGATGCAAAAAATGAGGGGTTTCACATAAAATTTGAGTAAAACACAATGTAAAAGTGTAATTTACTCAAAAATAAAAAGTAACTATGTTTTGAAAAAAAATTAAAATAACATGATTTTTTTTTCCAAAATCTGACAAACAATGTTATCATAAAAGAATGTAAATACATATTTTAGTGTAATTGACTTACACTAACTAAACAATAGCATAATTTATATAAAACAATAACACACGATCATTAATTGATTAGTAAATCTATAATAAGAAAAGGAAATAAATCAAATTAACCAACACAAAGTTTGTGAAACCTATGAAAGGATTCAAAACACACACAATAGTATGATTAGTTTTGTTCGGGTTTGAAAAGTATAATTTTGATACTCAAATCAATCAATATCAATTTTCAAATGATTCAATTCGATTCCAATCCAAACTAAAAAAATGAACCAATTTAATTAGTTTGATTCATATTATCTAATTGATTGGATTGATCCAAAGTGATAAACATCCTTATCTTTGAACGCTTTTTTTTTTAATGTGATATAAAATTTCAAGACAAAATAAATAAGTGTCCACATTATTATAAAATTGAAAATTGGGTTTTCTCACTTAGTTGATTCCAATAGGGGTGTAAGTGGCTCAAGATAGATTAAATTTAGTTTAATTTCTTAACTCAATATAATTAAATTTAATTGGGTTACGTTATATTTACGCTTTTGTTAGCAACCAGCAGGGCGGACGTACATATGCTGGAGGGGGACCTTGGCCTGATTTTTTTAATTATATATATATATATATAATATTTTAAAATTAAATTAATTATTTCGTTCAACGATTTGGATTATTGAAATTATAGTATTTATTTTTTTATTTTATTTTATTTGTTGAGAAAATATTTTATTCTCTTTTTAATATTTATTACTAAAATAATAATATGTTTTCTTCTATTTAGACAAATATACTATTTTTTATAAATATTATTTTTATTTTATAGTCTTCATCATTGAAATAATTATAATTTTTATCTTTTTTAAAACAAAATATTTGATGTTATCTATTTTCTTTGTTAATATCTTTTTCTTTTATAATATATTATTGTTATTTTAAAGGTTATAAATATTAACATTTGTAACCAAATGATATTATTATTATTTTTTATATTGATTTGATTATAGTTGATTGAGAAATATTTTTATTTGTAATTAATCTTTATCAATTAGATAAAACATACACGACATTTTTACAACTCAAATTTTAGGATTCAATAAAATCATTAAAATTGTTTTATAACTCACATTTTTACTTTTAATTACTCATATTCTCTTACATACGACATAAAAAAATTAATCAATTATTATTTTCTACTATATATTTATTATATAATCTGGTTGGATTGAATTTAATCAAATTTAATCGAATTTAAAACTCATGAACCCATTATCCCATCTAAAATTTATTTGGATGTGTTAATTAAACAAAAACCAATCCAACTCAATAATTTTACCCTCAAAAATATAAATTAAGTTGGACAGATTTGTATGTTAGACACAAGTCCCTTACACTCCTTGATTGCAAGTGTACCTCACATGAGTTGTGTCGGTTAATTTATGAGGTGAATTAGATTCTTTTTTCCCAACCCATTGTAATTACTAATTAAGATCTTTGACTAACAATAATATCTTAGAGTGTGTCCATGACTTAATCAAGATATCTGACTCTCAATAATATCCCAAAATGTCCCTTAATCAAACTCATTATGGAACTAATCTTCAGTTTAGTCACAGGTAGCACATAGAATTTAATCGGAGTTTTTTTTTTTCAGCCGCTTCTCCATGATTTGAGCTGGATTACAATTTTGAAATAAAATAAGATCAGATCTAAATTTTTAAAAGAAAATTTAAGTTCGTTTAAGAGCGACTCCTTATAAAGAATTATTCTTGATAAAAAAAATCTCTTCATAAAATTTTTTCTTCAATAATTTTTTGTCCATATTAAAATTTTATTAATTCAAGCATAAAATTAACAGTTGTTATTAAATAAATTAAGTCTATAAATTATATAATTTTAAACTTTTTTATAGATCGATAAATTAATTCAATATAACATATAATATACTTTTTAAAAATGTTAAGCAAATATTGTCTTTAATATTATATAACTACAAATCTTTAATTTATTAAAATTTTAATGTGTATAATTTTAATTTTAATCAATATCAAAATATTAAATTGTTGAATTAATAGAAATTAATATGTGCAAGGCTATGCGGTTATTGTGCAAAGAATTATTAACTTTACCATTACCAATAATAACTTGATCCATCATTAACTATTAAGTGTGAATCAATCTCTTTACACGTGTTTTTTTTTCCTTACACTTGTAATTGTCTTTGGCACAACTTGTACTCTTATTAATATATATATATATATATTTGTAGATAAAGAAAGTGAGCCAATCAGGAAAAAAAACTACTTAGTGAGTGTGATGGACTAATTCTACCGTAGTTCACAAATGTGAAGACCAAATTCATCGATTTTAAAATAAAGGGAGTAAGACCAAATTTTTCATAAATCAAAAACATATTTTATTATTAATATAATTTAAATTATTTTACTATTAAAATTATCATCAAAAGTGAAATAGAAGATTAGACTTTAAAGAAAAATAAAGCGTTTAATTTTCATAAAATGTCTATGTAAAGAATTTTAAATTATCAATAATCATAAATTAGAATATATATATATATATATATTATGATTTGTTGGATTTTCGTTTTCTTATATTATGTTTCTCAATTTCTATTTTTTGGATAAAGTTTAGAATGTGATTCATTCAATGGACACTTTCAATCTACTAATCTTGATCTTATCTTAAGATGTTCAGTTATGATGGGAAGAGCTCTATAAATAGAATCGGGTGCTTTATGTTTTAGATCATCAAGTCTATTCTTTTTTTTTTTTTTTTCAGAAAACACATCATTGAGTTTGAGCGAGTAAAAATATGAAAAATTAAACTCAATATTAAGAAAGGTCGATTTTTACATTTGGTATCAGAACTAAATATATTATTTATTTTACTATTAAATGGAGGTAAGTATCTCTGAAATTTATTTTTCTTTTCTACTTTCCGTATTTGATCTAAATATGTTATTTATAATTATTAACATGTTCAGACCTATATATTTACTTTTACATTTGGTATCAGAACTAGCATTTAGTAATATATGCATATAATTATTCAATAAACTCATTAATATTAACATGCATAAATTATTTATAATATTATATGCTTAAACAAACACCATAAATAAACATACAATTTAAATAAATAAATAATTTAAACACATAACTTATCTTTCAGACAATTTATTACATAAATAAATTAATTATGAGAAACTTTAATTCATAATATAAATAATTATTAATTAAAGACATTAAATAATTTTATAAAACTTAAATAGTAAAAACACCTATATGACTGGGCAACCGTACAAACTGTTATAAAACCTCCAAATGTTTCAAAAGCAACGTGCGCGAGCTAACATGCATAGGCCTTCTAGGGAATTTTTAATATTATTCATTGGTCAAGGCATGGTCCACGGTAGTAGCAAAAAAAAGAAAAGACACGGGAGGAAAGAATGAACAAAGGATCGAGTGTTTTTATAATAAATGAGTCCGAGTTACATTAAGGATAGACTGTTGTTTTAATAACCAGTTCACGTTACATTGTCTTTAATATTGAGCCGGATCATTATGATCCATTTGTGACCACAGATTTGAATAAAAATCTAATAGTTTTAATTCGTTTTGAACATTCAACTTCATATTTTAATTCATAAAATATCCATATTTCAATAAAATAACATTTTAAAATTTAAGTGTCTTTATTGAAATATAAGTATTCTATTTTGAATGTTTTAATTACTAAGAAGACATGTAATCATATGAAAATTGAATTTTTAAATTCTATTAATTAAAATATGAAGTTCAATGTTAAAAATAGTCGAAAACTATTGACTTTTTTATTCGGACTTGCAAGTCGCAACCGAATCATAATGACCTGACTCAAAGTTGATTTATTATAAAAACATCCAATCCTTTGTTCATTCCTTCCTCCCAAGTGACCGTGTCTTTTCTTTTCCTATTATTTATTTATTTAAATTGTATATTTATTTATGATATTTGTTTAATCATGCAATATTATAAATAATTTATGCACATTAATATTAATGAACTTATTGAATAACTATATGCATATATTATTTATTATAACTTTGTATGTATAATAATTATAAAATTATACACAAAAATTTAATCTTATCGGGAGTAAGATTTGTTTTCTTGTGTTATACTTGGATGATATTTTGCTGCCACTAATGATAAGAATTTGCTATATGAGGTGAGACAATTTCTCTCAAAGAACTTTGATATGAAGGATATGGGAAAGCCTTATATGTCATTGGCATTTAGATGCATAGGGAAAGATCTCGAGACATTTTGAGTTTGTCTCAAAAGACCTATATTAACAAAGTTTTAGAAAGATTTAACATGAAAGATTGTTCACCAAGTGTAGCTCCTATTATGAATGGTGACAAATTCGATTTGAGTTAGTGCCCAGAAAATGTTTCTGAGCATGAACACATGAAGAATATTTCATATGCTTCAATTATTGGAAGCCTTATGTACGCTCATGTTTGCACCAGACCTAACATTGCATATGCTGTTAGAGTTTTGGGAAGATATCAGAGTAATCCAGGTATTGACCAATGGAAAGTTGCAAAGAAAGTAATGAGATATCTTCAAGGAACAAAATATTACATGCTCATGTACAAACAGACTGATTGTTTGGAGGTGATTGGCTACTCAGATTCAGACTATGCTTGCTATGTTGATTCAGGAAAATCAACATCTAGTTATATCTTTATGCTAGTTGGTGGAGCTGTATCTTGGAGAAGTGTCAAGCAGACCTTGACTGCTACTTCTACGATGGAGGCTGAGTTCGTTACCTGTTTTGAGGCTACCTCGCATGGTGTATGATTGAAGCATTTCGTGTCTGGGCTTAGAGTTATGGACTCTATTTCTAGGCTATTGAAGATGTAATGTGACAACTTTGTTGCGATATTCATGGCTAAGAACAACAAAAGTGGAAGTCGAAGTAAACACATCGACATCAAGTACTTAGCCATAAGAGAACTTGTTAAAGAAAAGAAAATTGTCATTGAACACCTTAGCACTAAGTTAATGATTGTCGATCCTTTAACTAAAGGCATGCAACCAAAGAATTTTATGGATCATGTAGTACAAATAAGACTTGATTCAATGATATGATTTCATTGTAAGTACGATTGTTATTTTAAACTCTCATTTAGTTTGATGTTTTCACATATGGTTTTGTGCACATAATCATTTATTTATCTTGAGAAATATCATTAAGTTTTGATCTATAATAAATATATGGTTTATTTATTAAGTTGAGAGCTAGCATTTAGAAACTTTATTCATATTCTATTTCTTATTATGACTAATGTTGAGTTAAATGGACCAAGTGGAAGAATGTTGGATTTTCGTTTCTTTATATTCTGTTTTTTGAGTTCCTATTTTTTGAGATAACAATTTCATTATGTGGTTCAATCCACTAACCCATGATCTTATCCCAAAGAGGTTGAGCTTTGTGATGGACATAGCTCTATAAATAGAATCGAGTGTTTTATGTTTTAGATCACTAAGCCTATTCATCTCTTCAATAAACACACCGTCAAGTTTGAGCTTGTAAGGGTCTGGAAAGCTAAAACTCCGAAGTTTAAGAAAGGTCGATAGCAATGGTTGAAGATAGGTATTTCTGAAATTTATTTTTCTTCTCTGCTTCAGCTATTTAATCTAAATGTGTTGTTTATATTTGTTAACATGTTCAGACCAATATATCTATTTTTACATGATTTGTAAAATAATTATTATAAAAAAATTTAATAAAATTTATCATGTATGATAATATGTGACTGGATAAGAATGTAAAAATTAGTGTATTCTTATTAAATTCAAATAAAAATATAGTAAGTGATTTAATGAAGAAATTAACCGAGTTTTTTTTTTTTGTTTTTGTTTTAATAAGAGGTATTTGGAGTTTTTATTTGACATCCAACTAATTATCTCCATCAAAATAATCAATTTTGGGATTAAATGGTACCTCTAGTTACAACTCCATATTCAAGTAGAGGATCAATCTCATACCTTAATTATGAGACCCAAGTTTAAAACCACTTATGCCAACAACTTTTTATAACTATGATGTGGAGGAGGGTAGATTGTCCTCGTGGATAATTTATTGATTTTGCCGGAGTGATTAGTAGAGAAGGGTATTAACCAAGAAACTGTTGCAAAATTAGGCCTTTTGCCATTATTGCAGGCAAGGAACCAAGAATATTGAGACTTTTAAGAGAGATGGAAAATGCATGGCATCTAGTCTGGTCCTAAAATGGCCGCAAAAGCATAAAGGGAAAGCTCTAATTAGATAGAATATTTGGTCAATGTAGAAGGTTCTGCAATTAAAGTGGTACGTAGTCTTTTTTTTTTTTTTTAATTCTAACCTTGTAAAAGAACATGCAGAACATATGCTGCTTGTAACTAAAAGGCTTTTTTTTTTTTTTTATAGCTCAAAGTTTCTGTTGAGAATTAGATTCTGAAAATATTGTTGGAAAACATATACCATGGCCTTCACAATAATATTGTTGTATTCAATTTGCATGCATTACTTCACTCATAGCAGATGGTGAAGCAAATTAAATTGAACTCTGCACTCATAGACACAAAATCACAAATTTATATATAAACATGAATTGAAGTTGAGGGTATCCTTGTGATTTCATGAGGGTAAAGCAAAAACAATGAAAAATACCTTAATTTCTTTCTATAGCATAGGATGATGGCAGGTTTTCCATGTTGGACCCATTTCTCTTATTATGCTTTCACTTTTGTCATTCTTACAAAGGTTGAAGCTAACACTTAGATCCTGTCTCCTTGGCGATTCCTCATAATGAGTTGTGCTCTCTAAAATGATTGCTCGGCTTCATTTGCCGTCGTGGATTATATTTCTGGATGTCATAACCATTTCGGGTTAGTCAGTAGTTGAAATTATACTTATAGGAGAAGTTAAAATGTTTTACCTTTTTCTTGAAAACTGATTTTAACACCAATAAATTATTCATCCGAGTGGTATTAAATTCAATCCCCCTTAAGTAAGGACTCGAGTTCGAACCTTGTGGATAGAAAAAATGTAATTAAGAAAAAGAGAATCCCACTAAAAATGACCAACCAAATTCACTGACAAAAATTAGATATCGATAAATCAATACAATGATAACAAAAAGAAAAACTTGATTTTCATTTATGGATAAACTAATTTTAGTCTTCAAGAGAAGTTTATTTTATTTTTTAGTTATTTTCTTCCCCTCTAAATACTTATAAGTATTTAGAGAAACTTATGCAAGCATAACTTTAATTATTACACCAATCATGAGGTGAGACTAAGATTTGGATGCTCTTGATGTCCATTTACATATTCAACTGTAAGAGTCACTGGTATATGGCATGGTAGGGAACATTTTAAAGAGCTTTTTGAATCTCTCCCAACAATCATAGAGAGACTCAACCTACATTTGACCTTAATTAAATTTAGGAACTAATTATATTTCATAAGTAACTTGCTGAGCATAAACTAACATTTCAATATCCATAGGTATAGATGCCAATATGAATTATCAACTGATTATAATTATGTTCCATCAAAGATTTTGTTTTTCTTATTTGTTTTATTGGATTATTGCTAGCTATGAATCTTGTTATAGCTATCACAAAGGATTACAACTTTACAACTTTAGTTGTTATTATTCTCCCCCTTAAACCAACCCCCCCCCCCCCCAAACCCAATAATTTACTTAATGCTCAAACGACATATTTATATGCTCCCCCTATATATAGATATGTGTAGTCTACCTATTGATGCAAATATCCTGCTGCTAATAGTTATGCTCCATGTTCCATGTGCTACTTGTTATGCTCATGTCTGTAAATGATCCTGAAATGATTTACTTCTGAAGTATTTTAGTTACACACTCAGGATATCTATCAATTATATGGTGGGAAATCTTTATTGTGTGTGTGTGATACTTCAAAATCTTTGTTAGCCGATGTAAGAATTTCTTCAGTTCATCCACTACTGACTTGTTTGTATAAGAGAAGTTATTTCAACTGGATCAAGACAAATATTCATCTATCAGCTGTGATACAATGGATATCAACTTCAACAACTTGTGAACTATTTTCTCAATCACCAGAATGTGGCCTTCCACCTAGATAACAACAACTTTGTATTGCACAATCATGAACTCATGAAGTGGGGACTTAAGTGTAACTATTTAGTTACAACAAAATATTCCGCATTATGAAACTCACTAGCGTACCACAAGTGGTGTCTACATTGTCCAGAAGTAATTGAGAACATTATTTACGTCAGTCATTTAATTCTGTGGGTCTGACTGATTTTGTGAGTCTACATCTGTGAGACCAAATGCATCACAAGTACTAACCCTCCAAAAGTAAACAATATTTTCCCACTAAAAATAATGTTATGATTACACTGGTCATTTGGACAACTTTGATTCAGCTAATCATAGAGACATCCTAATCCCATTGTAAATCTCACTAAACTTTGTCGATATGTCCATATCCAAAGAAAAATGTATTTTTGGACAATCTTGAATTGTCTATAATTTGAGAGAGAAAGAAAGAGAAGAGAAATACACCATTGATTTAATCAAAGATATATTGTGTGTACTAAGTCAGATAAGTTTTCTATGATCTACATTCTTCCGAACAAAATTATCATAATGGCTTCCTTCTCCTAAGGCATATGCCATTTGAAAATTCAGGGCATTTGGACGATTTTAGGGTTGGTTATTGGAAATAAAATGGTACCTTCAGGATCAGGTTGGATAAAAGAATCTTTAGGATGGCATGAAAGTTGGTTTGTGCTTCTCCAAAGTAAGGCACCTTGTCATTGGATTCAATAACTTTCACTATCCTTAACAGCGAAAGAAAACGAAACAAAAATAAATAAAATTAAAGCCTTTCACTATCCCGAAGTTGATGCAAAGTTGTATCGGACACTTCGTTTCTGTTTGTAATGGGTATGGATTATATTTGAGAAATATTAAAAACACATTTTTTTTGTGAAATAATAATAATCTTTTTTCTTATTCGTGGTATCAGAAAATTTACAATAAATTTAATAAACTGAGTTAGACATCCTTAATTAATGATACACCTTCTAATATACTCTTTCTTTTTCTAACAGGCTTTCTATTATTAAATTGAAATTTGATAAAATTCACAAAATTGTGTAAGTCTTACTACTTTCTTAATGAGTCTTACTCATGATTTCGTCATTTTTAATCAATTTAAAAAAATCTCATTATAATTATAATTTTCAACTTACTATGTGAATTACTGAATTTCCTTGGAGTCTTAGGAAACAACTAAACAAGGGAGAGAAGAAAAAAAGAGATTCATATTAAAAACTGAAATAACTAATCACTCTAAAGGGTGTTTCTTTTTTCTGCACTTTTCATATTAAATGATCATTCCGAAGCAATTTGGGGGGTGGGGGGGGGGGGGGGGGGGGGGGGGGGGGCTGCAGGAAGCAATTGTCCACTCTTACATAATCATCAATTCATGTGTTTCTTTTGGTGGGCTAGTTGTCGGTGATCCATGTTCGGCTTTCACAACATGTGTTGGGTTTGGTTAGGAGATTCATTTTTGCTTTCTTGGCATATCTTTACTATTTGAGGTTGGCTTGGTAGTACACATCTTGTGTTCGATTTTTGGCCTTTTCATTAATAAATTTTGTTCTTCCTTTGAAACAAAAATAACCATGACGACTTGAATAAAGAAAATAAGATAAATAGTCAAATTTTTCCTTTTAAAAAAATCAAATTTAGTCTTTCAAAAGAATTTGAAAGAATCAATCTCTTTCCTATTTGAACCAAGCTCTCGAACAAGCTAACCAACTGATCCTTGCTCCCAAGTGACTTGACTAAGTTTTGTATTCCCTCTCTAATGCTTATTTTATATTTAAAATAAAACTAAATATCATTTTTGTCCTTATTTTCTTTAAAGATTATTTATCTTTATTTTTCAATTTTTAATTAAAAACATGAGTGTTCATTTCATTAATTTTTAAATTTTTAAATAATTAATTTAAAATAATAGCAGAAAAAATACTACTACATTTACTGATACTTATAACATAAATTTTATATTATTTTAATAATAATTTGAAACAAAATTACGCATTTCAATAATAATAAATAAATAAACGATTCTCTACGGCCTCTACTTATTTATTTTCTTTGCTTATATCCTATGTCCATGCTATTTTAAGTGAAATAATAAATAAATAAAAAAGCACAGACACACTTGCGCCCACGAAGAAGTTTCATAATCGATAAATACCCGCCCCTTTGTCACCGTCGTTTCATTTCCATTTCAATTCAAAACCCCAACGGCCAAACCCCAAACCCTCTCTTCAAGAACGAGCGCAATGGATTCGCAAGAAGATGATCGTAGTTCCGAGTCTTCAGAATCGTCAGCGTCAGACAAATTCCTGTTGGGCTTCATCATCTCCAACATCGTGGGCATGAACCACGTCTCCGGCACCCTCCGCGGCCACCGTCCTCTGGTGGGCCTGGCCCGCCAGCCTAACGACCCCAACTACCCAGACGCCATCCAAGTTGTCAACACCCACGGCCTCACCGTCGGCTACGTCGAACGCTCCGTCGCCGCCGCCCTCTCCCCCCTCATGGACCAAAACCTCGTCAAACTCGAAGCCATCGTCCCCACCGCCAGCAATGAGCGCCGCATCTCCTGCCAGATTCACGTCTTCGCCCGCATTTCCGACTTCAACGCCGTCAAAAACGCCATCGAGAACGCAGGGCTCAAGATCATCACCGACTCCGACGCCTCCTTCACCCTCTCCGAGTCCGTCGCCGTCAAGGAGACCCGCGCTCAGAAGAAGTCGTCCTCCATCGACGCCATTTTCAATAAAGTCAACCAAAGCTACTCCGGCAAGAACCCTGCTATCCCAATCCTGGAGCCTCCGAGGACCATCATCAAAACAGAGCTTCTCCAGCACCAGAAGGAGGCTCTCGCGTGGCTCGTCCATCGCGAAAATTCCGATGATCTCCCGCCGTTCTGGGAAGAAAATGAAGGCAAATTCGTTAATATCTTGACTGATTATCAATCGGATAACCGGCCTGACCCTTTACGAGGTGGCATCTTTGCCGACGAAATGGGGTTGGGAAAGACCCTAACTTTGCTTTCTTTGATTGCTTTTGATAAAAGGAGCCAAGTGGGTGTCTCTAAGAAGTGGAGAACGGACAGAAAGTCTATTACTTTGGACAAAAGAAGAATGCGTGAAAGTGAGAATGAAAGTGAGAGTAGCTCCCCTGAGAAGGGATTTAAAACAAATGCAACCTTGGTGGTGTGTCCTCCTTCTGTTATGTCGACGTGGATCTCGCAATTGGAGGAACACACTGTGCCTGGTGCATTGAAGACTTACATGTATTATGGAGAAAGGAGGACCGATGATCCTTTTGAACTCAATAGTAATGATCTGGTGTTGACCACTTATGCTACTTTGGCTGGTGAAAAGAATATGCCCAAGATGCCGGCCAAGAATATGCATTGGCGGAGAATTGTGCTGGATGAGGCACACACCATCAAGAATTTCAATGCTCAGCAGAGTGTGGCGGTTACCAAGTTGCGTGCTCAGTGCAGATGGGCTGTCACCGGGACGCCGATTCAGAATGGTTGCATTGATTTGTTTTCTATAATGGTCTTTTTGCGGTTTCAACCCTTTTCAGTGAGACAACAATGGAGAGAGTTAGTGCAACGATCTCTTAATAACGGCAAAGACAAAGGGCTCGCACGTTTGCAGGTAACATCATCATTGATGTATGATTAGTTATTTTTCTGATCAGAGGTTGGTTGGTTGGTTGCCATTGCAAGTATGCATAAACTGTAGTGTAACATTAGCTTAGGCTTGTTTCAAGGTTTTGTTTTGTTTATATGTGGCTGTTGTTATGCTGAAATGCAGTTGAATCTGAATTTTGGTGCTTAAATTTAATGATGCTTACTGATTATTCTTGGTGTATTTTGTTTTCTATCTTATATTTTTGTGTAAGGTTATGGTTTTCCTGGCTTATTTTGTAGATTTTGATGGAGGCAATTGCTTTGCGAAGAACAAAAGATATGGCATTGGTGGGGCTGCCATCCAAAACCATTGAGATTTGTTATGTCGAGCTTTCTTTCGATGAACGTCAACTGTATGATCAGTTGAAACAGGAAACAAAGATGGTGTTGAGTAGGTATGGCTATGGTGACAGTCTAGTGTCCCATTATTCTGCTGTACTAAGTAGGATTCTAAGACTTCGCCAAATCTGTACTGATTCAAAACTGTGGAATGGTCAGTCGCTACTCCTAAAAAATATTGAAGGTATATTTTTTCCTTTCAGATATTTACTTGATAGTTTCCTCTACTTGGTCCAATTAGGTTTCTCAAGCTTTCTTTTTCAGTTCCATAATTGCTTCATCCTGAATTTAGTTTAAAAACATTATGTGTCTAAGATATTTTTCTCATTCAATTTCATAGAAACTTTTACCAGCAATGACAAATAACAAAATAGTACCATATTGATTATTTCATGCATGTATCACCATCCTTAGAGGTCAGATCACCATTTTTGTTTTATCAAATAGTGAAAGGTACAAGAGAGGAGTAGCATCTGCCACTGACATTAGCAACTGTTTGTCTATGGATTGTTCTTACAGGCCATTGAGAGATTAAAGGAGTAGATTTAGTTGATAAACTGTTTAGTAGTTGAAGTTAGCTATTATGTCTTCAGCTAATTAAAGGGTTGGCATTGGGAGGTTGAGAGTGTCTTGTGGTCTTGAGAACATAACTCTGGATGAATGCATAAATTGCTGTTCATCTAAATGGAACATTTCAGCTTTATGAGGTTCTGATTCTCTGAAGCATTGTTTGTATGACATTATATGAATGAACTAAGATAGAACTGAGGAAGTTCTATGTGGTTGAATAATTTATGTACCTATCTTATAAAAAATTGTTGTTTTCTTATTGGGGTGTGGAAAAGTACCTTCCTCGAGTTCAATTATGTAGCTGTTGAACTGAAATCCTTTTCTTAATGTGTGTGCATACATGAAAATGTAAGTTCTTGGGTAGGGGAGTAGGATGTGGACACTAATGGAGGATCAACCCTCCAATTCTATCATCACTTCAAATTGAGCTACATGCATATTGGCAGAATATTTTATTTTAAGCAATGAGGTCACAGTTACATGTAGTGAGAAATGGAAGATTATACTCATTTCATCTTCACATTTAGATTTTGACAAATAGAATCTGTGATCGTATGTCCAAATGTATATGTGAATTGTTAGGAATATAGTATTATGCTCTGAAAGGTGTACCAGGGGAAGGGGTACAATACTAATAGGAAGGTAGTAATTTACTTGATGATTGGTAGACCAACTTGGCAATTTCTGTCCATTTTTTAATCTTTGTGGCTGTGAAACTCTAGATGGTGAATGACTTCTTAGCAGCTTAATTCGAATGGGAAAGGAAGGATTGCCTGCTAAAAGGAAAACAATCATTATGCAATTAGAAATGTCTCTTTTGTAATCAATGTATTTGATTTGATTCTCCTTGGATGTGATTATTTATAATTAAGTTATTGTTTTCTACTATTTTATATTTTGAGTTTGCTGTGTTTGATTGAATTTGCTTTGACCATTTGCAAAATGATTATTGTCAATAAGTCTGTTATGTAGTAAACTGATATTTAACAATATATTTGGCTATGTAATTAGTGATGGATTTCTCTTTTTGACTCAGTGAAACTTACAATTAAATTAGTATTCAGGAGAGTTATGAATCATGTATAACAAGGTTTTATTTTACTAACAGTTCATGGTTTGTTTCTAAGCAGATGCCTCTAATAATCCTGAACTGCTGCAAGCCTTACTTGGGCAGGTGCAAGATGGTGAAGATTTTGAATGTCCAATTTGTTTGTCTCCCCCGATAGAGATTATGATCACACGTTGTGCTCACATCTTCTGCCGAGTCTGTATTCTGAGAGCTCTACAAAATAAAAAATCATGTTGTCCTCTTTGCCGGCGCTGCCTCAGACAATCTGACTTGTTCTCAGCCCCTCCCGAGTCTTTCAAGGCAGATAGTGCTGAAGAGTGCTCATCATCACTAACAGGGTTGTCCTCCAAAGTGTCTACATTGATAAAACTTCTTACAGAATCGAGGGACCAACATCCAGCTGCAAAGTCCGTTGTATTTTCACAATTTCGAAAGCTGCTATTGTTATTGGAAGAGCCTCTGAATGCAGCTGGATTCAAGACCCTGCGTCTTGATGGGACAATGAATGCTAAACACAGGGCTAATGTTATTGAGCAGTTTCAATCCCAAGCAATAGATGGGCCAACAGTTCTGCTTGCAAGCCTCAAGGCTTCCAGTGCAGGTATAAATCTCACATCTGCCTCTAGACTGTACTTTATGGAGCCATGGTGGAACCATGCAGTTGAGGAACAGGCGATGGATCGTGTCCACCGCATTGGACAGAAAGAGGATGTGAAGATTGTTCGATTGATTGCTCGAAACAGCATTGAAGAACAAATATTGGCGTTACAGGAGAAGAAGAAACAACTGCCTAGGGAACCATCTGGGACAGGAGGATCAAGGGGCATGGGCATGACTGATATACATTTCCTTTTAGATCACTAGAGATGGTTATTGGTTACATGAAATGGGCAGTGAGTTGCTGAATGTGAATTTTGTCTGTTTGATTTCCTCAAACTTTTGCTGTTGCCCTACAATTTTGTTTGACTGAAACGACAAAGGGTGTATGACTGCTTTTTGATATACAAAATTAAGCAAGTGGAAAGTTGCTTTTTGCTTTTTGAAATTGAAACTTTTGCATGTTTTACAACTTTACCAATGATGCCTACTTGTAAAAGGGTTCTGGTACCACTGGTGGGCTTTTGTATGTAAAGGGGGTAATTTTTTTTACAAATTACCGATTAGGGGTTCATTTTAAAAAATTTACGAAAAAGGGATAAGTCGTAAAATTATTTACGACTTCTAAAAGGAAGGTCGTAAATAATTTTACGACTTTATTTTTTTTATTTTATTTGCTTAAAATCGTATAAATTTTTACGACTTCTAAATTGCTATAATTTTTAATTTACGACTTAAAAGTCGTAAAATAAAATCGTGGTAAAAAATATGACTTTCAATTTATTTTTAAATAAGTCGTATATGACTTCACTTATATTTTAATTTTTTTTATTTCAGTTGGGAAGTCGTATTATATATTACGACTTCCTATTTTTTTTTTTTAAGTCATATAATTCTATACGACTTCTTTTTATTTTTTTATTTTTTAAAATTTTTTTTAAAGTCGTATTCTTCCATACGACTCTTGTTTAGCTTTTTTTTTAGGTTTTTTTTTT
>PYAF01001841.1:684363-698853 GCA_007407185.1 Glycine tomentella
ATAGTTTTTGAATCATTAACAATTAATATAAAAACTTATATAAAAAGATACTTGTCTATTAGACTCTTTTTAAATTACTAATAAATATACTCTTTCTTGTTTTTTTTACATGATATATCAATATCTCATAGAAATCAAATATGTTAAAATAAAAAAAATATAATTTAATTTTATATATTAGCAGTGTAAAACTTTTTACATGATTAACTAATAAAAAACTATCACTCTTAAGATTGTTTTACTGTTAAAATTAACATATTTAGCATGCATAATATTTATTATGATTGAATAACTGTATAAAAAAGTATTTATACAATTAATGCATACACTATTTACAATAAAATTTATTGTATATATTATTAAAAATAAAATGGTTATTTATAATACAAATACTTTTAATATTAAATTTTAAATAAAATTAAACTAATAATATATATTAATAGTATAAAATCGATTTATAGTGATTTTTTTCTCATGAATTGTAGTGGTAGAATAAAAAGATATCCTTGACAGTATAAAAAAGTGTGAATTCATGTGAAATCCTTAAAATACTTGTCAACCTACATTCATTATTTTGAGTTATCACGATGATGTTGATACGAGTTATATTATATCGTTAGTTTTTTCAATAACAGTAATTTTTATTAAAACCTACCGATAATTTTCAGTAGACTTTATCCTTTTAATTATATTTCTTTTATTTACAAAATTTGAAATTAAAATTTTATTTGAAAGATTTGAGTCAAATTATATTTATATCAATCACCTATTATAGAGTATTTCATCCTAAAATAATAATTGTCATAAGTTATTTTTTTATAATCACATCAAGAAAAGTAATTAATAGATAAATAAAAAAATAATACTTTTATAAAATTAACCTTATATCATCATTAAATTATTTATCGATTTTATTATTAATTATTAATATTATAAGAAATATAACTAGACAGATAATTAATATTATATTAAAATAATAATAAAAATAATTATTTTGGGATATATATTTTTTCTCTTGCATAATAATTATAATGGGATTATGGGACGGATGAATGAAGCAGTTCTTTTAACAATAGTAGAATCTAATCACGAATCTCCCAACATAATAATTTTTTTACAGGGTTTGCATATTAAAGTAACTCATAAAATGAATGATTTCAGTAGTATTTCTATTTCATACCGACCTATTTAACAGTTAATTTAATGTTTAGGTAAACGAAACGAAACTAGAACACTAAAAACAGCAATTAAAATTCGATAGCAAACAAAATCCCACACTCTCTCATCTTCTCCTCTTCTTTGTCTTCTCCCTCAGCTCCCCCGTTAGTCAAACACACACTCCATTTCACATCCTCTTCTCAATTCCCCTCACGAGGGCGTGCCGTCCATGATTCAATTTGGGCACGCTTTTCTCCATGTTCATCTGTCAGATTCCGCGCAGAAGAAGAAAAAAAACCCTCCTTTCTAAAATGGGTCTCTCTCTCTCTCTGTTTATTCCCCTCTATTGTGTGTTTCACTGCACCGTGTTTGCTGGCGCTCTTAGATCTGTTTCTTAAGCAGTGCCCACGAGGTTAGATCGCAACATTTCCCTGCCAAAACTGCGTTTGCTACTTTACTCCCTTTGGCGCTGTTTGAAGGATTTTTTTTTTTTTTTTGATTCAGACCCACTTTGCAAGACACTGTTTTGGCCTCTTTTTATGCTACTTTATCCCGAAACAGCAAATGGGTCGCATCGTTTTCATCCTCGGAATTTGATGACGACGACGACGATGATGATGGTGCGTGGTGGTGACATGTGTAATCATGGGGTTGTTAATAATTAGGGGTATATTAGGTTTTCGACTGGTTTGTATTTGTATCTGGTAATGGTGCTTAGATTCAGAAACTTTGTGGTGTTGGCATCTCTGTATCAGGGGTGTTTGCATTTATTGCAATAATAATAATAATACTAATGGGCAACGGCACTTCTCGTGTTGTTGGCTGTTTGGTGCCATTTAATGGCAAAAGTGGGGTTGATTTGGAGTTTCTAGAGCCATTAGATGAAGGGTTAGGCCATTCCTTTTGTTATGTGAGGCCATCTATTTTTGAATCTCCAGCCATTACCCCGTCAAACTCTGAGGTTTACTGTTGATTCTAGTACCCTTGATTCTGAGACGTTGAGTGGCTCATTTAGGCATGAGAGCATTGAAGAGAGGCCTGGTAAGAATGTTGCAGAAACCACGTTCAAAACGATATCAGGGGCTTCGGTTAGTGCCAATGTTTCCACTGCCAGGACTGGTAACCAGAACGCGTTACTTGCTAGCGATGTTCTGGAGCCTGCTGCATCGTTTGAGGGAACCTCGTCGTTTGCTGCAATCCCTTTGCAGCCTGTTCCCCGGGGTTCTGGACCTTTGAACGGTTTCATGTCGGGACCTTTGGAGAGATTTTCTTCTGGTCCGTTGGATAAGGGCGATGGTTTCATGTCTGGGCCGATTGAGAAGGGCGTTATGTCGGGTCCTCTTGATGCCACTGATAAGTCCAACTTTTCAGCGCCACTTGCTCGTGGTCGTCGAAGGCCACACCTGCAGCGCCTCATGAGAAGTGTAAGTGGTCCTATGAGAAACACTTTTTCTTGGACTTTTTCAAGGCACTCCATGGGTGGCAGTTGGGTGCAGCGGTTATTCCTTCACCCAGTGTCTCAACTAGCTTGGAATTCCGAAGAGGCAAAGTTTCGGCAGGAAGTTTCTAGAAACTGTGCTGAGGTTGGATCGTCCGAATTGGAGTATAAACATACACAAAATTTGCAGTGGGCACATGGTATGGCTGGTGAAGATAGGGTTCATGTTGTGCTTTCTGAAGAGCAAGGGTGGCTGTTTATTGGGATATATGATGGTTTTAGTGGACCAGATGCACCTGATTTTCTGATGAGTCATCTTTATAAGTTTATAGACAAGGAATTAGAAGGGTTGCTCTGGGATTTTGAGGATAATCCTGTTGATCCACTTAAACCTGAAGTCCTTAAAAATGGAAATGACATAGTTGCTCTAGAATGTGATAGGGAGGAAATGTCAGATGCTCATACCATTTCAAATGAAGAAAGTTCTTGCTGTTTAGAAAATTCTTGTACCATAATGGTCAAGGATCAATCATCTAATAGTGAGATAGTGGAGGTAAATGCTGAAGTTAAGGTAAATATTGAACAGAAAAATTGTGGAAGTCCCAGTATTGTACATACTGATCCTGAATCTGTTCCAATTGGACAATTGAGTGGTCAAGGCAGAAGAAGTGTGCGACTTTATGAGCTACTTCAGATGGAATCTTGGAATGAACAGTTATCAGAACAAGGCGAGGATTCCGTGGTTCCCGGGGAAATAGCACAAGAGGGGCAAATGGGATTCTGCTCACCTGATGGTAAAGAGGATAGATCTAGACATCCAGACGAAGGTCCCACTACTTCGGGGGAAAATGGAGGTGCTGGGTTTAATTCGACCAACCAGGAGCCAATAGCTCCTTTTCCATTTCAGGCCAAAGGCATAATTCAAGAAAGTCATTTATTGGTACAAAAATCAGAAAAATGTACAGGAAGCAGAAGTCCTTGCGTAAGAAACTTTTTCCTTGGAGTTATGATTGGCATAGGGAGGAAACTTGTGTTGACCAGAAGTTAGTGGGATCCTCAGGACCCATTAGAATATGCAAGTCTGGAGTAGATCATAATGCAGTTTTAAGAGCGATGGCTCGGGCTCTTGAAAGAACAGAGGAGGAATACCTGAAAATGGTGGAGAATAATATGGACAAAAATCCAGAGCTTGCCTTGATGGGATCATGTGTTTTAGTGATGCTGATGAAGGATCAAGATGTTTATGTTATGAACCTTGGAGATAGTCGTGTAATTTTGGCTCAAGAACGGCCAAATGATCGTCATCCTAATCCGTGTCTCATCAAAGATGATATGAGGCATAGGAATCGGTCTAGAGAGTCGTTAGTGGGCATGGAGCTGGATAGAATTTCGGAAGAGTCCCCAGTGCACAATATAAACAAGCATGTTAACAAGATAAACAAAAACAGAGAAATATCCATGTGCAGATTGAAAATGAGGGCTGTTCAGCTTTCCACAGATCACAGCACAAGTGTTGAAGAGGTGTGTTTCCTCCTTTTTTGTGGATTGATGAACTATAAGTTTACATTATAGTCAAATGTTCTAGTTCTAAAATTTGATCAGCTAGGCTTACATGAATTGTTGAATTGTGTTCTGCTTCTTGGTGCTTGCATGTATATGTTGATTTATCTTGTCTCTGCATATGTTTTTAACTGTTTTGTCATATTTACATACCTGAGAATGCTCAAATTTCAGTTTTTCTTATTATTTAGATTAGATATTATTTTGAAATTCAAGAAAAAAAATGAAGAGATTAGAAATTGGGAAAAAAATAGAATTGGGTAACACCATATACAAATATATTGAAATATTTATCTTTAGTCAAAAGCAAACATGAATGCATTTGTTAAAAGAGTTTTATGCATTATTTTTCAATTTTGCTCACAGGAAGTTTTTAGAATAAGAGCAGAACACCCTGATGATAATCAGGCTATATTTAATGATCGAGTGAAAGGACAATTAAAAGTGACCAGAGCATTTGGTGCTGGATTCCTGAAGAGGGTCAGTTGATCTTCTGACTTTGGCTATCTGAATTTTAGTTTGCTCCAGTCCTTTTGTCCATAGTTTATAGGTGGGATTCTACTTTGTGTTCATACTTTTTTTTTTTTCTTTTTTTCATAACATGGAAAATTTAAGGAAAAAAGGTATATAAAATATAATAAACTGTGAATGTGACAGTTTGTTCGTTACAATTTCAGATTGAGCCTAAAAATATACATATTTTCAAGTTCATCCTGTCTCCCTTAATGTGTATATGTGTGTGTGTATGCTTGAAGGAATGAATGCCTTGAACAGAAATTTCATAAACATTTCTCTTGCAAGAATGAGTATCTACAATCAATTCATTAAGAGGGTTCCTGTTCATTAGCAATCCCATCATACTTCTGATTTTATCTCATTTAATTATCAAAATGTTAACCAAAAATGGAGTGGGTGGGTAAACAGTGATGCATTCAATGGTAAATTAGTTATATTTTGACTTCTCGGGTCTAATCTACTTTATAGGGGAGATAAAGCATGTTAAATGAAAAACATATTCTTGGAACTTCACTTTACATATTTTAAACTTAGTATAGTTTGTTAGTGGTGGTCAGTGACAGATTGGTCCCTAAAGCATAAAAGGAGGTAGCATGATGAATTTAGTTATAATTATACATTCATTTACTTTATGCATGTTGTTTATGACTGAATTTGAATATTTATCCTTTATTTGTGTGATCACGCCACTATTCTATAAAGCTATTAATTTTTCTTCCAAATTGTGGCAAGACTTTGGCCTTTTTTATAGCATAGGCATACGAAGTTTAATTGACTTTGATATTATGAAGTTTGTAATCAAAGAGTTTGTGATTATTCACAATTAGAGAAGAGTATACAACTGCATTTTTGCTAGTTTATGTATGAAAAAAATTCATAGATATTCATTATTGTTGAAACATTTACACCAAACAAACACCTATCACACTTCACACATCAATGACTACTGGCTTAATGAGTCGTGTATGATTCCCACCCCTTCTTTCAATAAAATCTTTGTCCATTTACTTTGCTTTCAATTTATATTTTTGCAATTTAAATCAGCCGTCATTCTTTTCTTTGTTTTGTCTTCTCGTCCTACTTTCTCCTTCAGTTTCAATTTACATTTCCAGCAACTTTACATTGCTTTTTGATTTAACTGTCCTGCACATTTATATTTCAAGCATATTACTTTAACTTGCACTTCTCTTTCTTCTCCTTTCTAAAACTCTTTTAAACTCAAGTTCTTTAAATTTCACTGCACATCATACAATTGTTTATTTAAATTCCTTTCAATTTATTTGCTTTCCTTTAGATTTTGACTCATTTAATCATTGCTTCTTCCTCTTTTCCTTAGTTTTATGCATTTACTTTTTAAGTTGTTTTACATTTCCAAATTAACATGCTTCATAAGCATTTTTTTTTATTTGAATCATGATTGCTCTTCAAGATATTTTTGAGTACATCTTATTTTCTTTAACTTTGCAAGTCTATCAAGTATCTTTGTCGATTTGACTTGTAATTTGATTTATATCAAGAAGGTTAACTCGAATAAATGCTTTGCTGGCAAGTATTCATACTTTGTAGATTTTTGATTCTAAGTTCCCAATACTATTATTAAGAATCAAATAGTGAAAACTGAAAAATACATTAAGAATTCAAGTCAATTACAAATTGAAGCTAACACTAAAAAATAATTACGTATCCCATTGCCCGTAGGCTTCACGCTATGCGCAGGTAAGGGGGAGAGATATTGTACGCAGCCTTACCCTTATGCAAAGATACTTTTTCCGGATTCGAATCCATGAAGCAACACTACTCAAAACAAATTTCTTTGTCAACAGTTATTATAAATTATTTTGGTTGGAACTAATAATAATAGGCTATATTAGTTTCCAGTTATTTAAATTCTCGTTTTATGTGTCTATATTAATTTCCTGAGCTAAGAAGCTCAGGGCAGTGAGATCAACACGGAAAAAAAAATAAGGCATCCTATTAGAATTTAAATTTTCTGACAGACAATTTTTTTATGTCCATGCTTCCTGGGCAAACTTGGTCAATCTCCGCCTCAAAGTCAGTGGTACAGTGGTACTTAAATTTCCAAAAAAGATATCATAAGTCTAGCTATAACTGAATCATGACTTATGCAAAAGAATAAAAGTTAATTCATGGAAGTCGTATATCTTTGGCTTGCTGCTGCATTTTTTGTTTAGGGATACTCCAACCAATGTTGTGGTTTTGATCATGACGAAGCTTAATATGATATCATGCAGTTTTAATGTATTATCTGAATTTTCTAATTAGTTTCATCAAACCTTATTTGAGCTTCTTACGTTAAATTGGATATTTGGATGATAATTTCGCACTGCTATCTTTCCACCCTCAAACTAACGGCACAATATAAAGCCTTGGACCTTAGTAAATGTACATGACCATAGGTAGTTTTGAGGAAAATATTTCTTTTATACTGTTCTGTTTTACTAACTTTTGATGATGACAATAATCAAATATACCTTCTATTTCCCCCCTATTGTAATATTTCAACCCTTTTCTAACTTCAATTGTATGATTTAGCCGTCTTTTAATGAACCGCTACTGAAGATGTTTCGAGTTGATTATGTGGGAAATGCTCCTTACCTAAGTTGCGCTTCTTCTGTCCTTCATCACCGATCGGTTCCTGGTGCTCGCCTCCAATGGGCTTTACCAATTTTTCAGCAATGAAGAGGTAGTTGCCCATGTCACATGGTTCATGGAAAATGTTCCCGAAGGTGATCCTGCACAATACCTTATCGCAGAGCTTCTCTTCCGTGCGGCTAAAAAGAATGGTCAGTTTCACTTTCCTAGTCCCTCTTGTATTATTGTGGTATTTCATGATTAAGTTAGATGGAAACTACTTGCCATTTTGTGAAAAGGGAAAGAGAAAAAAAAAAAAAAAAGAAGGAAATTCAAGGTGTGAATTTAAGTGAGCTAGTTTTGGTGACTAGCTTTGGAATTAGGTCCTATTTGGATATACTTCATAATCATTTATAGAGAAGAAAATAAGAATTTATAATGAATTGAGTTTCTCTTATAAGTTAAAATCAGTTAAAATTAACTTGTACCCTTAACTTTTATCTTTTATAAAAGCTCTTCTGATTTAACTTTTTCATTCAAAAGCTAAGATGCTGTTACATGTCATGAACCAAATGATTCCCCCAAATTTTCCAAGCAACTTGGCTCTCATTCAAAGCTTCTAGGGAAGCTCTCCAACTCCAAACATCTTTCTTGAGTTTTATTTATTTATTTTACTAAGATAGCCATACAATGCTGATGGTAGAGCAATACATTTGAATTGTTACTCTACTCTACGTTATGCCATTATTAGTTATCATAGTTCAATCCACATCGATATTTATGAGTTGCCTTCGTTTAATTTTTGCAGGAATGGATTTTCATGAATTGCTGGATATTCCTCATGGAGATAGGCGTAAATATCATGATGATGTTTCTGTTATGGTGGTTTCTTTGGAGGGAAGGATTTGGAGATCATCGGGATAATTTATTTATTTTAAATGACTCTTCATTTTTGGCTAGGTGCCTTCAAATTTGCATGTTGCCTTGATAATGTAACAATTTTGGGCTAGAAGTAAAATTATTTTAGAAATCAAAATTAGGCTCTGAAATATTTTGAAATGGAAGCTTTTTTCATTTAATATCCTTTTATCAAAGGAGTCTTTTCACTTGATTTTATATATATATATATACACACGCACACACACATTCAAAACAATTCAAAGTTGAAGTCTAATAATTCACTGTTTTGAATATTTGTAACATGGAAAATATTGTCATTTTCTCAGAAAATAACGTTTATAACTTGGACTGGTTTTTTGTCGTTTTATTTAAAATTAATTAGTCAACCGTAAGATATGGATAGTTTTGAAGTTGTCTCTGGTTGTTCAGGGATGTTGATTAACCGTGAATTGGACACGTAAACGTTGACAGCAACAACTGAAGCAGCTGGTGCCTCTACTCAACTATCGTGGGCTCCAATACTTTCTCGAATTTCTTTCTCTCTACTCTACCATGAAAAGAGAAAACCTTACAAGCTTTGTTGGTGGTAATTCTAATATTTTAGTCCAAACGATAATTCTATTTTCATATGTTTCCAATACATTTTTTAAGATATTTATTCTAACACATGTTTTATTATTAGTTAAAATTTATTAAAAACTAAAAATTCCTAACTAGGATTTGCAAAATAAAAGTTAAACTCATATTTTTTTTTAAATATTTTTCAATAAATTTAAAATATTATGTTAAAAGAGTGTACATATTACTAACATTTCTCTTTTATATATAGCTTGTAATAAGGATTGAGAAATGATACTTGTAAAACAAAATATACAATTAAGAGAGAAAAAGAGATAAAGGGAAAAATTGAATTTAAATTGTAATAAATGATAAAATTTAAGAGTGAGATACACATAAAAAATGTTGTACAACTTATTATTGTATGTGTATCATATTTCTAAGAATGTAATTTTTTTATTTGATAATGTTAATTGTCAATTTATTAATTTTTATCAATAGAAAAGATTCAAACCTACAACATGTCTTATAACTCCTTAATAAGCTACTTCCGCTTCTTCTTCCTTACTCTTTTGTAAAGATAATAAAACATTTCTGTTTTAATGTTGTAGTTCTATAATAATCAAATTTTAAAAATAAAAATTCCCAACATTTCAATATTAAATCTGAATTTTAACTTAAAATGAACAATGTTGTGTACTTTAATTGTAAATTTGGCAATTTTTTATTTTACCGTGGTACATTTTCCAATTTTTTTTGCTTTAGAGGAAATATCTATGATATTAAAAATAATGACTTAACTATAAAATACCACTTTTATTTGGAGATATCACTTTGACTTGATTAAGTAAAAGAGTCAAAGTCAAGATTTTTTTTAAATTTAATATTTTTCCTTTTAACAATGAAAACCCACCATGGTCCACATACTAGTCAAGGGGTTAAGTGTTTTCTATGAGGTCATTTTAATCCGATTACCATCATTATATACTAAAAATAATAATGGAACGTATGTATCGTATAATTCAATGCCAATTAAAATATTCATCAAATGACAAACTATACTCGAACTTCTAAATCCACATGCATCTTTTCCTCCCGGCCCCAATCAAAAAAATAACGGCTGCACAATTTCTTTTCATAGGCATTAAAAAATTTCATTAGAAACAAGAAGAATTACAGTGTATGTTTTTGATAGGAAAGTAATTAAGGACCTGCAGAATGACAGAGAAGTCAAGGAGAGACCCAAAAGAAAGGTCATGCCACCTAAGCATCTAGAAGATTACATTTAGAGAGAATAACCAATTTGAGGGAGAGGGTAGTACTGTGTTGGTACTACCTGAGCACTACCTAGGAATATGCTGTCTGCCATTTTACAATTCTGTTATTTCCTTTTCTGATATTTCTTTTCTGTTTTGTCCTTTTTGCATTCTGTCATGACCACAGCAGGCATGCTATATATATGCATTGTATGCTGAGAGGAAGATAAGAAATACTATCCTTTTTATTACCTTTTGTGCATTGGAGGCCCCCTAGTCCTCGAAATCTAGCCTTATTACAGTCTATGAACATAACATTTTTCCACAAGCATCTTTTCCTCCCGGCCCCATTTTTTGGTTAGTGCATCTGTTCTCTCATTCCCCGCGCCACAGCTCTCCGCGCCTCCAGCTGCTGCCTCACGGTTAGTAAGCCACTTCATATTAAAGAATGATTCTTTAGTAAGCCACTTCATATTAAAGAATGATAACAAATTTTCATTGCTTTGTTTGATGCATTTAACCAATCACCAATTTAGTAAAGACTGCAAGTAAATAACATTATTTTTATTTTTTTTGTAAATTTTGACTTTGAATTAAATTTGAACCTACGTAGGACAACATCCAACTAGGACAAAAAAAATTTCACAGGAACTGCTCAAAATGTTTCCAACTTCCAATCACCCATTTAGATATAATGAGCATGATTTTAACGAAGATCACTCCCTATTTAGTGACACTGACTCTTTGGAATGCAAAACAAAACCATGGGATTCTGATAAAGAATCAACTGTGGACCAAACAAGAAAGCGAAAGTGGCAGGTTATGCATAAAAATCAAAATATATATAATCCCTGAATAAAATACAATACCTATTATGTGGTACTAGTTAAGTTTTGAATAGGTCCAACTCTAAGAAGGTTCAAGATTGCTTTTACAATGGGATGAAATCGGAATATTGGATATTAGAGGAGATAATTGAGTTTATATATTTGAAGGGGTTGGCATCACATTCTTGAAGTTGCTTTTCTCTCTCTTGATAAACCAAATTTATTAGGGATGTTTTTCATTGACGATGGATAAAGAAATGATGCGATTGAAAAGGTTAAAATTAATGAAGATGTTTGAGAAAGAAGGAATAGTATCTGTTTTAGAGAAAGAAATACATAAAAAGAAGCATATCAGAATCGAAGTGGAGTCTGTGAGAAAACCTCCTCCCAAGCATGACAAAAGTCACTCCAATGAGCTTTTTAAAAATCTCCTTGTTTCAAAAATTTCTTTTTAAAAAATAAGGTCCTTATATTTTTAAGAGTTCTTTTCATAAAGTGTGTTTAACTCAGCTTCTCTTTTTAAGGATAAGAGAAAAAAATGGACCAAATGCTACTGAAGTATGATGTCTTAGCGATGCTTCTAACATTTTTGTATTATAGAAGTAGTTATTTAATGTGAGACATTTTTTATTATGTTGAAGAATTTTAATATCCTTTAATGTTTTAAATTATGCTTGTTTGCTATTTTTTTTTATCATTTATACAATGTAGTCATATTAATATAAATTTTTACTTTTATATATGTATATTTTTAAAAATTTATATTAACATACTTGTATCTTAAATGTTTTTAAATCTTGTATCCCCTGCCCGTACTGATATCCAATATTAATAGTGTCCATATGCATGCAACATAGTCCATATATTAGAATTTGTATACGTAACAACTGGGCTCTAGATTAGATATCTGGAATGAGCTTTATACACTTGCCTATTTTCTAATACACTCAGATTCAAAAGTGCATTTCTGAAAAAAAGTTTAAAGATTAAAAATACAATTATACCTGAATTTACTAGAGCAAATTTAACTAATTGTTTCTTTGAATCTGGAAATATTACTCAAAATACATGGATGAACTCCTCAAACTCATGAATGACAATCTATGTTAAGAAATAGGAGCATAAATATATGTTAAATTAATCAGTTTGCTAACCATAACTATCAATGAATATATATCATATATGGAGAACTAAATAAAATAATAGCATAAAACAACTCCCTTCCCCGAGAAAAGAAATTGAACAAAAGTATTATTATGACCATTGACCAAACCTTATCTCACTAAATCATGGGATGACTATATGAATTGGAACTTGGAAGCAAATTTTATCTTATAATAACAAATGTTACACACTCCCTTTCAAAATAACGTCACTTCGAAAGTTTTTAGTTTGTTTTTATTAGAAAATAAAAATTTCACTCAACAATCTTTGCCCATTTAAAAATTTCAAGCTTTTTTGATCAATTCTAATACCGAATTTTTTTCCTAGCAAATAATGTCTCCACTTCTTCACTGCTAACACAACAGCCATCAACTCCCTTTCATATACTGATTTCAGCTTCTCCCTTTCTGATAAAGCCTCACTCCAAAATGCAAGAGGTCTGTCTGCAACAACATTGCCCCAAACCACTTCCAGAACCATCAATTTCTAACATGAATTTTTTTGAAAAATCTGGTACTCCTAAACTGGGTAGCTGCTGCATTATTGCCTTCAGCTTCTCAAAAGCTTTAAATGCCTCTTCCTCCCAAACAAAAGCATTCTTTTTCAACATATCATTCAAAGGTTGAGACACTTTTCCATACCCTTTTACAAATCTTCTATAATATCCAGTCAATCCTAAAAACCCCCTTAACCCCTTGACATCTTTAAGGACAGGCCACTTAGTCATAGCTGCCAGTTTGTTGGGATCAGCTTCTACACCCCCAGCTGAAATTATATGTCCCAAATATGCTAAGGATTGCTGACCAAAGTTACATTTTTTATTATTTACATACAACTCTTGTTGCTGTAAAACTTGCAGCACTGCTTTTACATGCATGGTATGTTCCTCCAAACTACCACTGTAAATCAAGATATCATCAAAGAACACCAAAGCAAATTGTTTCAAGAAAGGTTTAAGTACCTCATTCGTGAGTGCTTGAAAGGTTGAAGGTGCATTGGTTAGCCCAAAGGACATCACCAAGAACTCATAGTGGCCCTCATGAGTTCTGCAAGCGGTCTTGTGCACATGCTCTGCAGTCATCCTGATTTGATGGTAGCCTGCCCTCAAATCCAGTTTTGAAAAA
The DNA here is from genome assembly GCA_007407185.1 of Glycine tomentella. Classification (NCBI taxonomy): domain Eukaryota; kingdom Viridiplantae; phylum Streptophyta; class Magnoliopsida; order Fabales; family Fabaceae; genus Glycine; species Glycine tomentella. The sequence goes on from PYAF01001841.1 coordinate 697,457, forward strand.
CATGCAGCCCCTCCAATCTCATCCAACAATTCTTCAATAATAGGCATAGGGAATTTGTCAGGTACAATAATTTTGTTAAGAGCCCTTTAATCCACAGAAAACCTCCAACTCCCATCTTTTTTCTTTACTAAAATTACAAGGCTAGCAAATGGACTGATACTAGCTCTGATAATCCCAGCAGACAACATATCTCCCACCAACTTCTCAATCTCATTCTCCTGATAGTAACGGTATTTGTAAGGCCTCAAATTGGGTATATTGCTTCCAGGTTGCGGATTAATTTCATGATCGCTTTCTCTGAATGGTGGCAGTCCTTGAGGTTCCTTAAAAACCTCCTCAAACTGCTGTAATAACTGCAACAGTGTTTCAAGTACTGTTTCTGCCTCCTCCTCTCCTCCCATAGACTTCAACTCTATCACAAATCCTTGCTCAGCCTCCAACATGCTACACTTGATCAATTTTCTACTTATGGCAGCCTTAATCAATTCAGGCTCAGCCCTTAACACTATTTTTCTGTTCTGCACTTTTACAGCCAGTGTCAATTTATCAAAATTAGCTTCTATCTCCCCCCAAACCTGCCAACCACTCCACTCCTAACACCACATCAGCCCCCCCTAAATCAAACAGATAACAATTCTGCACAACTTGTAACTCTTGTAACTCTAAATGTAAAGATTTACATACCCCTTGGCAGCTCACCTTGTGTCCACCCCCTACCTCCACATAATAAGCCTGAGTAGGAGTGATCTCTAGCTCCAATTCTTTTATCAATTTCATTTCATGAAATTGTGAGTTGCTCCACAATCAATCAACACCACCACTTTTCTATTCTTTATGTTCCCCTATAGCTTGAGTGATTTCTTAGATGTAAATCCCTCAATACTATGCAATGACAATTGGTGTACTTCCTCCTCTTCTTCTTCTTTAATTTCTTCTTGATCCCCACTTTCATCCTCCTCTACTTTGTCCTCCATTATCATCACCCTCAGCTATTTATTCTTGCAAACATGGGTGGGATGGTATTTTTCATTACAAGTAAAACACTCTCCTTTTCTCATCTTTTCATTTACCTCCATAGGAGATAACCTCTGAAAATTTTTCTTTTTAATTGGAGGATCACCTCCTGTTTTTCCTCCTCCCACAGCCTCCAACACTCTGTCACTCCCTTGCTACCATTCCCTCCTACTTCTTGAACCTAAGAAACCAGGCCTTGAATAGGAACGCATCCATTTCCCAATTCTTGGTAAATTGTTCAACACTCTATTCTTTTCTTCAATCTGCCTTGCTTTCAACATAGTGTCCAGCAATGTTTTAGGTTCATGTAACCTAACCTCAGTCCCAATTTCCTCTCTCAAACCTTTCACAAACACTTCCATTAAGAAAGTCTCACCCAATCC
>PYAF01001841.1:705186-730001 GCA_007407185.1 Glycine tomentella
AAAAAATTTAGTGTTATATTATCAACATTAATTATTTTTTAACATAATTGAGTTATTAATTTATTATTTTTTAATTTACAATAATTTATTATGTTAAATTTTATAATAACATTATATGTTAAAATTACATGTTGAATTAATGCATGCATACATATCTGTAAATTATAAGTAAAATTTAACATATAATTTACATATCTATAAAATTAGTTAATGATATGAAATAAATTGTTAGCTACAAAAATAAGGATAAAAAATATTAAAAAAAATTGTTTAAGAATTAAAAGTGAAATTTACAAAAAGTGTAAAAATAAAAAACATATTTAAAAAATATATGTTAAATTTTACATATAACACTAAATTTTTCAATGTATATTTAATACACATATATTTTTAACATAATAAATTATTTTAAATTAAATAAATTTAGTGATATATATATATATATATCAACATCGATTAATTTTTAACATAATTTGTCTATTAGCTCAGTTGGTTAGAGCATCGTATTAATAACTTAAAGGTCACAAGTTCGATACCTACACACACCATTATTTTCGAAAATATATTTTAACTTTCCAAAAAAAAAAAAAAACCTTACGGATTGGACTTACGGATTGCCCAATCCGTATATAAAAAAAAAATAAACGGATTGGGCCTACGGATTGTCCAATACATGTAAAAAAAAATTGCTTACGGATTGACGAATCCGTAAGAATCTTACGGATCAGAGAATCCGTAATATTCTTACGGATTCGTCAATCCGTAAGTATCAATATTACTTATCCGTGTCTAAAAGCATTAAAAAAGCGAAGGGTAATTTTGGAAAAACATTGTTCATGAATGGTGTATAAGAAAAAATAATGATGTAGGTAGCTCATCCCAAAGCTGAAATTGGATCCTGTCATTAATCACAATGCCTTCTACCCAGTGGACTCATTTACGTTTTAAGGCCCATTTCTTTCTCTTCTCTTTTTTTAAGTTTTCTTTATTTGTTTAACTTTTTTATACAATAAAAAACTGAAAAGAATCTAAAATGTAGTTTTTATTGAATAATTTCACATAAAAATAATTTATTTTAAAATGATTTTTATGATTATAAACAAACATAAATTAACTCCTACTTTTTTAAAAAAAATATATTACATTATTATATTAGAATCACTTTTTTTTAATATGTAACAAATGAACCTAAATATTTTATTTTTCGGGTACGACTTATTTTACATTTAGATTTTTAAGTTATACTACCAAGTCCACCCGGCGAATGTATATATAAGTGAGGTGGACACTCCTTATTTTAAAAAATTATATATAATTATCTAATATTTTTATATTTTATCCCCCCTAATATTTTATATTTGAATCTACCGTGTCATGTTATTTTTAAGAAATTCACTCAATATTTTGTTTAAATACAAGAAATTATAAGAAACTAAAAAAAATCTACATATTTATTTTTTTAATAAAAATTAACATTTTTTCAATTTTCATAAATATAAATTAAAATAAATTAAAATAAATGTGTAACAATATAAAATAAAATTGAAAATTTCACATTTTAATAACAACCAAGCAATATTTTCGTAAATCAAACAAAATTATTCCAAAAACAACCGTTCAGTTGCTTTGTCCATTATCGAGAATTACTTTGTAAATCAAGCAATAACCAACCAATACTTTCGTAAATCAAGGAAAATTATTCCCATATTTTTAAAAACTCACACGCATTCAAGGGACAAGCTTTATCCATTCTAGAAGCTTTTTAAAATCTCACGCGCTCCCTTCTCTACTCTTTCTTCTCCAGACTTCAGTATTAATGAAACGTCAAACCTTTACTCATCCTTATGCTCTCTGCTCTCTCCCTCTCCACCCACAAAATGCAACCTTCTCCTCTATTCCACTCATTAAGGTGCGTGAAAAGGTTGAGGGTTCCAGTTTTTTTTTTTTTTGTTATTACAAATATTTCAAATTACAAATTATTAATCTTACTATTATTATTTATTTATATCTTATTCTCTCTTATCATGACTATTATTTTTTAAAAATCTTGAATAGATCATGAAAAGATTTTTGAAGAGAAAATTGTTATCAAATGAACAACAACCTTCATCGGAATCTTGTGAATCAAATCTTTGACAATAACAAATTGAAATTAATATAGAAAAAATAAATTAGTTGTAATCTTTTATAATCATTGAAATATGGAAAGAATTTTAAAAGATGTTAGTTTTTTTGGTCAAATCAAATTGGATATTAAGGGATTTTGAAATTTAATAACTTTATCTTTTTAATCATGCATATGATGGAAAAACTAAGATATATTACAACTTAAGTGTCATATTGACAACATTAACATTGGATAAATAATTACTTATTTAAAAAATCTTTAAAAGTAACAAAACTACATAATCACATTAATTAATTCAACTGGGAAATAGCAATGCTATTTACGATCAACGCTCCATTAATATCTGAACCTCATTGAAAATTTGACGTGCAAGGAGGAATCATCAAACATAGGTAGCGTCGTCATGAAACAAAGTCATATGTTTAGGTCATAGGCATTTCTTTGGGCTTTGACTTGGGTGTCCCTAGGTTTCGGCATCATATATATATATATATATATATATATATATATATATATATATATATATATATATATATATTGATAAAAGCATGACAATTTCTTCGTCGCGAACAGCCTGAGAAAAAAAATACGACAGTTGATTTTGGACCATTTAATTAAGAATGGACAAAATAATGTTGTGTTTACTTATTTTTACATCTTAAAAATAAAAATCATAGAGATGGAAAATGATATCCCCTCCCTTTAAATTGAGGTGATTCACAAAAGCAAATGAAATTGTTAGCCTTCCCTTTGTAAACTGTAATAAATAAAAACTAGGAGGGGTTATAAAAATAAAATTTACTGAAAACTATATTTATTTTTATCCATTACTTAAAAAAAGAGTCTTAAAAAGTTTGTTTTTTTTTTTTCAATTTGTACAATATACATCTATTTAATAGTAGTATCTTTTACAACTAAAAGATAAATAAAAAAGCCATATATAATCTCATTTGATTATAACAATTCCCTCTTATAATAACCATAAATTATGTACTTTTATTTATAAACAATTAGATGCCTTAATTTTTATTTATTTTTAATGTATGTTTTTATTTTTTATATTAAATTAAATCAATACTTTTTTATCTTTATATAAGTATTTAATTAACAATTATTTTCTTTAGTTACTTTAATTGACATTGGAATTTATTTCATTAAGATTTTATTTAATAAGTAACATTTATAAATTACACTCATTTATTTTCCTAATTAAATTAGTTTTTTAATTTAAAATTAAAAATATTTATATTTTCATACTTAATTTATTTTATACTAATAAAGCTAGCTATTATTAAAATCATTTTTAATTTATGTTTTTAGACTAGTTCATGTTGGGAAATACAAGTATTATTTCCCTCTCAATAGGCTTAAAATAGACACTTAGGGGAAATGAAAAAAATAATAATAGAGAATAGAAGAATGAAACAAAAAAAATTCAACTTGAAAAATCATTTTAATTTGAAAGGTAAAAAATCACGGAGTAAGTTAGTAAATCTCTCCACTATTAAAGCTAAGATTAAAATGACTCTCTTAATACAAGAAAATGTCTCTCAAGCTCATCCAACAAAGATGGTTTATAATTTTTCTCAACTCTCATCAAGTGTGGTGGAAACCAAAACTTTTTTTCTTACTATCACTCTTGTTTTGCTTCTCTTTAGATGAGATGATGAGATACTCCAACTTTTCACAAGTCTCTCTATTTATAGGAGAGGCGTGTGAATGTGTGATTCCCTTAAGAGTGAGTAGTGGATATTAATAAATGAGATACATTTATAAAACTCCTTATAACTCTAATATTCACTTTTCTTAATGGAGTATGTAAGTTTCAAGATTAAATAAACCAATTCCTAATCCTTGAAAAGTGTTCCACAACTTCTTATACATGTCTTAGAATTTGTTCCTTAATTTCCTATATATTTAAATTTACATGTTTACTGAACCAATCTTAATTTCCTATATTAAATTTACATGTTTACTAACCAATCTTAATTATGCATAAATTTCCACAATTTTAGACTAAATGTCGTAGAAATTAAAATAATTGTTAGTGCTAACTAATGAAGCAAACAATTATTATTTCCTATAGCAGAACCAATTTAAGCATATGCCCATCTTCCCCAGACAATGATATGAAAGAAAAGAAAGTTAGAACAACAGAATTCAAAAATAAAGTCAATTAATAAATATAGAGTTGTCTGAATTGATGAAAATGAAACCCATCAGAATAGTGATGACTGATCAGTAGCTAGCAACCGAAAAAATGTGTGATGGTTTTTTGTAACTTCAATATCTAGAGGAAAGCTACATTGCTAAGTAATACAAATCAAATGGGACCCTAGTTTGCAGTTTCTTCTAAATCTGTCATGACAGCAAAGTAACACCAAAATTTCAAGTATTGCCTGCAATGTCCATGGATTAAAATAACTATTTTTATACATTAAGTGACCAAATATTATTGAGTAGTCAAAATTTTGTTAAATTATGCAGGCACTTTTTTCATTTTAAAATAAAAAACATGTAGCTGAATCTGACATCGAAAAATATCTATTATCACAATATAAGCTAATTCATCAAAGATATCTTAGTTTTGATTATCAAAATTTTATATTTACAAAAGAATTAATCTTTCATCTCTCTGGGTACATTTGTTTCATCAAATTATTTTACAATCCCGAGAATTACATCTCCAAAAATAATATAATTAGGAATGGTATTCCTTGATTTATATAAAAATGCATTTGATTAATTTTTAACATTCCTAAAAATATTTTTAATTCACAGTTCATACACAAAAACAAAAATAACAAAAGAATCAATAAATATATTTATATATATACATGTATATATATTAATTTTTTCATTGAATTATAAATTAGTTTCTTAAAAGTATAATAAAAATATTTTGTAATGTTAATAAAGTAGCTAACTTGCGTAAAAAAAAAAAAAAAAGAGTAGGTAGCTGTCCGCAAATTTTCTTCTCCAGTACCACTGTAAGTTGGAGAAAGTGCTTATTTCCATCCATTAATTAATAAGCAACCCCAAGTTTTAGGCTTTTGAACTTTGATTGGAATAAAAGTATTATGGAAGATTGAGGACGGTGAAAGGAAAGTGCAAAATAATGTGTACAATTCTGTTATGATCTTAAAATCAGATCACGAGCGTTATCTTTGGGAAATATTATAAGGGTAACGATACTGATAAGTTAAGAGGCTAGGTTTTTTTAAATAGAAATGAGAAATGATATTAAGAGGTTTACAAACTCATATAGTAATATTTGTTTCAAAATCAATTGAACTATACTTCTTTAATTTATAGTTTACCCGATTGTTTTGAAAAAAAAAATCTTTTTAACTTAATTACAAAAAATACGTTTATTTTATTTCTTATTTTCAAAATTCGTTTAGAAACAATATTTTTATTATTCTTGTATATTTCTTAAAATAAAATAATATTTCTATAAATAAATAAATAAATAAAATTCTTAAACTAAATGACTTATGTTCTTTTGTGATACATATTTTTTTTGGGGAAATAAAAGGGACTAAAAGCCCAAAACAACAAAACTACGAGATTAAAGGAGGGGAAAGGAGACCCCTAGCATCAAAACTGAGCAAAGACTTCAACAGTGTTGGAGCATGCTCAAAACTCACCATATTAGAATCCATCTCACACGCAAAACTGACAAGAGCATCTGTAAATTGTTTAGCTTTTTTTTAGACATGCATTATGCTGACACTATGAATGGCTTGGATTAGCAACAAATTCCATTTTATACATTGAAGAATGGCCAAAGAATCAATTTACAAGATCATACTTTGAATTCCTTTTTGTCCGGTCACTAAAAGACCCTAATGAAACACCCAAAGCCCAGCCACAGAAGTGATGTAATCCCCACTTTTTTTTTTTTCCAAACCCAACAATCCAAGCCTCATGATGATCACAAATCAACCCTCCAAGGCCAAGTCTATTTGCCGATTTGTCTTATTTTCATCATTCCACTAATCAAATTAATTGGTTTTCGGTTTTTAATGACCATAGAGATCAATTAGATACTTTTTCAGTCTCCAAAGCCTTTTCTAAGTTATACGAAATATTTTCAGTCTTTACTTAATGAATATCTTGAAATGATATTTTCAACATTTAATAGTGTTCCTCTAAAAAAACATGTAATAGTGTTATACAAATTCTTCAAGTTTGTGGTCAGTACTTTATTTGGTCTAACACCTGTACTTGAATTTAGGTGAGTTCTGTCAAAATTTCAAATGATTTATTTCTAGCTATATATGTCGTTTTTTTTTTTTTTGTCAGCCTTTACCCTCTCTAAGAATTATGTTCATGGATGGGTAACATTTTTGTTCAACACTGAGGCAGAATCTAATTTGGGCCTCCTTCGAACCAATCCAGATTAACCAGATGGGCTTTTCCATCAGTATTAACAAATAACTGTTGGGATACACTACATATATATATGAACAAGTTTCCAAAATTACCCTTTGTGATTTTGAGGTAAGCCCAATCTGTAAACTTTTTTCTTTTTTTTTGTAAGTTAAAATATATATAAGAAAATAATAGTACATGCAGATATCGAACTTGTGACTTTCTAGTTATTAATAATATGCTCTGACCAACTGAGCTAATAGACCAATTATATTAAAAATTAATTAATATTGATATATATATATATATATCACTAAATATATTTAATTTAAAATAATTTATTATGTTAAAATTATATGTCTATTAAATATACATTGAAAAATTTAGTGTTATATGTATAAACATTAATTATTTTTTAACATAATTGAACTATTAATTTATAGTTTAATTTATTTTTTTTTAATTTAAAATAATTTGTTATGTTAAAATTATAATAACATTATATGTTAAAATTATATGTTTAATTAATGCATGCATACACATCTGTAACAAAATTATACGCTAAAATTTTATAACAACATATAATTTTAATATAATAAATTATTTTAAATTAAAAAATAATAAATTTTAGCATATAACACTAAATTTCCTAAAAAATATTTAAACAAAAAATATTATTTTAAATAACAACACTTTCTTTATTAAGTGCTAGTTGCTTTAGTGAAGTTTTGTTTTATAATTTAGCGGATAATGAAAGAGAGAGAAAAGGATAAACAAATTTTGTGGTGGACATGTGTGTACTATCAAAGAATTCATAGAAGACAAGAAAACAACTAATCATATTCAAATCCCGGCTTTCTGTGATACATGTTGTGACTGAGTCATGGACTCATGGGATATACTGTTTAATTCTGAAGATATTTAACATTAACAATGTGTTGGATAAATATTACTGAATTTTGAGACAATTTCATCTTTCCTTTTTCATCTGATAACATAAACTGAAGTTCATTATTCTCCTTAAGCTTCGTCGTGGTCTATATATCATATGGAGCTTGCTTACCTTCCACTTTATTATGGTGAAATTAGGACGACTGTTGATGTTAACTGATTTTTTTTTGGCGTTTTCGTTGCTTTTGCCTTTGGTCATATAGTAAAAGTTTATAAGTGCCATTAATAATTCTAACCTGCATCCCAACATACGATGCTGTTCCAGATATACCAGAATAGAAAGATAACAAGATAAGAAGCTATTTAATCAAATCATATATTCAAAATTCTTCCATATCTTATCCGCAAGGTACGTGATAATTCCTATATAAATTAAAGATAACTGTTTATTATCATTTATTATTATCTTAGATTATCTACAAGTCACGGCCCAGGGCCCATAATCCACTATAAATACAACCATTCAGACATTCACAAGATACACTTTCCTGACTCTCTCTTTTCAATACACACCTTGCACACACCCCACGTCCAGATTGTGGTGTTTTTCCCTGTAAGTGTGATCTTCTTCCCTGATGTATTCTTCCACCATAGACATCTACATGAGAGAGAGAGTTTGATCCCATAGCAAAGTTTCCATCGAATCTCTGTTGGAAACACATCCGTTCTTCCCGAATGGAACATTGGCGCCGTCTGTGGGGACGATAAATTTCGATTCCCATCAATCATGGTTAACACAAGAAGCCGACAAGTTGACGGACGAGACGAAGTGAGGATGAACCCAGAGAATGTGATGATAGAAGACGCGGTTTCCCACACCGCCTATTCCCCAGCCATACCGACACCATGGCAGCCCCCCACCAACGTGCTGTTTGATGGCGAGGAAGCACCAAACACGACGCAGGTGATCCACAATACCTTGAACTCGATTCTGACTAGAATTGAGAATTTGGAGAAACGATACGAGCTTCAGCTACAGGAAGACATACGAACCATGCTTGCTCAGTTTGACAAGAGAAGACAAGAGAACCATGGATCGCAGCACATGTCGGGACGTCGGCAGGAGGAACCTCGGCAAGAGGCACTTCGACAAGGGAACTCTATCCCACTCACCGGACAATGGAACTCAGACTCAGTCGATCACTTCGGACTGGGAAGGATGCCCCGGTCCGCCGGACTTCATATCCCGCAGACCGAGGTCCCGATTCTGGATACTGAGGAGAACAGGGGGAAGGAGACGACACTGACCAGGAAGGAGGGAACTTACCAGAGAAAATATCGCCGAGGTCATCAGAATAACAGCCCATTCGTCGATGCAATAGTGAACGCGCAATTTTTGGAGGACTTCGATGGATCGTTCCTTTCAAAATACGACGGGAGTCAAGATCCTCAGGTACATCTTGACGAATTTGATATGCAAATGTGCGTCCGGGGTATAGATGAGCCAATCATATCCAGAATCTTCGCCACCGCGCTGACCGGGCCGGCACAAACATGGTTCCACACCTTGCCACCAAGATCAATCCGGCACTTCGAGGACCTTGGACACAGATTCTTACTGAACTTTGCAACCAGCAAGAGGCAGCCGAAATCCGAGTTCGCCCTGGGAAAAATACGCCAGCAACCAGGAGAGACCTTGCAAAGCTATTTGGATCGGTTCAAGGAAGTGGCTTTGCAAGTTCAGGGGTTGGAGGAGAAGGTGCACGTCCACCTCATATCTGCCGGGCTCAATGGGTCGTCCCGCCTGGCCAAATCAATCTACAAAGATCCCGTGAAGTCACTCATGGAGTTTAGAGTGCGATCAAAGAGGTACTTTGAGTTGGAACAGATGGAGATTGCCAACTTAGGCCCCAAGGAGGAAATAAGAAATCCGAGATAAAGCTCATCGCCGGGAAATAGAGACGAAGCAAAGATCGGCACAAATTTAATAAAAAAGTAAAACCAAGGAGCTTATACTTTGGAGAATCTTGAAGAAAGGAGCATACTACAGACAAAGAGAAAATATTATAGTCAAAGAATGCTATCCGAGATCATGTTCGCGTTTCTGTTTAATGAAGAGCCACGTGTTCCCTTGAATTGACAGGGTCATGGGTTGCTGATATGTATACACGAATTTCTCTTTTTAGGGATCGTGAAATAATAATTGATATCTAAGAATCCTTATTTAAAGGAATCTATATATTGTGCGCACAATACGATATCTTGATGGTCCGCGTATCGCCCCGGCCCTGATCAAGTCGGAGTAACTTACTCGAGGAAAACTGGAGCTCAATCCTATCGAGTGGTTAAGATACGTCGGCCATCGCGGCCCTAGGTTATCTAATAAGCCAGGGTCCGAAATCTAATATCTTGATGGTCCGCGTATACACGTCGGCCATCGCGGCCCTAGGTTATCTAATAAGCCAGGGTCCAAAATCCGATATCTTGATAGTCCATGTATCATTCCGACTCTGATCAAGTTGGTATATGTAGGCTATCGCTGCCCCCGGTTATTCGTAGCCAAGGTCCGATGTCAAACACCGACCTTGGCATAGCTAGCTCGGGAATTAGAAATCAAACCGATGGCTATGCGACATCGACTGTTGTTATTCTCGATCACCCGAAGAAGGGGATCCGAGATCTGATATCTTGATAGTCCATGTATCATTCCGACTCTGATCAAGTCGGTATATGTAGGCTATTGCGGCCCTCGGTTATTCGTAGCCGAGGTCCGATGTCAGACACCGACCTCGGCATAGCTAGCTTGGGAGACAGAAATCAAACCGATAGCTATGCGACGTCAGTTGCTGTTATTCTCAATCACCCGAAGTAGGGGATCCGAGATCCGTTATTAGCCTCGGAACATCCGAAGCCCGAGGCCCGACGCACAATAAAACTTGGTCGAATGAAACTGAGGAATGATAATACATATAACAAGAAGCACGAAATGACATCGAAGTTCGAATATCCGACAAATGATTCATCCATCTCGGCCACAATATCTGACAAATGATTCAATCACCTCGGCTACAATAATCAACAAAAATGATTTATTCGCCCGCCTCATGAAAGTAAGTAATTAATGCAGCTCGGCAGATCAGAGTGCTAATCAACCGAGCTGGGGGGCATCTGTTCTGGAAATACCAGAATAGAAAGATAACAAGATAAGAAGCTATTTAATCAAATCATATATTCAAAATTCTTCCATATCTTATCCGCAAGGTACGTGATAATTCCTATATAAATTAAAGATAACTGTTATTATCATTTATTATTATCTTAGATTATCTACAAGCTACGGCCCAGGGCCCATAATCCACTATAAATACAACCCTCCAGGCATTACAAGGTACACTTTCCTGACTCTCTCTTTTCAATACATACCTTGCACACACCCCACGTCCAGATTGTGGTGTTTTTCCCTGCAAGTGTGATCTTCTTCCCTGAGGTATTCTTCCACCATAGACATCTTTAGGAGAGAGTTTGATCCCATAGCCAAGTTTCCAACGAATCTCTGTTGGAAACATATCCGTTCTTCCCGAACGAAACAGGTGCTATATAAAAAAGCCATGGTTGAACAACTAACAGTAATACGCAACACCAGGCAAGTGACTTTATTTTTTATTTTTTTAAATAGCAGCAGATAAAACATCATAGAGAATTGTATGTTCTTTCACGTTTTAACACTTTGGATTTGTGTTGCAATGTAGATTTCTAGGTTTTAGGGGGTTTCGAGATTGGTATATATATTTTTATCATTTTTCATCATATGGATTTGTGTTGCAATGTAAATTTCTATGTTTTAACACTTTGGATTGCAACAGTTTTTTGCTTATATCAATTTCTTTTATATATATATATATATATATATATATATATATATATATAAAAGAAACTGATATAAACAAAATATATATATATATAAGAGAATATGGAGTAAGAATCAATTAATTATTTAAAAAATTAGAAAAATCTGTATTGGTTTTATTTTTCTCTATCTAAAACTTATCACTTATTTGTTAAAATTTGTATTTTTTTAAAAAAATTATGAACTCATTTAAAAAAATATTAAATTTATAAAATCATTTTCAATCTTATAAACTCATATGTCAAAAATTCATTAAAATTCAAATTACAAAATCTTAATGATAAGAATCTTTTCAAAAAATCTTTAAAATCATTATACTCTTAAAAAAATTATTAAATTTTTACATCAAAATAATCTTTTAAAATTTTAATTCAATACATCTCCTTCCAGGTGCGCAGCTTGAACGTAACAGGGGAGTCATTCCCCCCAAGTTTTTTTGAAAGTGCATATGTATACATATATTATAAAATAGAATATAATCTTATTATTTTATTTATTATTATATAATATTATGTGTTGTAAAAGTTATTAAAATAACTTTTAATATATAAAAATAATATAATGATTAAGGGTGTATTACTCATTAATTAGAAACATTAAATTATAATATATTATATAATAATTATAAAGGACAAAACTCTCTTGTTGTTTACATATTTGACTATCTTTTATCTAAAATTATAGTCTTCACTCCTCTTAATGTTTATTTGATTTCATCTGCCTGCCCATTCACTTGATAAGGAGGTGTTTTTTAATTTCACACGTAAGTATTATCTATATTTGTGGTTAGCAAAATTAATATTGATATTCTGTTTCTATTTTTTTTTATGAGAAGATCTGGGATTGAGTAAAATTGATTTACATTTGCTCATAAAGCTTCTCTATCTTTATTTTTCATTTCGCCACATAAAATAACGTCTGCACCGCATCAATACTTTCTTTTTTTATATAAAAAATAGCATATGTACATCATATTATTAACACTAATCCAAATAATGGGTAAATTCATCAAAATTTGAATCAAATAATTTATTATGGAATATAGTATATTATTTTTATTATTTATTTTGATATTTTTTGTTAACTTTGATTTATTTTGCAACTTAAATTTTAGGTATATAATATAATATTACATATCTAATTTATGTATTAAATTTTATTTTAGCTCCTAAAATATTTAGCCTATCCTCTTATATTGCATGATAGATTTTGACTCAACGATAGTATAAAATTATTTTATTATTTATGTCTAGTTTTTTCTCTCTCTAAAAAAGCCTTAATTAAATTTTTTGTGCTTGTAATGTAACATTTTTCTAATATTTTCTTTTTCATCCATGTAAATTTATTTTTTGAAATCATCTTTGTAAGTTTCAAAACTAATCATTTTTTATCTTTGCATTCAAAACTTGTTAAAAAAATGTTAAATTTTTTAAGGAAATACATGGCACTTCAGCAAAAATGAAATTTGCATATCACATCAGTAAAATATCATGTTATTAATGTTACATCAATAACAATATTTCATCATTATTAAAATTGAGAGACCAAAATAAAAAGTTGCAGGCACAAAATATGAAAAATAATACGTAGTCCAGCTACTGTAAAAAAAATTCATTACTGTGTAAGTTTTTTGTTTTTTTCTTCTTTGCATTGTAATTGTGTAGTTTTTTTTTTTTCATTTTTCATCCCGTAAAATAATCATTTTTAATCTTTGTAATTTTTTTATTTTTAATCCCTCTACTATAACGATAATATGAAATTGATGACCATTTTCAGAGCAGTGATACAAACGATAATGAAATTATAATCTGTAACCTATAACAATAGCAAGTTAAAATTGATACAACACTGTCATTATTTCTTGAAGACAGTTCAAAATAAATTGAAGTAGTCATATGTAGGAAGTTGTCACTAATTTTTGTTGGAGATTATGAATGCACGTAAGGTAAAAATCTTCCTAGATCATTTGATTTTATGAGATACAAATCACTATAATTTTGCCAATAATTATTGATTATTGATACAACGTCTTGTTACTAATTAAATCTATATATAACTAGATTTTGATTTATGCGTTGCACGATAAACAAAAATTTAAGAACTTTTATTTGAATTTTGTATAATATATAATTTGTTAAATTTTTCTCTTTATACTTTGATAAAAATATTCATCCCATTATTATCCCTTTTCCATACTTTCTATGTTCATAAAGTAAAATATTCAATAAATTATTTAAATCAAGAAAGAGAAAATCATAAAAATTACATTAAATTAAAATTATTATAATAAAAAATATTAATTCACTATAATAATTTAGATATTAATATCATTACCGACAAATTGTTCATCTTGTGAATTAAGTGAAAAAAATTTACTTGGTTATATATATAATCACGACGACCATGTGATATATTTTATATGTAATTTTTATTTTAATATATTGATATATCATATCAATGTCTACAAGAAGATTAATTTTTTTCCAACTATCAATTCAACCAATTCTCTTTATTTTTCTGTTTTACTTTCAATAATTTAGAATTAATATTATTGTGAAAATCACCCCAATCCTTGTGGAGAAGGATACTTTACTTACCCACTTTTATTACTTGTAAACGATCGGTGCATTTGTCGTTGCTTTGCGCGTGAATATCTCAACAATTTTTTTCTAGGAGGCTGCACTCGTTTCTATATTTTTTTTTATTCATATTTCATTTTTTTTCTTTCCTTCTTTTATCTTTTTTCATCTTTTTTTCATTTATTTATTTATTTTCTTCTTTTTTCTCTTTTCTTTTATTTTTTTTTATTTTCTTTCTCTCATTTTCCTTTTTTTTGTTTTTTATTTTTTTCTTTTTCTTTTTCACTTTCTTCTTTTTTTTTAATTTTTTCTATTTCTTTCTTTTTTTTTTATTTTTTTTTAACATAGAGCAACTTTCAAACTTTTCATTGATACTTTCAGGCTTATTATTTTTCAACTGGCCTGCTGCTTATTTATTCTTTTTTTTTCTTTCATACCAATTGAATTCACTTTATCTTCCTTGATGCAGTGGTGAACACTTCCCTGTTCTCTGCTGTCATGAACTTAAATTACCTTTTCTAGCCTCAGGGAGGTTGGTCAATGGACATAGCTCTGATTTAGGTAGCAGAATTGAAAGGTTAAAGCTCAAAATTAAGTGCAAATGGAATAATAATTGAGGGTAAGTCAATTTGGCCCTGGTTTTTAGAAGAAGAAATTGCCTTAATCATGTCAATTTATACCTGCATCCAGAGAAACAATTCAAGTTCTAGAGTAATAAGAAAATGGAGTCTCTCAAGAAGAAAAATAATTACTGTTTTGGCTCAAAAATCTCACAGGTATTTCACTCAAGTCAAACACTATGGACTTCATTTCAAGCAACATTTCAACTTCAACATGCATATCATATACCAACAATCAAAATCCAATCATGTGTCATGCAATTCATGCTATATTTCATCTCACACAAGCTTTTATCAGAGAATTCCTATCCATTACTGTGTCCATTCACTTTTTAGTATGAAAAATTTGATGTGCTGCCAACTTTATTGAAACTGTAAATTTAAAATTACTAATTAAAACAAAATTTTCTGTTGGACATCCTTGAATGTAATTCAGCAAATATTGCATGTGCACCATTCCCAGATTTAGGAAATTGCTGTCCCTAGCAATAATTGAAAAATATCATATGCTGTTAATTATCTAATCAAGCATGCAGTATTTGAGAGTCACATTTAGAATGAAACAGAATTTATTTAAAACAATTAACTACTAAAACAATATACTTAAATTTAAAACAGAAACAGTAAATAAATTGGTCCTGGTGTTGTCATTTTTCTGCAGTATGCAGCAACATTGCATTTGGTGCTTCTTTTTAATTTCTTCACAATGTGATCTGCAGAAAATTTCAGTTGTATATTTGATGCAGTGGGCTGAATTCCCAGATTTAATCCTTTCATTATAGCTCAGAACAACAACCAAATCATGAAACTGTGCATTAATAAGTAATATTCAAGCAATTAACAACACAGTTGGTAAAACAGCAAATATGTGTGCAATCATTTTGACATTTACTGCTCAGAATTTCGCAGTGCCTATTATTCTAGATTTAAAGCATTACATACTTTCACATAATCAGCTGTTTGTTATTCACTTGGGGTTCTGTATTGCAGTACTAACAATCAGTTATAAACAAACCCCAAACAGGTCTCAGACACCTGCAATTTCAGTTTTAACAAATGCAAGCCAAGCTACAACTATTAGAAAACAATTTAGCATTTAGCAAGGCTTACCAATGTGGATTCCCAGATTTAAATGTAAGCATATATCAGATTAATATACTAAGAACCACAAAATAAATCACATAGCCTTTGGATATGCCTAGCAACAATTCCCAGATTTGGGTCCTTGCATGCACCAAAAATTTTTAGAGTTCAATTATTTCATGCAAGCATAGTTCATTTAATTCAATAACTTAAGCATATTTAGAAGATGAACTTCCCATTCCCAGATTTAGGCTTTTAACATACTCAATTAAATTCAAGCCTAATAGATTCAATTTTAAAACAACATTCAGAGTCCCGCGCGATCAGCGCGGAATCTGGCGCGGATCGCGCCAATAGGCACTGGAAGGCTTTTCTTTTCGGCTTCCTCACGCGATCAGTGCCACTGTTCACGCTAGTCGCGTGAAATGACAGTGTCTTGGCGCGGTTGGCGCCACCTTGGCGCTATCAGCGCCAAATCTTGCAGATGGAAGCTTAGGGTCGGATAGTTCACGCTAGTCGCGTGGGATACCACGCTGGACGCGTGGAATGGCCATGACTATGGCGCGGTTAGCGCCGCACTTGGCGCGGATCGCGCCACACTTTTTACAGGCCTTTTCTTTTTATTTTTAATTGCTTTTTATTAAAACTAAAAATGCATGACCTAAATGCTTAAATTTAACATGCATGAATTATGAATCTACTACTATCAAGTTTAAAAATAAAATTTAAAATACCATGTATATACAATATAAGTTGCTTGTTTAACGTCTTAGCTAGACGCATCATGCTTTTTAATCATTAGTGGATTTAAGTGGATTAGGAATTTCAGCACTATCCACTTGGTTTTCAATGTGAGGTTTCAGCCGACATTTAGCAACTTTAAAAGGTTTGCCTCTGTCTAAAAGAATGATCTCTATGAATCCAAATAAGCAAATCTTTTGAATTAAGAAGGGACCGAACCAACAAAATGCTTTCTTACCTGGAAATATCATGCGATATGTTGCTAGCATTACCTTTTGTCCTTGCTCAAGTTCCTTCTTTCGTCTTTTGTTATGCCTCTTCTTGGTCTTCTTTTTCTTGGTTTTAGCCTTTTCAATTGCAGCCACATGTATGTTATCTGCAATTTGATGCCCTTTTTGTGCAGCCTCCAGCCTTTTGTCCTTAAGTTTCTTGGCTGTTTTCGTATCTTCTGCTGGAACTTCTTTCAGCTTACCCTTTTGTGCTCCAACTGAATTATCATTTAGCTTTTTCCGCAGCACTTCCAGCACAGGTTTAATGGTTTCAGCTGTGTTTTCCTGTCTGCATGTGGTAATGCTGCAGCAAGTTCTACTGCTGCTGTATCTACTTATTTTGCTGCAGATTTTTCAAGTGCTGCTTGTGCTGAATTTCTTGCTGTTGTGGCTGCTGGATTTTCTTTTGCAGTATTTGCTATGTCTTTTGGAGTTGCAGTATTTTCTGTTGGTGTTGAACTCCTTACTGCAGCATTTTCTACTGCATTTATTGCTATCACACCTGCACAATTCAGATTATCCAGCAAATCTAGCCTAGAACAATTATAATTGTTAGATGGATTAGTCGCAGTATTAAAAACATTAAAAACCAGAGATTCATCGTCCATCCTCAATTCTAATTTTCCTTGTTCTACGTCAATCAAGGCCCTAACAATTGCTAAGAAAGACCTTCCTAACAGCAAAGGAATTTCACTCTCACCTTCCATGTCTAATACCATAAAATCCGCAGGGAAGATGAATTTATCCACTTTCACTAATATATCTTCAATTATCCCTGATGGTTTCCTTAAAGATCTATCTGCTAATTGCAAAGAAACTCCAATGGATTTTAATTCAGTTATACCTAGGGACTTACACATTGATAATGGCATTGAATTTATACTAGCCCCTAAGTCACAAAGTGCCCTTCCTATATTTATATTTCCTATTGATACAGGAATATTAAAACTTCCAGGATCTTTCAATTTCTTTGGAAGCTTTCTTAAAATGATGGCACTACACTCCTCAGTGAGTGTTATGGTTCCTCCTTCCTTTAGCTTATGTTTCTTAGACAAAATTTCTTTCATGAATTTTGCATAATGAGGCATATTAGCTAATGCCTCAGCAAATGGTGTAATTAATAAGGAACACTCACAATTAACCAAGAGGGGGGGGGGTGAATTGGTTAACCTTGGTAATTTGAAAAACTTTCTTTCAATATCAGAGTTAAAAACAAAGTTAGAATGCCCTTAGGATCTTTATCACAAATTTAGAATGAATACATTTTATCCAAGATCAATCCAAGACTTTGTTATGCAGCAAATTCAAGCATACAGCACAGAATTAATCACAAGAATAAATAGACAAAAACAGAATTCACATAAGATCAAACACACATAATAGAATTCACACAAGAATTGATAAAGACTGCAGAATATAAATCAAGAGACAAGATTTATACTGGTTCACCTCAAAACCTATGAGGCTACATCCAGTTTCTTCTACTCAACACTAGAGTAGAGTTCCACTATTGCATTTCTGTTTCTTACAATCAATACAATCTTCTCTTCCTCAACCCTAGAGAAAATTCAGTGATCTAAAACCCTATTAGACCCTTAGAAGATAAACCCACATTGAGAAACCTACTCAGTTGTCTTTGGAGAAACTCTATCTCCCTAGGAGAAACACTATCCCCTCTTGCAAGAAAACCCAAATACAATAGAACACAAAATACAGAATTTACTGCAGAATACAATACATTCACAAAGCTTAAGGAAAGAATTCACCTGATGATCCAAAGTAAATAATATGACTGAAAAACCTCAGGTTGAATGCAGACTTATGATGCAGAAAGCTTTCCTAAGCATTTGTGACTCAACAAGCTTGCTTCTCTAACAATCTCAATAGCCCATCAATGGATTAATGGAAGCAAGACTCTAGAAACTCAGATGAAGACTTAGTGACTCCTTAGTATGCTCAGAACATCGAAAAATATAAGCTCAATCTTTTATCTCTGTTGTTGTTTTTCAATAAAGCAAAGAGACTTATTTATAATTAAAATCGTAACGTTTTTAATCGATTAAATCCGCTCCCTGACGCTCCTGTAATCGATTAAATCGACTCTTGATTTTCCAAGATTACAACAAACGGGTAAAATAATCGATTAACCCATAGTGTAATCGATTACACCAGTCTGAGCAATTTTATGTTTAAGTAAAATAATCGATTTACAAGACATGGTAATCGATTAAGTCAGAGCAAACATCACCTGAGTGTTCTTACATAATCGATTACAGCTATTCGTAATCGATTAAGTTAGAATGTATGAAAAACCTGTTTTGAACTATATAATAGATTACAAGAAGTGGTAATCGATTAAACTCGAATGACTGTATATCACAACTAAGCATGTAATCGATTACAATATCATGGTAATCGATTAAACCAGTCAGAAGGTAAGAACTTAAGTATGCTAAGTTTAAATAATCGATTAATACGATAACTTAATCGATTAAAATGTTCATGTTTGATTTTCCAGAAAACTTAAGAACACAATAATCGATTCCTTTAAGCCAGTAATCGATTAAACCAGTTCTAGACTATTTTTCTAAAAAACTTAACTTTTTCATCAATATCAAATTAATCACTTAAGATCTAAATGATGCAATGCTTGTATGATGAGTGAATGATATGCAATCAATACTTGGATCATCAGAATGCTTTCTTTTCCTTTTACATTTCAATCACAATCTTCAGTCTTCATTCTTGAGTCATGTTGAAAGTCAAAACTTCCAACTCTTGAACTTTGCTTGATTCTTCAAGTTGCACCCCCTCAATTCAACAAATGGAATATTTACATGCAACTTTTTAAACATGTCTAAGAACCTGGTAAACTGCTGTTGTTGGATTTGCTGCTTGGTTGGCACCGGATATGGGGGTTTCTCAAAGCGAGAGAAGTCCCATTGCTTCTTTGCAGGTGCAGATTTTATTTCATCAAAATTTTCTGCAACTTTTTCCTTGGTTGCTTCCGCTGCTGCAGTTTTCTTTTCAACATCCTTGTTGCTTGCCTCATGCTTTACTGGTTCATGTAGCACTTTTCCACTTCTAGTGGTGACAGCATTAACATGTTCCCTGGGGTTTGTCTCTGTGGTACTTGAGAATTGTCCTTGTGGCCTTTCTGCAACTTGCTTTGCCAATTGACCAATTTGAATTTCAAGATTCCTGATGGAGGCATCTTGGTTTTTGTGGTGAGCTCTAGTCTCTTGGATAAATTCAGATGTTGTTTGTGACAGCTGCAGTACTACCTTCTCAAGTTCAGAAATGCTGGTGGTGGGAATAGGAGGGGGTTGTAGATAATTATTGGACTTGTAGTCTAATCCTCCTCCTTGAAAATTTTTCTGGTAGTTGTTTCCTGCAGCAAAATTATTGTTTCTCTGATAGGGTTGTTGCTGTCTTTGATCATTCCAAACGCCATTAACCTGCACAGGGTCAGCACCAACAAGAACAGGACATTGATTAGTTTCGTGCTCACCTTGGCAGTATTCACATCTGAGATATGGCTTGCTGGATGAGACTTGTGCTGCAGAGACTTGCAATCTATCAATCTTTTTAGTCAATTTGGCTAGTTGTTGTGCCAAAATCTTCTGCTCTGCAAGCATGGCATCATTGCTGCACAATTGTATTGGCTCTCTCTTTGGCTGAATGGTGATGCTTTCATTTTTAGTGCAAGCCAAAGATTTAATCAGCTCATAGGTTTGAGCTGCAGGTTTTGATCTTATTGTGCCTCCCGCTACAACATTAACAATCATACGAGTTTCAGGAGTTATGCCATTAAAGAAAATACGTACCTGCTTACCCACAGGCATGTCATATTGTGAACATCTCCTGATCAATTCTTGGAATCTATTCCAAGCAGTGTAGAGGGATTCTCTTCCATTTTGAGTAAAATTGGTGATCTCATTCACCAACCTATTATACTTATCCATTGAAAACTATTCTACAAAAAATCTAGAGACCAAGTCCTCCCAAGTTGATATACTATTTGATGTCTGACGGTTCAGCCATCTCAATGCATTACCTTTAACTGCAAATGGGAATAAACTTAGTCTTACCGCATTATCTGAAACCCCTTGGTGTCAGATAGTGTCACAGATTCTAAGGAATCTATCTATGAAGTCATGAGGGTCTTCAGAGTCTTCTCCTCCAAATTGGCTGCGTTCCACCAAAGCTATCAATGAAGGATTAATGTCAAAATGGTTAGCTTGAATTGGTGGCCTCATAATACTGGAGTTAGGCCTTGTGAACATAAGAGCCAGAATATCCTCCATAAGTTCATCTTCGGGCCTCCGTCTTGGCTGATGATTTGGTTCGTGGTTAGCCATCTCTATTTCTGACTCTAATTCAGGAATTGAATCAAAGTCAAAACCTTCAGCTCCTCTTCTTCTTCTTTGAATGGCTAGTCTTCTTCGAATTGTTCTCTCTATTTCCGGGTCAAACTGCAAATCCTCAGAATTGACTAAACCTCGCATAAAACTTGGAGAAGCTATTAGTAACAAAAATTCCAATCACAAAAATTAAAAATTACTATAAAAATCCGTTAACCAATCCCCGGCAACGGCGCCAAAAAAACTTGTTGAGATATTCACGCGCAAAGCAACGGCAAGTGCACCGATCGTTTACAAGTAATAAAAGTGGGTAAGTAGAGTATCGTTCTCCACAGGGATTGGGGTGATTTTCACAATAATATTAATTCTAAATGATTGAAAGTAAAACAGAAAAATAAAGAGAATTGGTTGAATTGATTGGTGTTGGAATAAAAACAGAAATTAAATAAATGCAGTAAAATAATAAAAGTGTTATCAAAGGAAGAAACAATTGTGGTCAGGCACAATCCCTTTTGTTTACTACCTCTTTCACTTGATTGGTTTATTATCTTAGGTCACACACATGATAAATCTCTCCTAAATTCGTAAATCCTAGATAACTAGCGATTTAACCCTTTAATTCGATCAAGAATCCTAAACCTTTAGCGATTCTGTCAAACTAAGTATTCAAAAAATATATCTCATGTGTTCTTGTTAAGATT
Organism: Glycine tomentella; assembly: GCA_007407185.1. NCBI lineage: Eukaryota > Viridiplantae > Streptophyta > Magnoliopsida > Fabales > Fabaceae > Glycine > Glycine tomentella. The sequence goes on from PYAF01001841.1 coordinate 726,847, forward strand.
ATTCATAAAATAAGCCTTTCCTAAATTAGTTAATCCCTAATCCCTTAGTGAATTAACCCTTTAACCTAATTCAAAAACCCAATTCCTTGGTGAAGTCTATCAAGTTAAGCATGAGAAAGATCATATTATAAAATCCGTAGCCACGCATCCCTATTCCTAGGTGATGAACAACTATTATTCTAAACATGTCAGAAATTTAAAACCCCAACATTTCCATTGCGAATCCTAACCCTCAATACTTAAATAGAATGACCAGTTCCAAATAAGAATAAACAATAAGAAAACAGAATAGAATAAAATAATCAAAACAGCATTATAGTTCAATACCAAATCAAGTTACAGAGGAGTTACATCAGTTCATGGCCTTCCCACAATACAAGTCTAGCCTGCCATAGACTTCAAGAAACCAATGCTGTCAAATATGACATTCTTGAGTGACCTTGCCTTGATTCTTGACTCCCAATGATGAAAAGAAGAGAAAGGAAGAGTAGAATAGATGTAAAAGGGTGTCTAGAGATGTTGTTTCCTTCAGTCCCAAGGCCTTTATTTATAGATAGATTTAATTATGGTAACAAAGCAACTATCTTGGCCAATTTTTGAATCAAATCTTATTAAATCAGGAAACTGCGATCTTACGGCGCGACTCACGCGAAGTCCCGCGCTAACCGCGCGGCTTGTCCAAAAGATTGGCGCCGATCGCGTGGCCTTGGCGCGTTCCGCATGGGCTGGCCGAGAGAAATAAGCCTGGTCTTCATATTCCTGGCGCTAACGGCGCGGATATGGCGCTAACGGCGCCATACTTACTGCCCTTTCACGCTATCCGTGTGAATTCCACGCCAGCCGCGTGGTGTCTTCGAGGATTTAGTCTTCAGCCCTGCACAAGGCGCGATTCGCGCGGATTCTTTCTCTGCCTTAGTTTCTTCTTTTTGATCAGTGATTCACTGGCCACTAGATCCAGGGATTCCGCCTACACTCACGAAAGAAAAAGCCACTGCAAAGGATAAACTATACTCAAGGTGAGAGAACCCTCATTGCGGGGTTAACGTCGTTAAATAATAGTTAGACCGAGCATGCTAAACATAAATGCCCACCCTAAACCCTAAACCCTTAACCGCAAACTAACGTCACATGACCATACCCTAAACACAACCTAACCATGTCCAGCAAACCCTAATCCCTCAAACGCAAACAGAATCGCCACTTGAACGCATGCTTTTCGTCACTCAAAACACCTTAAAAAATCTCTTAAAAAACGAAAAAATACCAGAATGATGGCAGTTTAGCAGAGACAGAGAACACTGGAAGTCAATATATGAACCAACTGGGGGAGCGGGGGGGGGGGGGGCTATTTGCAAAAATGGGGCAGCTGTAACATGACAGTGCACCAGATTTGTAAATAGTTTTGAAAGCACACTTTATCGGTAAATATTTTAAAAAAAAACACCCATTTAGTTCTTTTGCCAGATTAGTAGAGGTTCCACTCTCATATCACAATTCATTTGTAAAATAGTTAGGATGCTAGTTTTATAGTTTTATAGAGTAATTAAATACAACATTGAGTATAACAATAAACAAATGTATTGTCATGATGTTCTAAAATGTTCATTCATACAATGAATACATAATATATATACTTGTCTTCACTTCTTTCCCATGGTAGAGTTGTTTACATTGGCATGTCTATAAGGTTCCTACTTCCGTTTCTTCTTCCTTACTCTTTTGTGAAGATGAATCATGTTCATCACTATTTTCATATTTCAGCCTGAACCTTTTTCTACCAATATTTAGAAAAATCCCAAAAAATTTAACGTTCCAGTGTGAATGTATTTACTGAAGAAGATTTCTTCTCCATCTAAATCTACAAAAATCCCAATGAAAAAGATTAAAGACGTGATTTAAATTTGTATTTAGTGATTATGACCTTTGAAACTCAACTTATAATTAAATAAGAAAAAATTATAAGATATGAAACAATCAAGAAATAATTTTGTCTATGGGAAAATGAGTTTTAATTATGTATTACATTAAAATAAAGGATATAAAAGAAAAATAGATAATAAAATTAAAACACCAATGGTTTAACTGCATGATTTGCATCACAAAATCCAAGAAACACTTCACTACTTCAGCACCAACATGTTGCACTCCATTCCATATGTCTCTAGCTTCATCCTTTGCGCATTTTGAAATAATGAGAATTAAACATCAAACTGCAAAACAAAACAAAAAGTGCATAATCTCCTATACATTAAAAAGCAAGTATTAACACAAATCATTAAATATTTTACACTTTTTTTTTGTGATTTTCATTTTGTATCTAGTGCATGCCCGTCCGATGACATTCAAGCAATTATTAAGAAATATACTCCAAACAACTAATTCAAGTTGACAATTACAATTAAAGAACATAGATGAAAGCTTCAGAACAAAACTATCACATGAAGTACTTTTTGAAATTTAGGAAACAAATACACATACATGACAACATTAAGAAATGATAGATGAGAGCTTACATTGAGAAATTCCAATCAAAACTTTGAAATACAGAAAGGAAAGCAAAATGAGTGCCCATGTATGTTCATGAATACCAATTTCAATTTTAGGATTGAAAGCCTAAAAAAAATGCATGTCAGCGACAAGATAAAGGAATTAAGGTGCATTTAGTGGATTCAACAAAAACTTAATGCACCATACACATACCATAGCATCTACATATTGGATACATAGCGCTAAGAACAAGGTGATATCAAACTCTCAACGTAGACAGTTGAGCTTAACACTGCAGGCTCACTGATGATGTTTTGAAGTTCGGGGATCTTAACAGTACGATCTTTTGAATTGTAAACAATTAACTCCTCCCATTCGTACCAGCACAGTACTTGGTGATCATCCTCAGAAACATTGAGTGGCTTGACTCGATCATAATCCCTAAGTATTCCATCATAATAATCATGTGTGAGCAATTTGGTCCAAGACTTTTTATTTCCGTAATCCTTCATAAGCCAAACATCAAGAGACCCTTGAGTGCCAGAAAGAAGACACAGGCAATCCCTCAACACACTCAAACTCAGAGTCACTATCAGATCTCTATAGTCAGGCTGTGAAACCTCTCCAAAAGTCTCATTTCGCAAATCAAGAGAAACAATAACCCAAGA
>PYAF01001841.1:747154-774160 GCA_007407185.1 Glycine tomentella
CTTAATTTCACTAGTATATTTTGATTTATTTCTCACAATGACATGGATTCTAATTGAAAATTCTTTAAAAAAATGGTGAATGAACAATCTTATATATTAAACATGGAATGGAGCAATAAAATATATCGAATATAAAAGGTAGAGAATTTATCTATCTAAAATATACAAATATTACACATGAGTAATGCATTATTTTAAAAAAAATTGAGATTCATAAACCTCAATGACATGTTTTGATTTCTAGAAGGATTTTTTCAATTTCTACGTTTATAGTTCCTTGATTTTTCAATATTTTGAAATTAAACGGTAAAAATTAACTAATGTTTGTATATGCTTTTTTGAAGAGAGAAAGTGCTTGTAGACGCTTGACAAAGATATAAAGGTAAAATATATTAATTGACAAAATTTATGAATATTTTACATCAATAATATAATAAAAAAATTAAGAATAATAAATAAAACAGTAAATAAATGATGATGAGATAACTTATTTTTTATATTATAATCTAATCATAAATTATATATTTATGATTATATAACATGTTTATTAATTTTATAATAATTATCTTTAAAATCTTGAATAAAAAAATCTTAAAAATCATGTTTATCACAATTTTCTTTTATTGATGTATAGAAATTAAATTAAAAAAACATAAAAGTTTTAAGTGTTTATCTATCAAACATTATATTTTTAATATTTTTTAAGAACCCAAACAAAGGTATTGGGTGTTGTAAACAACAATAAAAAAAAAAAAATTAAGAGGTGTTGGATTGAAGATGCTCTGAATGAAACTCCTGAAATCACATAAAACCCCTTTAACCACCAACTCAAGTTTACTTACCACATGGCCACTTTGTAGATATTTCTAATTTTAAAAGAAAAAAAATAAAGAAATGAAAGGTACCTGCATGCCGTTAAAGTTGCTATACCGTATACGGTTAGATTCATTTGTGTAACAACAGAAAAATGTAAATTCATCCATATATTCATGGGTTCTTAATCAGATTTAGATGCTATCTTTTTCTTTGTCAAGATTTTGAAAATAAATTACAAGTTTATCCACTAATTCCTAGGGCAGATTTGACAAGCCATCCACAATTATTATTGGCATCGTTTATTCGTTTATTCTCGATATAAAAAAAAAAAACGGATACCAATCTCACGTACCTTCTATACGAGTTCTATATGTAAATAAATGAATCTTAAAGCATAATCATGGTCAGTTGCATCAAAGGTCATTGGGAATGGGAAGTTATTCCGACTGCTCAAGCCAAATAAAATCAAACTCTTTAAGCTTGTCACCTAAAAAATACCATAGGAAGCCAAATATGCTTTCCTTATGTTCTGATAAGCCTTGATGAGGAATGGCAGTAACTAAAAGGATAGCTGACTTCACCTCAGACGCTGAAAATGCACAAGCATATAATACCCATCTCAGCACTATATATGCAATATTTGAATGATTTAAGCATCATCATCTTTATCTAAAGAAGCTGACAGATAGCTCAACATGAAACCGTCTAGATCTCCCTCAAGGACAGAGTCAGGATCTGAAACATCATAGTTAGTTCTAAGATCTTTCACCATACGGTAAGGCTGCATCATCGATAAAATAATAAAAGTTATTATTATAATTGAGGTAAAATGCTTAGGTCATCAAAGCCTACCAGAAAAAGGGGGAAGGGGGGATATGTACATTCTCAAACCTACATGGAGAACATAACTACGAATCTGACTGCCCCATGTTATGTCAGTAAGAGATTGTGTATGTGGTGCATTCAACTGTGCCTGGCGTGCAATCTCCAGTTGGTCTAATCTTGACTGAAGTACAACCATCGCTGAAGCCTTATTCTGATGCTGCGCGATCTGTTTTCAAATAATACCCAAATTCAAAATCTAATAATACAACACAATCAATACATGGATAGTGCACATATCTCATCTCACTCTGACAAGTTGCAGTAACTCCTGTAGGAATATGAACTATTCTTACAGCACTCTCAGTTGTGTTAACATGTTGGCCACCAGCACGAAATCGTACAATACGACGATCAGATTCATTAATTTGTACATGGGTAGATCCATTACCAAGGATTGGAATCACTGCCACAGCAGCAAATGAAGTATGCCGGCGCTTATTACTGTCAAAAGGTGATATGCGTACCAGCCTGTGCACTCCTATTTCTGCTTTGGCATATCCCAAGGCAAAGTCACCATCTACTTTGATGGTAGCTCGCTGAAAAACAAAGAGACCCATATATTCAGAAACTAGCAGTTCCATTCAATAGAAAATATTACATATGGTAATAAGATTCAAAGGCAAAAACTAGAGGCTCCAAATGGAAATGGAATCCTTATGGTAATTATGCTTGAAGTTTAAATGCTATGCAAGTTAAGCAACTTAGAACTTGAAAATCAGAAACAACAGTCACATTAGGGGAGGTAACCATGGGTCATGCATCCAAGCATGCAATTCTTATGAGGAAAATTGCAAAATAATTTTAAAGCAACTTATGAAGGATGGTATGAAGAAGAACTTTGATTCCTGCAATCTCACCGGGCATTTCATCCACTACAGTTACTTTATATCCACGTGGCTGTGCCCGTGACTTACACATCTGCATGACCATTGCAGCCCATTCCATGCTCTCAGTACCCCCAGCCCCAGCTTGAACCTATATTAAATTATAAAGCAGTAAGCTTCAACAGGCAGACACATACATAACTACAGCCCATGTTCACTGCTTTACTAGTTCTGGAAAGTGCCAACATGGGTTCACATATCACCAAAACCCAAATTAAACAAAATCTCGAGAATTATTTCCTGCAACCCCTTTTATGTTTCATGCACTTCCAAAAAGATCCAAACGGACAAAAATACTCCTATCTCTCCCAAGCAAGTCCCACCTCCACCCAATCACCTAATACCACCATCAACCCAAACACCACCACTGCAGCCATCCAACACCACACAAGCACCACCGTCGCAATCTCCCAACAACAAACACCACCACCAAAACCACCCAACACCATGCAAACAACACTACACAACACCACCAGATCCTCCATCTCACTCCAGAATTATGCTAATATAATTCTGAAAAAAATATTTCCATAATGAGTTTTGTTTTCCTAGAAATCTTTTCTAGAATTATGTTAGCATAATTTTGGAAAAGCATATACATAAAACAACACTCATTCTGAAAATTCTTTTTCAAAATTATGTTAGCATAATTCTATAAAACTATTTTCAGAAAAACAAAATTCGAAATTTCTATATTTTTTTTTTCCAAATTATGCTAACATATGCCTGGAAAAGCTTTCTGGAAAACAACATTCAATTTGCATGGTGTTGGGTCTTTGTGTGGTGTTGTTTGCGTGATGTTGGGTTGTTCTGGTGGTAGTATTGGTTGGTTGACTGGAGGTGGGACTTGTTTGGAGAGGTAGGGGTATTTTTGTTTGTTTTGAGTCTTTTTGGGATGCAGGAAGCAAAAAAGGAGTAGCAAGAAGTAACTCCCTATCATCTTGGTTTGTGCATTGTGCGCCTGGGCGTTAAAGAAGCTTGGGGCAGCCCGCTACAATTATTATAAAAAAAAACTTCTATCTATTTTTCTTATTTCGTTTACCTACCATTAATCTTTTGACAGCACTTTCGAATTCAATTGTAAGCAACAAAAGAAAAAGTTCTTTAGACTCAAATATAAAAAAAATTGCTTTAATCATATTTAATGATATAATCTCAAAAATACCATTTAACTAATTAAGGTTCTTCTTCTAATGACTCTTTCTTATTTATACATCAAGTTCAAATTCAGGACACTTTAAAAAAGACTATTACTCCCTCTGTTCCTTTTTATCTTTCTTTTAAAGTTATTTTGTAGAAACTAATAAATGGAATACATTTTCTCAATTATAATAAAATAATTGTTGAATTTCCTATTTTATCATTTTTTATTTTTCACTCCATAATAAATACATGTTTAAATTAATTAAAGATTAGGAGACAAATAAAGGTAAAATGGAAGAAAAAATAATTAATGTTATGTTGAAATTTTCAAATGATAGAAGAATAGAAACAGTTTTTTTTCCTTCAAAATCTGACAATTGAAAAGAAACAGAGGGAATATATTTTAAATGTGATTAATATAATTAAGTGAAATTAACTAATTACTTATTAACGTAACAATTAGTTTTTTTTTTCTTATATTTTGAGTCGAAAGGTAGTATAGATATAATATTAGCAATCTATTAATAAATTTTGAAAAACTATCAAACTTATGCACTATAGATAATTACAATTAATTAAGAAATAATTATAGACTAATACCTTTAGTTTTGCATAATTAAAAGTCATTATCTTGTCTCCAATACCTAATACTAATTGTGAATTTAAGACTCATTTTATATTAAATATCTCATCATTTGATATGATTTATTAAATAAAAAAAATAGAATAAATGAAATGAAATTGTCATTAATTAATATTATTTTCTTCCATTTCTTTTGATGTTAAGGTTATTGCATATGGATTAAAAAATATTTAATGGAAGCAATTCAAAATTGTTATATTTGGACTAAAATATTTTTATTTAATACCATGATCTTTGATACTTGCACCACGGTAGTAGGTATTAAATAAGGATATATTGGAAGAGAGAAAAAAACATTAATTCAACTTTAAAATTTTAAAATATCAATTATTTTGGTACCCTAAAAAATCAATTGTTTTGAAATAAAAAATAAAAAATAAAACATCAAAAGATACAAAAAAAAATGTCAAAAACTTCTTCACTTTATATTATACTAATGATAGATATCTCATTAATTAATATGATTTATTAAATACACAAAACATAACTAAAATGAAATTGCTTAAAATACCCTTACTTTAAGCAGAAAAGAGTGCTTCAAAATTTTTCATTAGAAGTTTGAATTACTTGTCATTAAAAGTCTTCGCGCCCATACAGTCATTTAAAGAAATTAGACTTTAAGCGGGGAAAAATTCACCAAAACTTCTAATTAGAAGTTTGAATTATTTGTTATTGAAAGTATTCACGCAAATACAGACATCTAAAAATTAAATAAATCAATAAATAAATTAGTCATAACTTAAATTTTTCTTTCCCAATATGTTTCACTAAATAAATTGAAAACATTATGCCAAATCATGTATCTCCCTAACGTGTACCTATTGTAGATCCACTTATAGTAAAAAAAAGTAACACCCTTATGGTTAATTTCAAATAATTTCTCCTCTGTCCTCCTATATACAGTAAATAGTTCATTGCGCACATTGCTAACAAAATGAACATATATAAAATTAAAATTTCAACGAGACAGATTTTTTTTTTACTAAGTTAATAAAATATTTTTTGATAACTCTAAGTTAATAAAATACGTACATATATAATTCTAACCATATTCAAGAGCACTTTTTTATTTTCGAGTGAGACATCATTTTGCTCTTCTAAACTTATTAGTAGATATAGAGCAGCTTTTACTCTCATTTTCCGACATTCTTCTCCTATTTCTTTTCTAACATCTTTGGAAGGATTTTCACCCACACTTGAGGCGTCAAACATACCTACATAGTACATATCATCCTAAAAGGCACCAAATGTCTTTTCCCCGTTCAAGATTGTTGACAATGCACATCAACCAAGCTTGAATTGATAACTAAATTAAGAGTTATATTGTTCACATTGAACTTTTTTATATTATATTTTATAACCTTTTTCCCCCCTTCTCAGACCACTCTATTGCTGAACTTTTTTCATGCTTCTCTATCTTTTCTTTCTATCTTTTTTCATGCAGTTGTAAAAGAAATTGAATAGTTTTGTTGTACAGAAACATTTTTTCTTACATCAATCATCAAATTAGCGAAACTGATCAAAATGGATGATTTGTTTTCAAGATTTGACCCCTTAAAACAAAGCATAATTATTATCGTTAATTAGAAAATCAACTTGTTCAAATTTTATCAACTTTATGATTTATTATATATACATAATACATATATACTGTATCACAATCTCAATTGTTTTTTTTTCTAATTAGGCGCTTATTATTACACTTTATATCATAAGGTGCACCCTTTATTTTATAAGAGCTAACTGAAGCATTTGTTTATGTTTGTTTATGTTGAATCTCCCATCTCTTAAATTCTCCATGGAACTTTGTCTCTTTTCAGGTTACAGATATAGCAACGACGTGATCTTAATATGTAAATGTAATCAAAGATATGTATGATGAAATTATTATGTGTGTGAAAGTTTGTAATGGAACATTAAGTTATTTTCCTATCATGGTAAGTATACATCAAGGTTCGACTCTTAGTCCTTATCTTTTTGCCTTAGTGATGGATGAACTAATAAAATATATTCAAGAGGAAGTGTCGTGGTGTATGCTTTTTGTAAATAATATTGTGCTTACTAATAAGACCAAAGACGGTGTTAATAAGAAACTTGAATTGTGGAGAATCACTTTGGAATCTAAAGGACTCACGTTAAGCCAGAGCAAGACTGAGTATATGAAATATGAATTTTCACTAGTAAGAGATGATGATCAAGACATCATGCATCTACTTAATCAAGAGGTACTCAAGAAAGATGTTTTTAGATACCTGAAATTAATTTTGCAAAAATGTGGAGAGATTGATGAAGATGTAAATCATAGAATCAGAGCAGGGTGGATGAATGGCGAAGTGCATATGTGACGCAAAATTCCTCTTAAGCTATAATAACCTAGGCTTTTTATAAAAAGGAGTAAAAGAAATAAGAATTTAAATTATAAAATTCTGTCGCAAAAGCCTTAGTGACGAATTTAGGGACATAATTAGCGACGAATTTAGCGACGGAGTCTAGCGCCAAGAGCGCCACAGGTGCTGGAAGTTGGCGCCAAGAGCGCCAAGGGCGCCAGATACACTGGAAACTGGCGCCATCAGCGCCAAGGTGGCGCCAAAGGCGCCGCATGTCGGTCATGGGCAGTATATAAGGCCAAAAACGCGAAATTCTGAGGGAGAAAAGCCTTTTCTTCTTCCTTGGACCTTCAAACCTCCATTAGAGACTTTCCAAGCTTTTAGGGACCTTACTTAATGACCTAAACACGTTCTTTTCGCTGTGAAACTTGAGAGAAGCCCTGAGGAAGCTATAATCCTTCATCCTTTTCTTTCTAAAATCCCTTTTGGTGAGTTTTCCTTTTTGGAGGAAAACCTCTGATTCTCGAGTTTGGCGAGGATTGAAGGCCTGATACGGACAACAGAGCTCGAGGAAGCTGTCCTGAAGCCTTTCTAGTCGCCACTGAGGTAAGAAACTCGAGTTTCTCCGGTTAATTTGGGTTTTGGGGTTTCCTTTGAATAGTGACCCATTTCATCTGGGGCTGGATTTAGCCTAGGGTCCAGTAGAGAAACTTGCTCAGAGCGAGCTAGTGATGAAGGATTAGCTTTCAGTTTTTGATTTAGATGACTTTGATTTTTGGCTCTGTGACCTGTATATGTGGCCTTTGGGATGAATCAATTGTGGAATTAAGGCCATTCCAGAGCCTTGATTATGTCTGTTGTGAGTCTATGAGGCAAATAGAATGGTGCCTTGAGCGAGGCTTGGACCATTCCAGTGATATTTTGTATCATGAGGCTGAGATGAGCTGGTGCTCAGACATGTCTCTGCATTGAGTCTGGGATGACCCAGATGGCTTGTTTTCAGCTCTGATGGACCTTGAGTGGTCTGAGAGCAGCCTAGTGTAGGCTGAGTTTGATTAAACCCTAGGATAGGGGAATTCTGATATGTTATGCTTTGTGCCTGAATGCCTGATGGCTTGTATTGAGATGAAATTGTATATGCCTTGATTAGGCTGTGAGACTGAGACTATTAGTGGCGGGAGCCACAAACTAGGGAAAGGACTGCAGACTGAGACCTTGCCAGGTAAGTTCTGAGTCCCTGGGAAATGATTCCCACTTGGTTGCATTCCACACTCCGGGGGAGTTGTGGTCATGATTCATGATGCATGCATTGGCTGTGCATTTCCTATGATGATATGTATGCATATGTGCTGGCTTTATGAATGAATGATATGAATTGTGAATGGATATGTTGGCCAATAGATTGACAGGGCATAGAGGGTTCTCTGCCTTGTTCTGATGGCATGTAGGGTTCTCTGCCATATGAGAAGACATTGAGGGTTCTCTGCCAGGGTATTGAGGGTCCTCTGCCCCGACATTGAGGGTTCTCTGACACTGCATTGAGGGTTCTCTGCCAGATGTGTGGAGCAGATGACTGCTCATGTGTGTTGAGGGTCAGAAGACCAGGCCATGGGGCCAGACTTGTTGTGTATGCTTGTCTGATGTTTGTGTTGTGAATTGTGGGTCAGGGTGGGGAATGATTTCCCAAGGACCCTGAGCTTACTGAGATATGTTATCTCACCTCGTGTGGGGTTTATATGATTTCAGGTGACCTTTCTAGAAGAGAAAAGCAGTCTCAGGGCAAGAGGCCCAGCAGAGACTAGGCTGCTTGACTGAGGAGCGGCATAGAGAGCTTGAAGGCTCTATTTTGATTTTGTTTATGATGTATAGTTCTGTATACCCTCGAGGAGGGTTGTTATTCTTTTGTATCACCACAGTATGGTGTGAGAACTGATGTATATATGTACAGAACCATGATATGATATGATATGACATGAGACTTTCCCCTGAGTATAATTGTTGTATATTTGACTATATGCCTCTGACTTATTGATGTATGTAATGGAAAAAACTGGATCAGCAGGGGTATGATATTGGTTCTTGTGTGTGTATGGCTTATGATATTTGTGATTCCATACATAATGAATCAAGAAAATCGATTCTGTGCTTCCGCTGATTTCTTTATATGCATGTTAAGCGCTAAACTGATATTATTAATGATAACGCACCAGAGGCCTATAGGGTGTTACATAAGCTAAAAGAAAAATTCTATAGAAAAACTGTAAGACGGGCAATGTTATATGGAGTTGAATGTTGGTCATCATATAAACAACATAGACAACATGAGCATAAAAATAGGGATAGTAGAAATGAGGATGTTAATATAAATGTGTGGTTATACGAAAATGGATAAGATAAGAAATGAAGATATTCAACGGAAGGTAGCAGTAGTACCAATGAGTGAAAAGATGAAGGAACATAGATTGAGGTGGTTTGGACATGTAATGAGACAATTCTTGGATGTCTTCGTAAGAACAAAAATTTGTTATTAAGAGTTTGACACAAAGAGAGGTAGAAGTAGATCGAAACTTACCTAGGAAAAGGTAATTAAACGAGACTTGATGGAGTTGGATGTAGATTGGTGGACAGTGTGTCTTAGAATGGAATGGAGAAAAACTATAAACTTTGTGGAAGATTAGACCTGTTATTATCTTTATGTTCCAAATGATCTTTTTTTAGTCTTTTTCTTCTTCATCTCCCCCTCCTTCTTTTCTCTTTAGCTTTTACCTTCTTTTTTTTTTCAACCTCCTCGTATCTATCATTGGGTTCATCTATCACCGACTCTAATTAAGTTGAATTAAAAATGTTATTAATATTGATGTTGATATTTGAGTACTTGAATATAGTACTTGAAGAAAATAGAAGATATAAAAATATCTCTGAGCTGTTTTTGGTTTTTGGTTTTTAAAATACATGTTTTAGAAATAATTTTCAAACTTACTAGAATTTAAATGAGAAACTGATAATTGAAGTGTTAAATTGTTTTGAGTTTGTTTTTTCTTTCTTGCTGCTGTAGTGGAGATTTTATATGTGAGTTTATCCTTTGTGCTGTCACTTTTTTTTTTTAATTGATATAGTATTGCACTTTTTTTTACAACAACTAAACTTTACTAAATTGGATAACCAAAATCTTATATTTGGTTTCTAAGTGCTACTTTCTACATCAACAACATTATACCAGAGTCGTATACATATATACATGGAGGACGACATATTGATGAACCATTTGTTAATCCTTTTCATGGAAGGAGAGAGCTTTCTATTGCTTCATTATGTTTTTCTCACAAAATGAAAAATGTTTGATTTAAAACCTAATCTTGTTTCCCCCTTAAGCTAAGGAACATATATCCATGTCTAGGAACTTACGTATGAGTTTACCAACTAGTAGGAGCTGTTTTTTAGCCTAGGTTATATGATGGCAGCTATGAAGCATTTAGCATTTTAATCCACATAAAGATATGCATCATGATGAGTGGAGTTTCTGTATAATATAATAACCAAATGGATTTGATTGAAAATGCAGAAACAAGTTCAAATAATTTTGCTGAACTTTATAATTAGAAAGAGACATAATTATTGCTTGACAACATGAAACAAGATATATATTCAAAATATCCCTTTCTCCCATTTCTATTTACTTTCTATTAAATTCTTCTCGAGTTATATTCCTAATTGAGTAACAATATCTAGGATCCACAGTATCTAATTAATATTGTAGTTGTACTAAATGTTTATGCTGGTCTATAAACAAAATGTTAGTTTTTTCTTAAATGAAATATATAGCTGAAAAAGAATAATATTTTACATCTATTTACTGCAGGAAATTCAAAAGGGTCATAGAGGATCAAGTAGATGAAAATGCTGACCCTTCTTCAGGTAAGTGAGATTAGTACTCAATTTATCATATTCAACTAGATAGAAGGTAACAATGATCACAAACTTGCAGTTTATACAGCAAGGACCACTAAAGGCCAAAACCCTCCCACCATTTTAGATGAACATGTATTGTGTAACCCTCCAATGGATGAATACCTGACCTGGACTTTACAACGGTAAATAATTAACCCTCCAATGGACTAAAGGCCTTCTTTTTATTAACATTTTTTTCTCTGATGCATGGTGAAGTTTTTTGAGGATATAGACGATGATGGAAGTGAGTCTCTTAATTACTTTCTAAGAATTTATTTATATTATTGGTGAATTTCATTATTGAAACTCACTAAAATTTTATATTCTTTATGCAAAGCAGATCCTATAATTGATAATCATGGAAGTAAAAAGTTCGATGAAAGCAAGATAAATCCTACAAGAGAAAACAATACAGAACTTGATAGTTCAACACCAATCATCACCCACCATCAGAAAACAAAAGCAATTTCTCATTAACAGATTAATTAGTCCCAAAAATTATACAACTCCACACAAGAAAAATGAAGGTCACAGATATCATTCTTAAATTAGAGAAGAAACATAAGTGGAGTTGTTGCTTAAACAATACTCACAACACCTAACAAGAAAGCCACAAAATCATGTAAGGAGGGAAAGGAAATGCAATAAGAATAGACCTTCAGATACTCAGTTTTCTTTACAAAGGTTTGCGAAAAAAAGACAACAGACCGAATGTAACAATGATAGGAAGATTAAGAAGGATATTGAGCACAAAGTTCTTCAGAGATCTAATGTTGTTGGTCCAAGACTGCATGTAAGTACAAGAATTATAATAATGCTTGTTTATTTTCTAGAAATAATCATTTTTTATTTACTAGTTTCCTAAATGATATTTTAAGTAAAGAGATTAATAATAATGTTGTGTCTACTTGTTTTCTTAATAATTTCATCTTAGCTTATTATTTCATTTCTTTCAGTAGTCAGGAGGGACAATATCAAATGATGCTGCAAAAAAGGAAGAGAAACTTATTGAAACCTCAAAGAGAAAACCTCATGAGGGATACCAAGCACATGAAAGGGGTTTGAAACTCAGAGGGACATCAGATAATGATGCTGCAAAAATGGAAGAGAAACTTGAAACATCAAATAGAAAACTTCATGAGGGATACCAAGCACATGAAAGAGGTTTGTGCCTCAGCTTCACTTTTTTTTCCCATTCTAGAAAGTTATGTATATCCAAAATCAGTCAACAATCCTTGGCTTCAAATTTCAAACTCTTGCTGCTTTTGATAACTAATGCAACTTAATTTCAATTTGAACAGATAGAAGGAGCACAAGGTACTTTGAGGGATATGAATGTGATATTCCTAAAGGCAAGCATAGCCGCAGAAGCTCACGCCCGAAGTTAAGCAAACGAAGGAAATACAGCTGATCTATTTGTTGAAGATCATTATGTGATGTCTTTGATATCATTTAGATCAAAATTCATGAATCAGGAAAATTGTGTTTTTGTTGATACTGATATGTGCTCACCCTTTATATTTTCGTTTTAAATACTGGCTAGAAAGGCACAAGGGTCAAGACTTCAATTTTTTCATGGTTGTTTAATTATTTTTCTCATCCTTGTGTACAAGTATCATTACTGAAAATTGGTCTTGTATGTTTTGAAATTAAAAGTCTCAAAGTTCAAGTCTGCATTCTTTGATATATTGTATTACTTACACATCAAGGTTCTCGTTCCTCACCCCGAAAGTCTTAATATATCTGCAGTTACACATGCACGGAAGGATTAATCGAAACCTGAATTTCATGTGAATGGAAACTGGTAACAGCAATATTGATGTTCTGAAGCACGTATAACCAGCTCTATCTTTTTTATTTTTCAGTTGACAACATAATGTGAGCGTTCTTAACTTTGATTAACGGTTCATAAATCAGCATATTTAAACTATTTGTTTGTGTGCATATCTATGCATAGTTAATAATGTTCCTGTGCTTCTGCCAAATGTACTATACTGTTATGGACCGTGTCAATTAAGTTAAAGCCTTCTGCGATTATAGTTTGGTTTTTCACAAGTTTCTTATGATCATCATGATTCATGACATCAGCTCTCGTGCATGGTTTCTTATTCATTTTAAGGTATTAAATTCTCATTTTGGTTTTTCATTATATGGGTTGAAGTTTGAAAATCTAAAAAGTTGTATTGTATCTAAAGATGCACTGAATAATTAATTAATGTGTATTTTCTATTAAAAAATCTTATAAAATCTATTAAAATTTATCCTAAAAATGAGTTTATCGAAATTTATATGTTTTTAAATATCATAAAAAAATTAAAATTATAAAAAATCTTAATTGAATACCAACGCAATTTATTAAATTTCTAAAAAAAATCTTAATAATCTTAATTTAAAATTATAAGATTTATTTCTATTATTTTAAAATTTTAATTGAATACCTGGAGACTTTTTTAAAAAAATCTTTTAAATTCCTAATTAAATACATTTTCCTTAACGTAGATTTGTAATACTTTTATTAATAAGTTAATTTTATAAAAAAATATTATACTAATATATATATATATACGACGTTTTTCATATCAAATGTCAATAATGTATTTGTTTATTATATTTATTATTATAAATAAAAATATCATGTTATGTTGTTTTTTTACAGCTGTATCATTTTATGTCAATCGTTGATTTTTATATCAAGTATATTAAATTTTTAGGTTAGTAATGTAGATCTTGCAACATATATTGATATGTGGTGATTTAAAAAAATTGTATAAAATATAATGTGAACAAAGGGAAACAAAATTTTCATGTTGTTAATTCTGCCATTAATTTCTGTTGTAGAGGGGAGACCTTTTTATATTGAAAAACTGAAGGTTGTCTTAGAACCCAGTCAGTAAATCTTGTTGTGGTACCTTTTCTACGACAACATAAACTTTCTTTCTCTTGAATGTTTGGTCCCAACAACTCAAATTAATGCTTATTAACTCATATTGGACTTTTAATTTTCTCTGCCCTCACATTTAAATTAAACCCGCAAGCCAGACTTTGACCAGAGACAAACATTTTCCATAATAATATTTCAAACGAAGGTTGTTTTGACAATTAACTTGACGGCAGGAAGAATACGCGGAATCATAGACTCAGACAGTCTTTAAGTTACTTGCATCGATCTCATTCATGCACACGTAGTCAGGTGACTATTTCATAAAATAAAATAAAAGTTAGAATGTTTGGTTAAATAATAAAAATGATAAACGCTTTTTCAATGGTAAAATGTTTTCTTTATTAGGGTGTAGCTAGGTAGATTTTATATGTGAATACTTATTTTTTAAAATATATATAAAAAAACAACATAATTTTGTCCAAACGACTAATTCAAACTTGATTTCCCCCTCCCCCAATCAAATTCTCGAATTTTTGGAACTAATTAACGGGTTAGTTCACTTGTTTTCTTTTTTTATTAAACCAGCTGGCCTAGTGTAATCTTTTTATGTATACATTTTATAGTGAAGATAAAAGTTATAGAAAAGTTGGAGACATGTATAGAGTGGAGTAAAATAGAGAGAAAATACAATAATGCTAGATCATATTTTTTATAAAAAAAAATATATATATATATATATATATATATATATATATATATATAAGCGCATGTGCATATGATTGCAAGTATATTTATAGATATCCGTTAAAAAATTAAAACAAAAAAATAAATTAAATTAAAAACAAACAAATAAATTTGAAGCATATTATTATATTAAAATAAATACTTTTAAAGGATATATTTATACTAAAAATAAATAATTTGAATTTTATATTTATAATAAAATTATATTAGAACAACTTAAATTATATATAACTAAAATTATTTAATTAATTTTAAATTACTAGTACCGCGTAAATTTGAATTATTACCTATTATGCTTCATTAGTAAGCACGTAGAATAAAACTGACTTATTTTACCCTTAGTTGCAAATACTCATTAAACTATCTACTTTTAATTCATAATAAATTTTAATACATATTTTTTTTTCATCTCAAATCACTATATTTATAACATCAATTAAAAAGATGAATAAAGCAAAAGTTAAGAATTCACAAATGAAATAATATTTTTATATTACATATATCAGGCGTTCAAAATCATAATCAACGTCATTCGCAATCATAATTACCATTTTTATTCTATACATTCACACTCATTGCATTATGTCCACCATCTTCCAAAAAATAACAAAAAAAATAGAAGAGATCAATTTTAACATTACTGGTTAAAGGAAGATACATAAAGCATTTTCTTCTTTGAAGTAGCAATTGACAAATGAAAAGGGAGAGAAATTTTTACCTTGGGAGAACACCTTTTGCCACACCTTTGAAACAAAAGAAGAAAAACAATTAGAAAGTAATGCAAAGAAAATGCAAAATGAAAGAAACGGAACAAAAGAAAAGACAATAAAAGTTAAACAGGATAAAGAAAAAAGAAGCAAAGCATATAAAGGGATAGATAAATAATACATTTGAAATTTAAAATGGAAACTAAATTCAATTCAAATAATTAATAAGTAATCAAACAAAAAAATGGATAAACTTAATTACATATAATTGATTTGGAATAATTGTAATTAAATATTTAATTGTTGGATTACTTATAATTGAGTAATAACTGGCAAATTCCATAATACTAATCAATTTTTTATTAATTAATTATAATACATTTTTCAAATAAATAATTTTTCATATTAATAAATATATTCAAAACTTTTTATCAAAAAAGTAATTATTAAAAATTTACATATGAAAAAATACAATTTTTCATATTGATAAATATATTCATACTAAATTTTTAAAAAAATATTTAGAATAAATTAAATTTACAAACATATTTTTAAACACAATCTAAATCGTAAAAAACGGTTTAAGGTATAAGAAAATACAATTACAAAAGCTTGAGTTATAGAAGATGTTGAATGCCTGATATGAATATTCACACGTGTTAATTGAATTATATTTTTTAATTACTAATAAATGTATATTTAAATTTGATTTATAACCAATTAAATTATTACAAACCATCAAATTATGACATGGGTCATTCAAACCTTGAAAAATTGTCTAGTTTCAACAAGTGTCATCCAAACTTACTTTTGGATTTTCAAAATTAATATTATAAATTTTATCATTAGTTGGTTTAATGTAGTGATAAGTAAGGTGTGTTTTTCTTTTATGAATGGGGTCCAAAACCAGTTGGAAGATAAAATATATTTTTTGTCAAAAGAAATATTGTTATTAATTTTATAAGGACAACATTTCAAAATTCATATGAGGTCTAAATATATGTTTAACAATAGTTGATTTTTAATTTTATTATTCGAGCGTGGATCAACTAATGTCGAGCATGTAGGCTGGTTTTGGGCATAATTCAGTTGGGCGACGGCCCAGGACCCTAACTAAATGGGATCCAAAAAGTTTTAAAAATATTTATAGTTGCGTAGTAAAAAAATTTATATATATTGTTTTATGTTATTTTTATAAATGAGTTAAAATTATTCTCTCATTTATATATATCTTTTTATTCAAATTGAAATTGTTTATATGTTCTATTATATGTGATTTTATATATAAATATTTGTGTATGTAATTTTTTGGGTGACGAAAATTATGATGCACATCTTTACTTGTTAAGATTTTATAAAATCATATTGTTTAATATGATCAAATGTATCATTTTAATGAAATTATATATCTATTTTTTATTCATAATATGTTCAAATTTTCAAATACTATATAAGTAGAATTAGACTTGATCATCTTACTTAAGATCTTGAATTTGAGTCATATAAATTTAAAAAATGTGATTAAGATAAAAGATTCCACAAATATACAATTAAATTCCTCGACAAAAATTACTCTTCAAAAAATCGACTAATATTTCACACAAATATATAACATAGTTATAAAAAATATTAAGGTTCATTAACTATTATTCTACTTAAGACCCTTGACCGGCCCTGCAAGTATATATGTTCAAGTTTAATAATATTGTATTTGAATCCTAAATTATATAAATAAAGTAATTATATTAAATACTTAGCGATGGAGTTTTTTTTCTTCACAATAATCTTACAACCACATGTTCAAAGCATGATTATCTTCTTAGAAAATACAGGTAGTCTAAAAAAATTAATCTTGATTAATCTTTCACGTTAATCGCATGACTGCGTACTTTGGCTTTGTGAGTCAGTAATATTTTCTTGTATAAAGGCAGAAACTAATTTAAAATCACCATGACACTGATAAAAGAAATACCATAATTAAGGAAATGCTAAAAATTATAGCTATATTTCTAAGACTTTCACAGTAAGAATTTAACAGCTGAATAAAATATAAAGTCTTAATTTCGAATCGTGTATAAAAATATTTGATAGTAGCTGGAAATTTAAAGCAGTAAATAAAAAATAATGGTAGCCAGGATTAATGTTGTGATTAGAAAAAAATGTATTAAAAATAATCAAGGGGAGTGAGTGGTGCTGCAAATTAGATTTGTTGAGATATTGGTTGGGAGAATTATTCCCTAATGAAAGTAGTAGAATATTTATATCCTCACACATTATCTAAACCAATCGGAAAAGAGTGGAGTTGATAACCACAGCTTTCTGGTTCCACCCTTAAGAACACGTGTCCTTTTAGGGTACTTATACTTAATTCCAGACCCACCATAAGAGCAATCATGATAGTGTAGATGAAACAATATAAACGGACGGTGGAATTGTCTAAGTAAGAATATCATATGGCATACACGTGGCGGGCCAATAGTTCTCACTGGCATCATGTTTCCAACTTCCTTCTCTCACGGTCAACCCAGCAATAAGTGATTAAGTGATACTCGGAATCAGAATACACATGCTTTGTAAAATTGTAAAGCAGTGTGTTATCCTTTGTTTGGTAGGGTAGAAATAGAAGAAGAGAGGAAAAAGAGATGAATAGGATAATTTGGTTTAGTGGAAAAGCAAGGAAGATTTTAAAATTTATAATAAAATTCACACAAAATATTTTCTCATATATATACAAAGAAAAAAGAATAAGAAATTGTTATTTTTGTAATGTTTTTTCAATCTTATTCTTTGCAACTTAAACAAATAAAAAGTAATACTCATTGGCAAAGTTGACAACAAACTTTGCTATAATAAGACACCAACGTTGTTGTCATGGTCAAAAACTCATACTTGCTTTTGCACCACATGCACCATTAACTCTGTCATTGTAGTTCTTAGTGTAGTATCAAAGTCCAATGCGATACTTGCATGAGTGGGACAATTGCACGATGATTAAATTCAATACTTCATCTATCAATTCAATACTTTATCTTGAGTTCTTTATTTATTTTCGTACTTAATGATTTGCGCTTTGGCGAGCCTTGTTGAAATTCGAACATGAATCAAGTACTTAATTAAGATTATCTCCAAGGATAGAATAATCTTGGTTAAATCTAGCTAATTCTCAACCATTAATATTGATTGTTTGTGTCGGTATGTCCAAGGGATTGGGTATCGGACAAGTAGTTTAGAATCTATAACCATGTGACAGCTAGGGTAGAATACGTTAGTGAATTGAGGATGAGCAAGAGAGATGAGTAGATAATTGTTAAGTTATAGTGGATCGAGCGAATTCTAAGTTCAAACCTAGACATTCATTCATCAAGATCGATGTCATCATTCAAGTCTAATATTTCTATCTTTACTTAATTCTTTTGTTATCATTTAATTTTTTTGCAATTTATTTTGTGTTATTTATTTCGTGACAATGACAAAACAAAAATACAAAAACCTAGTTTTTAGTTAAATAATTACATAAAATTCCTCCTTTGTTCCTTTGGGAAACAATCTAGATGATAATTTGGTTATTACATCATGATTAGTTTAGACTTGGCCTATAAGTTGAATCTAATGTGAAGTAAAACCCTAATAGCAAGCAATTAAGATCTTTAACAATATAAATGAATACAATAAATTTACAATAAAAGTACAGAGATAAAGGAAAAGAGAATTGCAAACTCGATTTATACTAGTCCAATCACTTCTTGTGCCTACATCTAATCCCCAAGCAACCCGCTTGAGAGTTTCACTATCTTTCAAATCCTTTACAATAACAAAGCATTCTTACACCTTGGGATCTGTCACCCTTTATGTTTAAGTCTCTCAAGAATCAAGAGATACCACACTCTTGTTCTTACAAAGGATGTCTCACCCTTTATGTTTAAGTCTCTCAAGCATCAATAAATACCAAACTCTTGTTCTTACAAGAGATGTCTCACCTTTTTCAAAATTTTAAACAAAGAATATATGAATTCACTCTCTGATTTAAAGGAAATGTTACAAATTGAAGTGCTAGAAGGTTTCTCAATAATAAATGTATTTGGCGAAGTTTTTGATCAAGAACTTGATGAATGAGAATGACTGTTAACAAGATCTTTTCAAATGTTTTTCATAATTTTTTAAACGTGTTAAGATGTAACTCTTCAAAACACACTTTTTTGTGTAATTTAAAATTTCAATTTTTTAGTAATCGGTTACATGATGTGGTAATTCATTACATTGATTCCAGAACTTGAAAAACAACTTTAACGCTTTTAAAAGAAACTTGAAGACTTGATTTAAATTAATCAAATACCCAAATATGCTTATTAGAAAAAAATTAACAATTTAACCTAAGTCTCGAATCTTCTAATTGCTTAACTTATTCGTGTTCAAGATTCTTCATATTATTTTGCTTTTGCCTTTTTGTCGTTTGCATTTTGACATCATCAAAACCTACAACATTACATAACCATACCTTACAATCCACAAGATCAACAAAAGAGGTTCTTTTGGATACTATAACAAGAAAGAGACAAAAGTCACTTTCCTAAGTTAATTTTTTTAAGGCACACAACTAGCTTTTTCCTTTTTAAAAATTAAAAAAAAATTTATTGAAACAATTAGAGTTTAGAGGATAAAAGATTAAATAACCAATAGTAGAATAAAAAAAAGCCTCAACAAAGTAAATATTCCCAATCCCTCAATAGATACTTATAAGGGAAACCCCTTTTAAAAGACCAGGTGCAAGTGCTTTAAGAAAACCACAGCTCAAATTCAAACTCTATACAGAAAAATGTACATGTGGGTTTGCTTGTATCTCCAAAACAACTTCCACAAACTGAAAACAAATATAACATTTAACGTGTCTAGTTCTAATCATTTAACATATAACAACTTACTAAGTTTTGCACACCAATAACTTATATACGTAGGATGGGCAATAACAGATTCACATTTGATATATAACAACAATCCAACACAAATAACATTCTCATTAATAAAGATAAAATTGACACGAGGTACAACAAATGTGGATCTTTCTTAACATTTTTTTTACATATTTTTTGTCTAATTCAATGACTTTGTTATCATACAATCTCTCTTAAAAGGAAACTTCCACACCTATTAACAAAGGAGGCCAACCAAGGAGTTAGGAAAAACAAGGAAGCCAACCAAAACCCTTTTAATTCAAAATACGAAATACAAGAGTGTGGGGTTTAGACTTACTACACAGGGGTGTTGGAACCTTCAACAAGCCAACGATAGAGGTCACAAACATAAAAAATGAAGCAAACAACAATAGGAAACATCAACCACGTCATGAACGATGACAGGAAACAACAACCACATCAAGAATGGAGATAGGAAACTGTGACGAGTTTCAAGGTAGAGTGAAGGGTCGTCGGTGAAGTAGAGTGAAGCACCATCGCGAGGGAAACAACTGGTGAGGTAGAGTGAAGCATTCTCAGGGTGGGACCTTTGATAGTTAGGGCACGAGAGTGATGATTTACTACGGGAGTGAAAATTTTAGGTGTAACCTCAACAGCCATTTTGCAAAAACTATCATCGTATTCTTCAAATCAAAGACGATTTTTCAAAAAATCGTCGTGTTTAACTTCAAATCTAAGATGGTTTTATAAAAACCGTTGTGCTTACCTCCTTTCAAAGATGATTTTTGACGAATAAGGGAATAACTGTCGAAAACTTATATTTAATTTCAAAAATGCTATTGTGTTTTTTTAAAAGCGGTTTTGTGAGAACCATTGTAAGTACAATGATGTTAAAATGTGATTTTGTAGTAGTAATTCATATTATTTTTAATTGTATGAACAGAATATAAAATAATAATAAATAGAGATCTTGGTGATTAATTACTAACATAGACTTGGTTTTATTTTCTAATCTTCAGAAGTTATTATTATTATCTTGTACTCTAATCCAATCATGAAATCCTTCCTTACTAGCAAATGAAGATAACTAGATAAGTACGTTTAATTGGATTTGGTGGCCACATCTTTCTCTAAGGGCTCTTAGGCACAACAACAAATGATCTTATCATTACTACCACGCTTAGTACCGTTAAGGAGACGTGAATCTAATTAATCGTAATTTCCAGTGTTTGAAATGAAGACTTTTTCGGTTCAAAAGAAAAAAATTAAGACTTTTAACTTATCAAAAGGATAAAAATTTGAAGACTAAATAGTATCTTGCTTGACTATCCTACCAAGGTTGCTATACGCGAGGAGCACGTGCATAAATTGCCCCCATCAACTGAATTTAACAACTTAAACTTATCATTAGACGTCTGAAAGAGACAGAAGGAATTAGAAAATATATATATTTACAGTTAAATAATTTTATTTTTTTTAGTTATGGCATCAAGATGTTATGAAAAATCCACCGTGGTTATAGAACCTTCACACACAAAAAAAATTGCTATTTATAGTTTTTTTTATTGATTTTTATAATTAAAAATAATAGTATTTGAGGGTAAATTTTCAAAACAAATGCAATAATAATAATGCCAAAGTGAAAAATTAACAAATATTTTTAATAAGGACATCAGGATATGTAATTTATATAGGCTGGGTCCGTCTTTAGTAAAAAAATATAGATGACGTAACTAAGAAATTAAAAGTAATAGTAACTTTTAATTGGTTTTCAATATGAACATTGTTAAAATATTTAAAATTAATCTATAATCTTAAGATATTCAATTATTCGTTGTCTGTTCCCTAAAAAGAAAAGATATTCAATTATTCAGTGATAGATAAATCACGAGTTTAATCTAGACATGGGTCCCATGTTGAAAGCTTCGCCGTCGGATTTCCTGAGTTGACATTTGACAACGTAAAATCTGGCGAAAAAATCATAACATTTTCGGTCCGGTCTTATTCTTACCCCGTGTGGGGCCCACTTCTTGTAGAGCGCCGCATCTGACCATTGCCATTTCCCACGCCCTCGCATTCTGTTGTGTTGTGTGTCCTAAGCAACGTGATCACCCGGTCATTTTTCATTGCGATACACGTTTCTATCGTTTCTCTTTAATCTTTTTTTATTTTCTAAGACGTTTTTTTCATTTAAATATAAAAAAACACTCCACTAAATACATTAAAAATACATACTACACCCTGTAACCAGTCACTACTTTCATCTCCTAATCATAATAATTAGTATTTTCAGTTTATGTTGGTAAAGTACACTAAAACGTAGTAATGTATTAACAATTTCGTGTTTGTCTAAAAAAACAATTTCGTGTTGGATTAGTTTTTAAAATAAAGTTTTTATTTGATGACTGTTCTATAAAATAATTTCGTCTATACAAAAAAAGCTTTTTTAGGTAAAGACGATCTAGTCTAAAACATTTAAATGAAAAATATTGTCTGACTTGTTTTTTTAGATTAAAAAGTAAATATAATTTTTATATTATTTTATTCAGCATACTCCTCTTTCGATATTCGGAACTTAAATAGTTAAGCTTATCAAGACGTTACATTGTGTCTATTGAGGATCTCGATACACAATTAACTCCTTATCAATGTTATGTCGTACACAACACGTTAAACGTGATTAAATTGGATTAGTTTGAACTAGAACTCAAGAATACTTTGATCCAACCTAGAGAATACACAATCCTCCTTAAATACAAAGTGCATAAAAAAATAAGAATCAAAGATCATAATCATATGTAACACAAAGGATACATAACTTTTGAACATCAAACACAAAGTGCTTCATAGAGGCTAAGACTCGAGAATTGGACTTAGATCCACCCCGAATGGTACAACGATAATTAAATTATTAAAATAGATATTATAACTTATAATGTGACATTTAAATATTATCATTAAACTAATTATATGCTTAAAACTTGTCTTGTCTGACTATTTATAAATAAAGGACGTTGTTGTGATTTTCGGATATGTTTCCAATTTAGACATTACCCTTTTACTTGCATGATGGATGACATCACAATTTTCTTTTAGTAGAATAATGAATGACATTGCATTGCATTAACCTCGTGGTGTTGGATGTTAGTTGGATTGCAGATGATAATATTCCTAATAATAACTGGATAACGTCATGCCACGTGGTTTCGTACCCGTCTGAAACCTTTGCTTGCCCCATTTTGCTCTTGGTTGTTAGGAGCAAATACCAAAATAATAAAAAAAACCTAAAATTTAAATTTTTTATTTTTAATTTTTTAATTTAAAAAATAATGTTATCTGTATTTTATATAAAAAAAATTCTTTCCATCTAACATAATCCTATCCGTATACTTTTTTGGTATAAAGTGGCCGAGAGGCCAAAAAAAACTGTTTTTTTCTCCTTGTATTTCTTTTATCAAAATAATCCTGATCGAAACACTCATGAATACTAAATAGACATACCTCTGCAATAGATATTCAAATCTTGGTATATTATGTTATAAAAATGAAATATTAATTTATCAAAAAATGAAAAATGAAATATTAATCTTTTCTACTAAATGTGCACACGGGTTTGGGATAGATGAAAATTGTGACATTTTTTTATCCAATCTAATCAATTTTATTTGATTTAATTTGGATTAGAATTTGTCTAATTTGAATCAACAATCTAGTCCAAATCAATTTGATTGGATTGGGTTATCAAATCTATTATTGAAATGATAATAAAATAATTGAAAAGTAATTTTGATGGTATACAATTTCATACATTTAACTCAAAAACTAGTTTTATGTACTAGTCTAATATGAAACTTGTTTCATTTAAAGTTAAAAATTAAAACATGTCTTGCAATGCTTTGTTTTTCTTCTTTTTATTTGACCTTAGTTACATTGTTAATCTACGTTTGTTCTATTTTCAAAAGCGGTGATTCGGTGAACGAAGATAGGAGATTCAAGTCGTGGAGCGTCAGCCAGAGGTATCGACTATTTAGCATCAACAACAAATTAAACGCTATTAGCATCGACTTAGCCTTGACTTTTTCTGACGCTACATGTAGTGTTTACTATTTCTTTTTGGCTTAGTGTTAATGTCTGCGTAGGTTTTATGATTGATGTTTTGGTGCTGGTCAAAAGTTTGATGCAATTGATTAGATTCAAGCAGACCCATTATTAATGGAAAGTCGACCCTAATGCATATTTAGCATCGGCTTTCATGTTTTACTTTGTGTTCTTTTTTTATAATCAAGATGTATTATTGATTTTTTATTTGATATTTAACCTTTTTTTTCACTCAATCGATTCATTTTGAGATAAAAATTATATATTTAATTATGATTCAATATCCAAACCAAAAACAATACTAAAACACAAAATTCGTGTAATGTAAATTAGGATGAATCATATAATAGTGAATCTAATCAATGGGTTCATCTATTTATAATAAGCAGCAATGATAATTTTTAAGATATATTTTTATTTTTCTGACTTTTGTTTTCATTATTTTCTTTATTAATAAGTTGTTTTTAAATATTTGTACAAGAAAAAGGAGAGTTATTTCAATATTTCCTGTATAAATCTTTAAAAGCAGAAAACAAATTAAAATGATGTCTTTAAATTATGCCAGGCGTTAATATTAAATTGACTTGCCTTTAAATTTAACGTGTAATAATAGGTATGGTAACGGTGCGGGGGCGGTATTGCATTTCCCGTCCCCGCCTCCGTCCCCATTTCCCGCCGGGTTTTAAAATTTATCCTCATTCACGTCCTCGTTCGGGGTCGGATTTTCCCCGTCCCGCCCCGCCCCCGCTATTTGATTAAAATTTAAAAAATAAAAAAAATAATATAACTTTTTTATTTAAAAAATTGGATAAAAAAGTTAATTATGTAACAAAAAAATAATAATAACAAACTTATATTTAAAATATGAGATCATAATTTTAAAATTACAAAACAAAATCAATCAATTCAATTAAAAAAATTAGAAAATAATCTATATTTTTATTTTATTTTTTTAATATTATTTATTACGGGGCGGGGACAGGGACGGGAGTGGGGCGGGTATCAGAAACCCCATTCTTGCCCCCACCCCCGCTTTTGGTTACCGAGGAAAATCCGAACCCGAACTCAAACTCAAACCTGAAAAATTCGATTTTTCCTCATTAAAATCGGGACGAATTCGGACGGATACCCACAAGTTCGGATCCCGCTGCCATCCCTATGTAATAATCAATTCAATTAGGCAAGTTGATATAATCCTACTAGAATGGAGATATGGCATAAGCATCCATAACTCATTAATTCCAAAAATATTGTAATGTGATTTTTTTTAAATATAATATTGATATAAGAGATGGGATCATTTTACACCGGTGTAAAACTTTATAGTTTAACACCGTTTAATAACTTTTTATTGGATAAGTATTTTACAAAATCCACCGTTAGATTGAAAGCTTATATCATGTAGATCACATGTATCAAATTTCACAAAAATCCGAAATCATTTGAAACCTAATCAAAATAGTTTAACTTTTACATAATTTAGAAGTACATATACCGTTAATTTTTATATATATCAATTAGGTTTCAAATGATTTTGGATTTTTGTGAAATTTGATACATGTGATCTACATGATATAAGCTTTCAATCTAACGGTGGATTTTGTAAAATACTTATCCAGTAAAAAGTTATTAAACGGTGTAAAACTATAAAATTTTACACCGGTGTAAAATGATCTCATCTCTTGATATAAAGTAATTTTCGTTAAAATTAGTGACGAAAATCTTTATTAGGAACCTCGAGTGCATACAAAAAGTGTATTTCTTAACATAATTTATTTTATATCCAAAGTTCAACTAAAATTTAAATTCTAAACCATCTAACTAGAAGACGCAAACTGCTATATTTTTTCTTAACATACTTAAATTTAACTACACAGATAAAATATTCGATACGAATATTTTAGACAAAAAGATTTGATGCCTTTGATGTTTGTAAGCCATAGAATAAATGAATGTTATTATTGTTGGACAAATTATATGCCCCTGCATTTTCTTAAGGAACCATTCCTCTTGGATAGGATTACGATTTGTGAGAGGCAGTGACCTATCTCGTCTCACCTTCCCCGCAAAACACCGAAAAGCAATAGCATTAAAATTTGCTAGATTCTACCTAATCATGGAATATTTTCCTTGCATTCATTAAACAGCGTTAACATATCAGTAAATTAATGAGACAATTATCTTTATCTCCTTCAATACCAACATTAGTTATATAAGTTTAATTGCCATGTATCGGCATCACAATTTATAGTGACTTTTAAAATAGTTAAAATAAGACTCAATCTTCTATAATTGACTAACAGGATAATTTTTTTTTTACATTATTATGCATGCCACTTAAATTCTAATTATATTATTATCTCTACACTGATTATATGTTCGGATCATGCATTTTTTCAAGAAACACTAATATAATTTAATTAAAAAATAATTACATTTATTTCTCTTAAAATTAGTAATAACAGTGTTTGGATGGAAGTGTATAGGAGAGTGGGTGAATGAGAGCAAAACTTCTCATCATCTATTTTTTTCCCTTTCAATATTAGAGATGTGAAGGGAAAGAGAAAGAGATTTAAATTTTAATTATAATAATTAAAATATCCTTATTTATAACTTGAAATTTAAAATTATAAAAATAAATTAATTTTTAAAACTCATAATCTCTGGTTGTGAATCCCAAAAAATGATTATATTGTGAGAATTAATATATAAGAATTAATATATAAGAATATTCTTCCTTCTATTTAAAATATTAAAATTATTTCTCTCCTCTCAATCAATTAATGTCTAATCAAAATCTTTCCCTTTCTTTTCCTTTTTCTCGGCAGATTTTTAAAAATAATACAATTTAATATTTTAATTTGAAAAAGGGGGTAATCTTGCAAAAATTTGGCAAAATGGGGCAGTCAAACACGCCTAGGGTTAGGCGTGTTTAAACCCGCCCAAAATGGGGCGTGTTTAAGCAGATACTGACACGTGGCAGGCATGAACAGGGACCTAGGGTTTTCGCGGTGTTTTCG
>PYAF01001841.1:783050-793222 GCA_007407185.1 Glycine tomentella
CTAATTTTTCAAGAAAAAAATAAATTAATTTCGTTTATTATATTTTTTAAAAAGAATCACTAAATTATTTAATGTCAAGTTTACTTTTTCAATATGCAAGAAACTGTCACAAGTAAGTTATTTGAGTGTAAATATTAATTAATCAATCAATTGAGTGTAAATAGTAAATATTAATTAATTAATATATGTATTAATATTAAATAAATATCAAAGAGAGAATAATAAATATTTTCTTGTTCTGTCAATAGAAAAATCTAAATTTGATAAAAAAATGAAGTTTTGAGTATATCATTAATTTATACTTTGAAAAATACTATTACATATTTAATGTTTTCAGAAAAAAGTCAGTATATTTTTAAATTATTAATAACTGTTTTAGTTGACCTGTGTTAATATATTCTTTCCCATAAAAAATAAAGATATTGCTAATTAGTTGTATCTTAGAATATTGTTAAAGAACTAAAAAAAAATTCATAAATAATATAATTTTTTGATCTTAATAATATTTTTATATATCAAATAAAAATCTTTAATTTCTTAATTAATCTCCTGAATAGAACGACATCGGTTAACATTTTCTAAAAAATAATTAAAGTAGAGTGAGTTTGAGAAATTGAGAAGTCATAGTCTCATACCCTACCCTGAGTGGTGGGCCCCACTTAACTCGCTCTCTCAAAATCGCTTCCTCGGTCCTATCTATATTGTGCCACATTCACTACCTACTTAATACTTTTTATTAGTTCATGCTCCACTCTTTTCGTCTTTATCATTTTCTTATCTTATAAATAAATAAAAAATCCCTAATTACTATTATTATTAAAAAATAATAATCAAAATACACCAAAGACGAAGAGAGGAGAGAGCACTGTTATAAAATTCAATCCGATATGTTTACAAGAAACTTCCCACTTTGGATGTCCCAAGATTATGCTAGTTTAGAAACTAAGGGGAAGGACTGATTTTGGAAAAATATATAGATATAATTTTAAATTTTTAATATATATTAAATTTAACATTTTTAGTAATAAATTTCATATTAAAATGTTGGATTATTTTTTAGATCATTCTATAATATTATATAAAATTGAAGATAAATTAGTTAAGATCTTTTTAACTTTTTCTTTAATAATAGAACTCCTAATATTTTAAGATGAGAGAAAGAAAAAAAAATTAATTATTTTTTTAACAATATATAGATTTTGAAAGATTTTTTATAAAAATTTATTCTCTTCGATAAAGATTTTTTATTTTTTTAGTGAGAGATATAATAAAAATCAAATTTTAAACTCAAAATTTTATTCAAAGATATAGCACTTATCTTATTATATATACTACTGTATTAAATATTAAATTTTTATAAGAAAAATATTGATTATTTCAAATTTAAAATTTTATTTCAAAAATTGTATCATCGAAAGATAGAGATAGGGGTGAAATGGGTCAGGCTGCCTATCAGGGGCCTTTGGCCTGACCTATTTAAAGCCTAATTCGGCATGACTTGTTTATTATAAAGGCCAGGTTAAGACTTTTTGAAAAACATGTTTAAATAAAAAGGTCGAGCTCAAGCTTTAAAAAAAGCTTGTTAGACCTATCAGGCTGGCCTGTTTAATATATATATATATATATATATATATATATATATATATTACTCAAAATTTTTTATTATGAAGGTGGATGATCAATCACTTTAAAAAATCATTTTTAAAATCTCATAAATGATTAAGAGAAACATATCTATAACTTATAGGATCATATTTGATAATTTATAAGAAAAACATATCAATTATATTTTTTATATTTTTAATTATTTATTTTTATTTAATCAAGCTTTTTATACAGGCTTTCAGGCCAGACTAAACCTTTATACAGGCCAAGCTCAGACATTAATAATTTATTCTTAATAGATAAAAAGCCAAACTTAGACTTAACGATAGTGATACGGACCAGACTCAGGCCTATCAAAGCCTACCTAGCCTGTTTCCACCGATAGAGACGCAAACACTCACTTCTCATTTTCTACGTTTTTCACCCAAAAACCTTTTCTCTCAACCATTGCGTCTGTTTGATCAAAGTCAAAACACACCCAAAAAGACCACCATTCGCAACAACACAACACAGCACAAACCCCTTTATCTCTTCTCTCCCTTTCAACATAACACAAGTGGTTTTTCGTTTTCTCAAACAAGAACCAGTTCCTTAAGCACGCGGTATTTGTTTCTGTCTCCTCGGTGCAACATTACGTACCCATACACACTACTACTGCAATAGGTAGAAAGAAACAAAGAAACATCCAGATTTTTTTTTCACCGTTTCTTTTGATTATTTCCCGGGTGTCCAATTTTTCTTTTTTATTATTGTTGTTGTTATTTATTTATTTATTTATTTATTTTTATTTTTTTACAACCACCGGAGGGAAGGTTCTTTCTTTTCTTTTTCTTTTCCCAGAGGTTTTGGTCTGTAACGCCAGAATCTGAAACAACAACAACCCAACAACACAAACACGACGACGTTTTTTCTTGTGTTTCCATAAGGCAGAGAAGTGCGGTGAATAAAGTAGGAATCATCAAAACACCAGTTTCGCTACAGCACCTGCTGCTCTAGCTAATTGTCCACCCTTTCCGAGTGTGATTTCTATGTTATATTGCCGTGCCTAAGGGCATATTTGTTGAAGTAGATTCTTCTTTTTATCAATCAAAACCTCTTCCCAAATTGTAATATTAACATACGCGTTTTTTTGTGTGTGTTGGTCTATGGTTTCTGTTGTTGTTGTTGTTTATCGAATCCATTTCCGCTTTGCCGCACATTAATCCAATCGAATTTTGCGAAAACGAGGACACCCCGCGTGAAAAATCATAGTAAATTCAGAAACTTTAATGATTGATTGTCGAAAATCTTGTGACCCTTTTGACCCTCTCATCATTGCTGTGTTCAGGGGATCGAGAAAAACAAACAGCATCATCGCAGTGACGACGACGATCACATTTTAATGAGAATCCGAATTTGAGATTGTTGGAATTTTATGTTTCAAGATTTTGGATCTGCGAGGATGAAGTCTTGGTCACTGGACGAGTGGAGGAAGTACTTCGGGTCTGCGAATTCGGATATATTCGAGATAATTGAGCACGCCATAATTGTGGCGGCTTCGGATTGTCCTAAGGAGTTTAGAGTGAGGAGGGATTGGATTGCAGAGAGGTTGTTTTCCTGCAGGGTGACTCGGTGTGTGGGGTGTGACCGTGTTGAGTTGGCTGTGGGTGCAGATAGTAAAAAAGAGAAACATGATGATGATGATGATGGTGATAATGATAAGAGTGGGTTTGAGAGAGATGGGGTTGAGTTTGAAGGTGCAGGGGCAAGCAAAGAGAGCAAGGTCAATGGGGATGCGAATCTTGGTGACAGCAATTATAGCTTTGGGGAGGCTGAAGCATTGAGTGATGAGATGGAGCAGGAGTCTCAGTATGTTGCGGAGATTTTGAGGATCAAGGATGTTCTGCTTAACCCTGAAGATGAGGTGTGTTGCAATTTTATTTTTCTTTTCTTCTTTCTTGTTTGTGTTGCAATTTACTTGAATGTTTTGATGAGAGTTTTCGGAAGGATGGGTTTTTGGGTTTTTGAGGTACAAAGAAATGTGGTTTTTGTTTGATGTCATTTTAGTTCTTGTTTGAAGATTTGAGTTTTTTTGTCGTGTGCTATGGTTCTTGGTTTTGCTGATGCTGCTTTGTTTCGTGTTGCAACAGTCTGAGGCTGTGATATTTGAGTCATTGAGGAGGCTTCAGTTGATGGAACTCACCGTGGACTGTTTAAAGGTTTGCATTGAATTGAATCTTTCCTTGTTAATTGTTACTCATTCTATTAGTGTACCATTTTTTATCATGCTTTTGGGCAATTTGTTCTTTCCTTTTTTTAGCTACTCCTCTAATTCTTGGAATTTAACTTTGCCAGGCAACTGAGATTGGCAAGGCAGTCAATCCTCTCCGAAAACATGGATCGAAAGACATTCGTCAACTTGCCAGGACTCTCATCAAGTATGAATTAGTTTTTCGTTGATGTATGTTTTTCTATGTATCATTTGGTTAATTGGTTTGTTTTATAGAAGGTAGGTGAGCCTGTTTATCTTTGGCTACATGGATCAAAGAAATGGCTTCTAATTGGTTTTTTTTTATTCCAATTAGTGGTTTGGTATTCTCATTGTGTGTGTAAGAGAGAGAGAGATTCATTTTTGTTGTGACGACCCATCTGTGGTTTATTGTTATAGTATGGCTGAAGATCAATCATCTTCAACTAATTAACCGAGGTCTTAATTCCATTAGCAGGGTTATGAGTTGTTAGATGTAGTTTGTCTTAATTTGTTTCTTAGTTCATATTACTTGTGATTCTTTTTTAGCTTCAATAAAGGTCTTTAGATAGATGAATAGCCAATTAAGGTTCCATGCATATCACACTTATGCAAGCACATTTCATCTACTTAAGTTAGCTATTATTTTTTTTGGTGTATGGCTTAATTTGTTCACTTTTGTGCTGAACAACTTGCATTCTAAACTTCCCACCTGACTTTGCAGTGGCTGGAAAGAAATGGTGGATGAGTGGGTTAAGGCCACTACTACCACAGCTATCACAGGTAGAAATTTTATCTACCTTCGTTTGGTTACAATCAGATTCATCTCGCTGTTTTTTAGTCCTTTTTCTTGTTGCATTATTTCACGTTTGAAAATGGTTTTATTAAATGCTGTGTAGGTTCAGAAGAAGGTACACCAGATTCAGTGAATCCATCTGTTGTAGATGATGATGAAGAAGAAGGACTTCCATCACCTCCCTTGGATGAAGGGGCTTTCTTTGTCACTCAGGCTGGTTCAATGGAACTGTCACAGGTATTTGCTCTTCATTTACCCCCTTTCTATAGTTGCAAGCTTTTGATATTTAGAGACTGACTTTTAGTTCTCTCTGTTGTATGTCACTATCTACGTAAAGTTTTTTGATGGCATGGACGAGGACGGAAGTAAGTTGAATTTACAATCTCTTATCCTTTGTCTTGCTTTTTGCTGTACGGTTCTGTAATTGAATCCCCCACTGATGATTATGAATGGGGAATTATTTCTCAGATCCTCGACCAACTGGACCATTCAGCAAGAACCATGAGAATGGCAGAAAGCCGGCTTTTGACAGCCATGTTTTAGAGACGAGGAAGTCGCAGGCTTCCCATGACACAGTCATCATTAACAATGATGTTAAGAGTCAGCAAGAAGCAAAGAAAAACGAGGCTGCTGTCATGCCTGTGAGGCCAAATAAACCCGTAACAGCTGATTCCGGTCCTGGCAGACCCCCAAAATCAAATATTCAGCGAAAAAGCAATATGGAGCCAAAGATGCAGCAAAAAATGGAGAACAATTCAATCACCAGGAGGCCTCCAACTGCTCAGCTAGATGTAAGGAAAAATCTTTTTGTGCATTACAATTTGTAGATTTGAGTTATCTCTAACCTTAATTTTTTCTCTTCTCTATCAGAAATCCAAGCATTCAGATGACGACGCTGTCCAAGTAAAGCTAGAAGCCACCAAGAGAAAACTTCAGGAGAGCTATCAAAAAGCTGAAAAAGGTTTGTATTTCCTTTTCCAAAATCTATGGTTATATTCTATTTGTCATATCTAATTTCTAGATTGTCTATTATGTCTAGTAGTTTCTACATTCTCATAAAATCTTTCATTCAATGTTACATTCCATACATTAAATGTTAGATTTGGTTTATCAACTTTTGGAAATTAGAGCTTGTGGGATACTAAATTACAACACATGATGATGATTGTTTTTTGTGCACATTTCAGTTGCTTATTAATTTTGATGAAACTGACATCTATTTTTACATGTAGCCAAGAGGCAGAGAACAATACAAGTTATGGAAATAAACGATCTTCCCAAGCAAGGTTTGCACCGAAATACAAATTTCAAACCTGGATATCACAATAGGCATTGGGCTAATGGTCGAAGATAAAGTGCTATTATTCTATGGTGGACCTTCAGATTTAACAGCATTTCCAAGCTGTTTGTTCCAAATGGGTTGAAGATTGGTCCCCTTGATTGTAGAAAATAACAAAATCCATTCACCATTTGGACTTTGCATAGAATTATTCCAATTGAGAGGGAAGTAAACCTTTAAACACTGTTTATTTTCCCAGTTTATAGGAGTTAAAGTAAATAGGAATTTTGTTTCATCCTAGATCGGATTTTTAGAAGAGGATCCTGACTTGGGGCACCTCTACTTTTGACTTGCTTCCATAATGATTGTCTATAGAAATCTCAATTGTTTCTAGACATTTTTCTTGTCACATGACTTACTAGGGTCTCATATATAAGTTAGCATATACACCCTTTGGAAGTGCTTTGTCACAACCTCAATGGTCTTTAAACTCCTAGATGTGATTATGTTAGCAGGTGTATAAGAATTTTAATATGAAATAACATTCAATCATTTTTTTTAAGCCATTTACTTTTACCATACAATTTTCAATATTTATTAGCATGATTAAATAAGTGATTGGATAGAATTATATTTACTGCACTAGTATTTGCTGACTATTAAAATTAATTTTTGTAAAACAAATCCGACAAAATATGGTTTCAATTTTAGAGTTAAAAAAACTGCGAATCAGCATGTGGAGAGAATATGTAATATCTGACTTTGGATTCGTATCTTGGATGCCTTCTATTATGTTATTTTACTATATGATTTCCAATTTATAGCCCTATTTTCAATTTGCATACATCCTAATTACTCAAAAGTTGGTCCAAGTCAAATCAGAACTTTTGTTCTTCTTTTCTTGTGTGGGTTTGGTTTGATGGAAGAAAATAGAATATAGTATATAGTATATATGATGAATATAAGGGTGAAGAATGAAGATGACCCTTGATGAGTGGCATTGGACAATTTGCTTTGGCAAGGTTAAATATTCCACAGTCTACACCATTTAAAAAATAGGAAAATGGATGGTATGAATATGATAATGAACATGAGTACATGACTATGAGAAAAAGAGAGAGAGAACGTGCAAAAGTAGGGAGGACTTTTTGTGTCGGCTTGACTTTCTTTGTTTTGTTTTTATTGTAGTAACAAATCCTATTCATTAATTCATTGATTCATGTTTGTGCGATTTGCGTGTATCACAAAACTCAACACCGCTCTCTTATGCTCATGCCACACAATAATACCCTAGCTGTCCATTTTGACTCGTTCTCTTTCTCTTTCTCACCATCTTCTTATTTCTTCTTTTCTTTTTCTTTTTCTTTTTTTGGCGAATATTCTCTGTATTTTTTACGCTAAATTTTCTTTCACGCCGCCTCATCCACTGCACGAATAGAACGTTTCCTAATTGACCGTTTTCCTATTTTTGTAATAATTTAACATCATAAATCACAGTGAGAAAAATTATTCCGTCTCTTGGATGTATCAAAAGCAGTGTGTTTATGTAGATACTAGTTATTTATGGTTTCATGTGCAATGCACAGTTTTTATCTCAATTGAGTCCTAAAAGTAGAAAGTGTGTTGTGAAAATTTAACTTAGGTAAAATCCCCCATATTTTTTTAAAAATTCCTTCCTTAAAAGAAAAATATTAGAATCAAATACAATTTTCGAGAAATTCATATGTTCTTTTATTGTTTAAAAAAGGCTTGTAGGTAACATAATTGGAAGAGCTTATTTTTTTAAGAAACACTATAGCCTTTTTTTAAGATAAAGCCTTTTCTCTTACTGAAGGTGTGTTTGACTGAGTTTTTTTACCTAAGTTGTTTGATAATTTTTATTTTAAATTTTAAAAAAATGTTCTGAAAGAGAGATAGGGTAGAGATGAGGGAGAGGGTTAGCAAAGAGAAGAGAGAGCAAGAGAGTAGATGAGAGAGAGAGAGATTTTTAAAAGTTTTTTCATCCAGCTTTTTTATTTTTTCTATTCTTTTCTTTTAAATAATAAAGTTTTTCATTTTTTTTTCAACAATTGTGTTTAACTTGATTTCTTCTTTTAAGGTGAATAGAAGTAAAAAAAAAAAAATGTCATATGCTACCTTAGTCTCTCTCCTTCAAACACAACATTTATATCAAACAATGAATTTGCAAGGCTTTTAGATAAGTTTCCCCATAAGTATTTAAAAAAACAAAAAGGAAATTGAACTAAGTTTTTTCCATAAGCTAACATTAACTTATGCATAAGTTAAAATCAGTTTTTGCATAAGCTACATAAGAGAGCTTAAACAAATTAACTAATGCACAAATAAACTTTAGCTTATAAGAATTTTATTCTATTTGTTTTTATTTTCTCTTATAATTTTTTATGTAAAAATTTATTTAAATAGGGTTTGGGTAAGATATGACAGAAAAAAAAGGTAAGTATCCATGATAATTACAAGTGATTGAATGAAGGAATTATTCTCGTTGGTCTTCTTCAACAACAACGACAGGCAATATTTATGAAACTGAACATGGTAAGTCTTGGTTTGTTCATGGAATTGTGCGGAATCTGTGTGATGTTAGTGGGTTTATAATAACTTCAGTTGGGAGTAGTTATGAAGGTTGAAGTAAAAATGTTTAAAATATTAAATTGGTTTAACTTAGCTAATTTTGTCTTTAAACTCTTCATAATAAAATTAAATGAAATACAAATATTAAAATATTATGTTTTATAAATTCAAAACTAACTCATACATATAACGGTGTGTTTGGACACATGTTTAAAACATATAATAAAACCACATTTAGTTTCTAAAACACATAAAAACTACAATTATTAACTTTACGCACGTATGAATCATCTAAACGCCATACAAAACATGGACCAGGTTTCCCTGCAGTCTGCTATATGACTTTTTAACGGTTCAAAATCTAATGGTTCAAATATTTTTTTAGCCTATATTAACTTTTTAATGTATAAAAGAAATTAGCGATAGACATTCTTGTTACGTTCTCCTGTTACCTTCTCTCTCTCTAGCAGCAGAAAATCCATTTCCTGAAAATCGAGAACCACAACACAACAATAGCATAAACGAATGAATTCGTAACCTTTTTTTTTTTTTTTGAAGAGATTGAATTCGTAAACTGAACCATGGAAAACGAATAATTCGGAAAGCTCAACAATTCTGAAAATTGAGATGCTGTATTGCATGAAAACGCACACAGACGTTAGTGGCTGATCATAATAAAAGGGATTGTTTTTTAATATTAAAAATACTTTCAAAAGGTAGTTTTAATTTTCTAAAAAACACAAAAAAAAATGAATATTGTGCGTAATTTACATGATGTTATTTATTTAAAATTAGCTTATCAAATGAAAAAATGTCACACTTTTATCTTTTGATAACATAAGAAGATATCACATTTAAATTGAAATATAATATAATATAATAACCAGCTAATGCTACGTACTTTTCTGAATTAACATTGGCATATCACATAGCACTTTAATTACGTCCAGTGCATGTTGACAGATGTTTGCTATCTAAAAATTAATTTGCTTTTTTCTTGCTTATCATCGATTGGTTCATTTCACTGCCCATAATTCAATTTCACATATACAGAAAAGATTAGCAAATTTAAGAACAATAATTTAGTTAGTACGTATCATTTATTCTGTTAGCTAGTATAACAACTCAAATTGTGCAAGACAAACTATTGCCACATAGTTATTGAAGATTGCAAGTTCTTGCTCAATTATTGTACTACACTTCCACTCTTAACTTCATCAAACGTACGGACAAACTTGTAGCTCAGTTAGATAATGTTAGGGAGATAGGTCAATTAGATTGAGAAGTATCCAATTCAAATTGCTCCTTTTATTTCTTTGGATAATGTACAGACTTTGGCCACAATTATGGAATAACTTGATCTTAATTTTCTTTCGTTCCTAAACTAAAAAAGTAAGTGTTTAAATTTTGGATATATTATTTGTAAAGTTCGAGTTGTAATTACTTTGTTTCATGAAACTTTTGTACTGATTTTAAGCATAATTTTTGGTCGTTTTTAATAAATTCATTCTGTTTATAAAAATAAATATAGACAGAAAAGGTTAACGTGATTCTAAATCATTAGTTAAAATTAAAATTTAAATAAAAATAATAATATTTTTTATCATAATTTTCAATACATAGTCTCAAGAATAATAATTAACAAGACCTTACATAAATTGCCATATGGGAAGTAT
>PYAF01001841.1:793322-808854 GCA_007407185.1 Glycine tomentella
TATAGTTTATGTTCTTTTC
Organism: Glycine tomentella; assembly: GCA_007407185.1. NCBI lineage: Eukaryota > Viridiplantae > Streptophyta > Magnoliopsida > Fabales > Fabaceae > Glycine > Glycine tomentella. Next base: position 793,342 of record PYAF01001841.1, read on the forward strand.
CTTTTTTTTCTAGAAACCAAATAGAATGAATTCATTTACTATAAAATTATAAACACAACTCAAATAAAATTCATTTTCTACTTGTTATATTTAAACATTCTCTTAACATTATAAAAAACAAATCTCTTGACTATTAATTGATAAATTTTGTTTTTTATCTGATTTCGATAGAATGAGAAGAAATGAAATAAAAATAAATTCAAATATAATTTTTAAAGTAAAATAAAATATATAAATATGAATCTCATCTCATTTTATTATATATTTCACTCCTTTTTATTCTATGCAAACAAGTAAGCCCTAAAAGTTAATTTAAATATTAATTTTAACATATATAACATTTACTATTTATGACACATATTTCATATTTTTGTTGATTGGATTGTGTTTAGGTAAAGTGTTATTCCTGTTTCATCTTCCTATCTGACTCCCACAGAGTCCCACTCACATTAAAAAGTACTTTCTCGTGCCTTCTCAGTTCCCAAGGTATGAACTGGCATTAATGAAAAGGACAAGGAAAAGCCACTTTCTATTCCAAATCTAATCCATTTGACACTTGGCAGCTAGGTGACCCAGGATAGAGGCACGTACCAGTGTACCACTAGGATAAGGAGCCAACCACCAATAATTTTTTTTAACAAAATTAATATTTAAATATATTTTTAATTCATATAATTTGACATTTTTATTATAAAATTATTTTTTAATTTCATAAATTATATTTATTTTAGTTTAGTTTTAATACATTTTAAATAATATTTTAAATATTAGTAAATATTATTTATAGTATCTTAATAATTAAAAACAAAATAAATATAATTTTGTAAGGATTAAAAATAAAAAATAATCTACAAGAACAAAAAATAAATAAATTACAGAAACTAAAAATATATTTAAGTTAATAATTAATAATGTATTAATTTTATCCCACAAAATTTTAATGACACCATAAAAAATATATATAGTTATTTATTACTTTATTTTTATCATAAAAATTTAATTAATTATTTCATACCATAACCCTAATCCAAACATACTATGAGATTTTTTTTAATAAAAATTAGCAGAGTCCTATCAGGTCATTTGTAGTAATTTATCTTCTATAAGCAATTTCCGAAAGTGGAATCACATTTGACACATTATGGGACTGAGAACGTAATAAGGATGTATACCACCAAATTAGGCATCTATGACCTAATTGATGAGGATCATGATTTTATCCACATATTCATAGGGCACATTCACATTTTAATTGCCCATGTCGTATAAGCTTGTGATTTTTTTGTGCTGTTGACCTCCTAAGCTTGCCAGGTACCCCCTTGATTATTATTATTAGTTGATGGAGATATTGAAAATTGGCACTTAGGTTTTTTTTTTTTTTTGGACACGCATACTTTATTTCACCAAATTAAGTAAACGAACAACCAATACCAGGGGACCATCTTAGTATTATAATTATATATAATGCAATGTGTCGTAAAAGTACGACATATGTTTAATTTCTCTCAAGGCCCATCATGTATGGCCGTACCCTTTTCTTTACTTCCCTACTCTCATTTCTTTTTCCTTGGCTAAAATCTAAAAATATAAGATCTTAAAAAATTGTTTTTTTTTTCCAAATAATTAGTCAATAACTTTCTAAATAAAAGTAGGTTTAAACATAATTTTAGTCTTTCTAATTTTTTTTCTTGCACATTATGTTTTTTTAATCCTTAAAGCACTTAGATAACATTTTGAATAATAATAAAAATATTATGTGAAGTGTCTTAAAGGATTAAAAACAAAATAAATGCAATTGTTATGGAATAAAAATAAATTAAAAATTACAAATATAAAAAATACAAAATTGTAAGGACTAAAAATATTTTTTAATCATAAAAGAATCTTCCTTTCGTTTGAAAAATTAATTTTTTTATATTTTCCTAATAATATACATTAATGCAATTTTACTATATAAAATGATAATTTAATTTATTTCTTCAGAAACATGAAAGTGAACAAATAGCCATGCATGCATATTCAAGCCATACCTGATCATAAACAAAAAGCTGATGAATAATGCATTAAGAGTACGGTCATTCAGAACAGGAAGTGCAGTTGTGATATAAAAGAGTGAGGTTTAGGTTTAGGTAGTTATATCGTACGTATATTAAGCTACCTGGTTGTTGTTGAAGACATGATTTACTTCCACACGTTCATGCGATACCAAAGTGCTTTTACTACGTCATATTACTTGTTGTTGGTTGGAAACTAGTAACAGTTAGTTAAGGCGAATTCAGTTCCAATCAATGACAATTCTTTCACCTACTTAATTAACTCCATATTATAAGTATATATTTTTGCCCCCTAAAGAAATTAATACAAATTACTACTATTTAGTAGTAGTACGTATTGTCAACCATATATAGAAGAATATTGAAGCTTTTTAACACCTGCAACTAGGAAGTGGGAAAAGCTGATAGGGTTGAAAAGGAAAACTTCAAAGCTAAGGAAATTGTGTTAGTTTTAAAAATATATAATAAAATTATATTTAAATAATTTATGATAACACTTATTTTTTGGCACAAGAAAAAGAAATTATACCCAAGAGTCATCATTCTTAAAAATCATATTCCTTAGGTGAAATATCTAAATTTATTTGGTTAATCATAAATATTTTCACATAAATTTATGGATAATAAAAGAGCGAGTAACATAATATTAATTTTTACCACAAACTAAAACTATTTATCACATGAAATAGTTTAATAAAAAAAGAATGTGGTATCTTTATTACTGTAAAACTTGTTTTTAACCCAAAAAAAACTTTTCACCTTCCTCGTAGGAATATTTAGTAGGAAACATAGTCAAAAAATATCCACAAAAAAATGTTTTCTAAAAGAATCTTATCAACTTAAAATTGTGGTTAGGTCTAAATATATAAGAGAATGTGATTAATTTAGTGAGATATATTAGAGATTAATTGATAAGATTTTTGTTCATATATATGGTTGATTATTTTCCAGGTTGTGGCCTAAAGTAGAAATAATAATAATAATAATAATAATAATAATAATAATAATAATAATAATAATATTTTTACTGAAATTCCTTTCTAGCTGGAATCACTATGAATTCAATAAAAAGAGAAAAAGAGATAATGGGTAGGAAGAGAAATTATCAGAGAGACATGTCTATATATCTATTAACCAGATATCTTTTCTTCCCAGTCAAACATGGTATTTAAAGCAACTAAGCAGGCCTTATCAATCAAATTAGAAAAATATTATTATAAGAAACCTGAGACATTTTAGGATAAATTAACGATGCAATTATTATTTATTTTTCATAAATCATTTTAAAAAAGTGGTTATTTTTTTATTTTAAATTCTAAAATATATTTTTTATTAGTTTATATTGAATTATAATTTAAAGTGTAGAAAAAATCCTTTTTCATAATAGTTAAGGCATTTTTCAAATTATTTATTTATTTAATTAAACAAGAAGTTAAATATTAGAAGGAAATTTTTCTTGTTAAATCTTTACCCACCAGCAAAGAAAATAAAACACAATTATCTGCTACTATCTTTATCCTAAATTTAAAAGCTCCTAAAATTTTCTCAAAAACTGAAATTATTTCCATTATTTTCTTACTTTAAAGGAGCATTTAGTGTCTTAAAATCACCTCATCCAATTCAATAATATATATATATATATATATATAATATTCAAGTTTTAAGTGTGTAATTACGATAATATTTAATAGTTCTATTTGACTCAAGATGAATCATGATCGCTCACATATACATAATATTTAGTCTTGCACTTTTTACTTTCAATTTTTATTGTATTTTTTGACAAATTTTATCTCTAACAAATTAATTTGACTTATTTTACTCCAAATTTTTAAAAAATATTTTTTTGACCTCCATCTATCTGTTAATTGGCTAATGAAAAGAGCTAACGATACATGTTATCATAATCATAAAAGTTAAAGGTAAAATTTGTCAAAATAAAAAAATGACAAACAAATGACAAAAGTATAATTAACAAGTTGGTTAAAAGTTGAGAATAAAATATAATAAATTATTTTATTAGGGGTAAAATTTGCAAAAACAAAATGAAAAAAATTGAGGTAAAAAATATAATTAAGCCTAATATTTATATTATCCACTCTTATATAGGCTAATGAGCAAAAATAAAATAAAATTGGATAAAGAGAACTTTGTAAACCAAACTAAAAACAGTATTAATGAGGCAAAAAAATCCAGCATCTTGACTTCATGGGTTGCATCTAGGCCTAAGCATGGAAGCACTCACTCCTCTTAAGTTTGCTAAAAAGACAGAAAAATTACAAACACTAACATCAGTGAGGTCTAAGTAGGGATGAAAATGGGTAAGGTCGTCTATGAGGAATCTTTGATTTGACCTTATTTGTTTATTATAAAGATCAGGCTAAGACTACTGACCCATTTCCATCTATATATATATATATATATATATTAAAACTTAAAAATAATATATTTATTTTTCTAAAAATATTTTTCTTATTATGAAGGTGGATGATCAACCACGGCAAAAAATTACATTAAAAATCTCATAAAATGATTATTACTTTTTGAAAATATAAGTAATATGTTGAGACATTTTCTGTTTAAAAATTATTTTTTTAACTGTCCTAAATTGATTGAAAGTGTTTGTAAAATTAAATTTCCTAAAAAAATGCTTCTTCATGTTTGAGAGATAGCTTGGAAATTAAAAAATTTATTTGTCTTTATATTTAACTCTTGATTCTTATTTCTTATTTATTTTAGTAATTGACATTAAGACTACATTATTGAATGAAACTTATGGTATTTTATTTAGCTTGCTTATTTTGTTTATAATATTTTGTTGAATACTTAAAAGTGCTCTAATTAATTTTAACTTATTTTTTCACGAACAAATTAAAAAGGAAGTATGTGTCTTTATTTATATTAAATTTTAAAAAGTACTATACAAATTTTCAAAATTTTACTATATAGTCATTAGATTTTCTTTATATATAATATTTATTGTAAAATAGGCTTTTTAATATACTTGTAGACTAAACTAGACTTTTAAATAGGTCGGACTATAGCTTATGGGTGTAAAAAGACTAGATCAAACTTTATATTTTAAAATCAGGTCAAGGTCAAGGTCAAGCCTCACCAAACCTGATATGGCATGTTTTCACCCCTAAGCTTAAGGGACAAAACACATCATCATGTATAATTATTTATATTTATAATTATTTATATTAAAAATAAATAAGATAACATATTGATGGAGTAACAAAATTAAATTAAAAGACCAAATAATAATTAAACCTTAAATACGTCTAACATACAATTACTTTTGTTATACGTTATTATTAAATTTTGACATTTGTTTCATATAATTAACAAAGTAAATGTCATGTTTGAACGTTAACAACACATGCACCAAGCAGCAAATGAATCAGAATGTATTTCTTGTAGCAAAATTGTGAGCGAAAGGAGTTCTTTTCTTGTCTTTGTAATTTAATTAATAATATTGATCTATATTTAATTAATAAATAAATACTTTAGGAATGTGGCTGCCACAATTTTCTATGTAACACATCGTTTTTGTTTATTTCAGATAGATTCATTTTTTGTGTCATACTCATTGGTATAGTATTCCAAATGGTTTTTTTTTCTTTATATTTAAAAAGTAATCCAAGTGCATAGAAGTGAGAGAAAAAAGTTAACGATAACGGCATACTATGACTGAATCTGGATGCCTTCAATCCTCACAGTCACACGTCTTAGTTTATCATTTATTTAATTGGATTTTTTTAACATAGGCAAGTTGAACCTTATTAAACACACCAATGTTAGCACAATGAGTGTCAAATTGAAGAATAAAAGAGACACAAACATCACAGCATATTTACTATTATGCACATCACCACCTAAGACCAATATCCTGAATTTCCCACACAACAACCAATTTAAGTGTTCTACCACTCCTAACCAATGGGAAGATAATTGTTTCCCCAAACAAAACGTGCACCCAAACTAAGAATATAAGCTGATGACTTATGTGAAAACTTCTCTTTCACTATACCCCCAAAACAATAAAACTTGTGTAGAAACCCAACACATAGCACACCTCAAAAACAAAACATGCACACCATCTCAATACTCCCCTGGAAGAGTTGTATTTCACTTGATCTCTTAACCAATTGATTCACCTGTAAATATGATATTGATAATAATAAGCTGACGTCTTCCACTAATGATTATTATGACTTGTGTGAAAAATAGTGACTCTCCCACCAGCCTTGTGGCCACCAACTCTTTAATTGTTAGACATTACACACATTGCTCCCTTCAAATACCACTTTTTGAAAGAAAAAAAAAACAGTAGAAAATAATTTGTAATAAAAAGATGAGGTTTAGTAATTATTTACTCTAATGAGCTGAAGTTTAGTAATTATTTACTCTAGCAATTTTTGTAGGGAAAACAATTAGAATACTCGAGAGCAGTCATGGTTTCAACATTAGAAATAGTCTTATTTGACTGAAATATTGGAAAAGTAGACTGCAAAAATAAAATAATAAGAGATTAGAACTAACACTTGCCCCTCCAAGTAAAAGTAACAGCAAGAATATGAGACAAATACAAAATTTACTATACCAAAAAATAAAATTATACTTATAACTAAATAGTGCCTTTATTTATCTTTGGCTCTATTCTAATCTTTGTACTTCCTCACTATTTCACTCTTAACATTATTAATTATTAAGGAAAAACCTAAACTACAAAGATACATACTAAATCAAATGTTACAAATCATATACTTTAAATAAAACTATATAAATTTTAATCACACACTTACAGTCTTACATTCAAAATGAAACTGGAGAAAAAATATAATTCAGAAAAAAAAATGTGCTTCAATCCTTAAAAGAAAAAGTATAAGAAGTGTGAATAAAAAATAATATAAACAATTAACATATTCTAAAAATTTAACTCAAATGAAACTCTGTTAAGAACCAATCTCAAGTGATAAATAAGAAACCATCATTGGCTAATAACCAACCATCAACTAAAAATCCAAAGGTTAAACGATAAGTGTTAAGCAAGATTTTGATTTATAAATAAACTACACCTGATTATGTCATGATTTTCTGCAACTATACATGATACAATCCTTCATGTTCATAGCAGTGAGATCAATCTGTCAATCTTAAAAAATAAATTAAAAAAATCAAAGAAAGTATCTCAAAAGGAAAAATAAAAAAGGAGTTGAATGAGAAACATAGGGTGAACATAGGAATATCATATGTTAGGTCTTGGGCAAGAGAGAAGAACAAATATAAAGGCGAAGGAACACTTTTACACTCAAAATCTTTCATTATCAAGTTAATAGAAGTTAATAGATTTCCTACAACTGACGTTCTAAGAGCGTAATCTAAAGAACAACATATATAAGAAAAGAAGTAACATATATAATACTAAAAGGAAAACTAAAGAGAAAGTAGGCATAAAAACATTATACTTGTAATCAGTGTTATAAAACTCGGCTCCGTCATTGACCTGGTCGAGTTACTAGGTCAGTGGATCAGTGGTCCAATTGGTCGGTCAGTAATTGGTTCGGTTTGACCCGGTCTATATTAAAAATTTTAGAATTATATTATATATAAATATTAAAATTGATAACACAATTAAAGTGTATTAATAAAAAAATGTAAATAGCAACTACTTAAATTAAAACATAAATCCAGTTTTTAATAATAAAAAATGAGTCAAAAGGAGTACAGTTAGCAATTAAGGGAGTGCAGGAAGCAAATCCGGTCCAAATAAGAAAAACCCTAATCCCCATTGTCGCAACCTATCCAACCACGATGGGACGACTATGAAAAAAATTCTCAAAAATGGGAAAACTTGAGGGGAGTCGCCACCAACGTTTATTTAAGGAAAACGTCGGAAAAATCAAAAGATAAGACATGGTATACGATTTTAGAGAAAAAAGAGTTTGGGAGTCATTTACGTAGGGGAAGGTGTTAGCACCCCACGCGTCCGTCATGAAGACAACAACCTTTAAACCTTTAATCGAGTGTTTTTAAAAATAAAGTGACTTTTTAATTATTTGTCTTTCCTTAAGAACATAACTTATGCTTGTTTATTTAGAAAAGAAAATCAAATTTTTATTTTTATAAAATAGAGGATTTTATATTTTTTTAGTTTTTTAGGTTGACAAAGGATTTGCCCTCGCTCCTACATATTCCCAAGTGCAATGAGGAAATCAGACTTACATAGTTCTTTTGTTTTAAAAAAACAACTTGATTGGATTGATTTAATTTTTCTGAAAGATTTGTTTCAATTGCGTGAAAAAAAGTTGTTAAGGCATTGGACCTTGAAACGACGTTGGATTTTAAGAAAAAGCGGAGAGAATCACTTAAGGCATTGGACCTTGAAGCGATCTCGAGTAATGTGTAATTTCAAGAAAAAGAGGAATTGAGTGATCCTTCATTTTAGTATTTTTAGCTTTTTTAGAAAAGATTATTGATTTGCAGTAAACTCTATGAAATCAAGCAAGTCAGGGATCCAACATGATATTCACAAAATCTATCCACATGTTATTGAAACACCACCAAGCGAGTTAGAGACCTTGCATGGAGTGCATGAAACATAAGCACGTACTAAAGATACTAATCAATAATTGACATAACATTACGTAATTAAATAAATCAAAATGGAAATGGAAATAGAAAGAGATAAAATAGAAGCGGATAGTACACTTAGTAATTAGAGGTGTATACAAGAAGAAAAGGGTGCAATCAACATAACTTATTTAATTACAAAATGGGCCAGACCCAACAGATAAAGGATGCATTTATGAATATAGAGTGTAAATAGCATTATGTTCATTATTTCAAAGTGGACTAGGCCCAACTGCTGAGGGGTGTGCAGTTATGAATACGTGAGTGCAAATAGCATTATATGCATTCTATCAAAGTGGGCTAGGCCCAACTACTAAGGCGGTGGAGTTACAAAAAACATGGTATAAACAGTAACTATATTTTGTGCAACCCAACAATTAAAGGGTACAGTTATAAATATGTCGGTTTAAATAGCATTAGGCCAGTGGTTTCGGAATGAGAAAGGCCTAATTGGTAAACAGGGTGTACTTATTAACCTGTACTTGCAAATAGTAAGTATAAGTTCTTTTTTTTTTCTTTTTGAATTGGGAGAGGCCCAATTGGTGGTATGGGCGGTGCGCGGTGGTGGCCTTGGTGGTGGTCGGAAAACTCCAAAAACGAAAAAGAAAAGGAAGAAAAAAGAAAAAAACGCAAAACTCTGATAGAAACCGTGGAAATAGAAGGAACAACACAATGAAGAAGATGAAAAACCACAATATAGCTCTAGTGGAGTCTACTTTGAATGAAATCAAACAATAAATCACCAAAGGGAACTAGGGAAAACACAAAAGAGAAGGAAAGAAAAGAAAAACGTAAAGAAGAAGAAGGAACGGAAGAGAGGAAGAAAGGAGAGAATGAGAGGTACCTGAGGAGACCCCTCTCCCTCCTCTGACGAAGGCGCCAAATGTCGACCTCTAATTGGTTCGATTTGCCTTCTCAGGGATCCGTGTGGCTGTGCAATTAATGTCTTTCACTATTGCTTTCCTTAGTGTCTTTTATCAGTGGCTTCTTTTGACCTAATGGGTCTTGTTGCCCTCTTTTCTTCTTTTTTGCTCTGTTGCGTTTTTTTTCTTCTTTTTGTTATCTTCTCTCTCTTTTTTTTTACTACTCTTTATTTTTTTAAACTGTTATATATTTTTTTAAATTTTTTAATTTTGTTCTCTTATTTTCTTTTCTCTTATTTTTATTTTCTTTTTTCTCTTTTTTTTATTTTTCTTTTTCTTTGTACCCAGACATAATTAGGGTATGACACCCATATACATACATATATATATATATAAGCATCTCTTCCCCTTCAATGTTGTCGTTGCGCCTTAGTTTGTGTCTTTGTGGATCTCGCGCATTCTCCCCTTTTACGTGCTTGCTGTGCCTCATTTTCTCACCTTTCATGTGCGCTTCGCCTCTTCCGCTTTCTCTTTCTTCTTCTTCTTCCTCTTCCGCTCCATCCTTCCTTTTCCTCTTCCACTTAAGTGCTTCCGCTTCCTCTTTCGATTCCTCCTTCCTCGTTCTCGTTCGCGTTATCGAAGAGAGTCTGGCGCGACGAGTTCCCTCACAATGCGGAGGTGGCGCATCCCAGTCCGAGTTTTAAAAACCGATCGGGTCGCCTGTTTTCATCAAAACCGGTTGGGTTTGACCGGATAATCCTGTGTCACTTGTTTGAGCGGTTTGATAATGCACTCGATCCGGTTATACCACCGGATTCCGGTTGGACTTGTCCGACAGGTCAGGCCGATCTAGGTTCTATAACACTGCTTGTAATACCTCAAAGGGGTCAAAAGACCAAATGTATAAAAAAAGGACACAGACGACATTTTTTCAATTACAGTTAATTTGAAGATACTCCTTATTAGTCAACAACTATATCAACTATGCCAATTATGTTTTATAATACTTTGAACCATTGAAGTTTCACATACTACATATTAGAATATCAAGTCCAGTTCTAACGACCTGATATTTCAAAATCAAAATTTGTTTTCTCTATTTTTGGACAAGTATTCTTATTGCAATTCAATTGCTTCTCAATTTTAATATCTTCCTTTTTAGCAGTAAAGTTTCCTTCGAGAATTGTTATCAAAGTTTTCTGTAATTGTAAAGGCATTAGTTAATATTAATGGACCATAAAATGAGGACTTGAGATACTAAAAAGAAAAAAAAAAAAAAAAACTTAAGCTACGTGCCAGTGCTCAATTTAAAACATAATAATGCAATGATGCTTTTAAGAAATCCAACTTTGTGCTTCTTTTGTATGTCAAAAAAATTATATGAGAATTAACATGATATCATGTATGATAACAATTACATCTCTGTCAAGCCTAATCTAAAAACTCATGAATATCCTAAAGCTATATTTACATCCCTCAGATCCTAGAAATCAGTTAAAAACATGATTCAAATTGAGTTTGAAATAAAATGCACGTCAGCATCCAAGAAATTTTGACTATCTACGAAAATAAAACCAATATTTCCTGATGCAATCAATTCTTTCCCTTGCAATTTAATCAGTTAGAGAACAAACAGGAAGAATATGTAGCGAGCTCCACTTGTTCCTATACACAATGAATGTATTTTCCTCAGAGAATCCAAGATTATAAAAAAAACCCAACATTGTCCTACTAAAAAAGAATTTAAAATGCTATATGTGTGTTAGAAGCAACCACCTTTTCCTCTATAATTTTGGTCACTGCCTTCAATTAAAGTAGCTAGCTAAGGATTATGGTGTTCTCTATGGTTAAAGCATTGTATACGATCAATTAGGCCATAAACACCTGGAATTCAATCACTATTACTTGACATCCCTAACATACTAAAATTAAAAATTATGCAGAGGTAGTTAAGTACATTGATTTGCAAGGAATTTAATAAATCCTGCAGACCGATAACAGCTCCCTTGAATCACTGACATTGTATGTTGACTCATATAACTGCCTCTAATGTGCTAACCATGTCAATCAATTAGTCTAACATAAGTTTTATGCAATGAATATTTAATGGATCTCCACGAGTTCTAGTAGCAAAATTAAAAATTAGTTAACTACACGATATGCTTCTGGGTTCTGTCCATCGAGATTGAATTCCCCAAAGATTTGTGAGAACAAGAGAATCAGAGCCTGAAACCAAAGAAAGAAAAAGTCATCTTTGCAGATCTGCCAGTGAGATCTGGAACTTCATCGCCAAGTGAGGTAGTGTCCTCCATTTTTTCTGCACCTTTTCATTTTTCTACTCCCCCGTTTTTGCAATCTCACCTACGTTGCTGCAATCAGTTAAGGCCTTGAGTCCACCGTAACTGCGGAGCAAAAAAAAAAATTGTTCTGTAGGCTTTACAACTTCCCTGTAGCCTTCTTCCCGTGGGTGGTTCCCTGTAGCCTTGTGCTATCGGATTGAAGGTGCTGGGTGTAGGTGGAGTGCTTCTCGTATTTCTCTTCTGCATCTCTGTCTGTGTATTCTGTGAATCTTCTGTAATCAGCTTTGGTTGTATCTGTTTTAGTCTCTTCTACTCAAGGAACAGAGATCCTGGACCGTTTCTTTTGGGAATTGCATTGCTTTGCAGGTTGGGGTTTGTTGGTTGTGTCCGCATTAGCTTCTGTTATGCTTCAAAAGGATTAATTCATGGGAAAAGGAAGGAAGTTACAAGGGTCTTTGGGTACTTCTAGGAAGGGAAAGGAAGTGGCGAACCAGAGTGAATCCCAGGACTCTATTGAAACCCCCATTTTTGAAACCCACAATCTGTTTGATTCATTGCCTGAGACAGAAACTCAAGTGATTGAACCTGTTCAGAAGGTAGAATTCCGAAAGGATATAGAACTGGCGCTTGAAACAAACCTTGGGTCCGATAATTTACCCAATAGTAGTTGTTCTGATACATCATCTGCTAGCAATAATGCTTCCATTACCCTCGGTTCCAAAGATACCTCGCTGGAACAATCCGAGGATCATAAGACAGGGTTTAATGAGGGAGATGGAGGAATAAATAAAGCTGAAGATGTCAAACAATCAAAACCAACTCCATGGGTTAATCTCTTTAAAGACAATCGTCAACCCTCAAAAGGGTTAGCCCTTGAATCAGTTCGTGTGGATAATCCAGATTTTGTGTGGATAGAGGAGGAAGATATTCAGCCTCTTGATAGAGTTTGGGGATTTGGCCTCATAGGTTACGTCGCAGGCAAGTTTCCAGGGAAAAAGGCACTGTTGCAATGCTGTGAGAAATGGGGAGTTCAATTCTCATACTCTAGTCATGAGAGTGGCTGGCTGGTGTTCAAATTTAAATCTGAAGTGGATCGGGATTCAGTGCTTAACAAAGGCCCCTATTTCATTTTCCAGAGACCTCTATTGCTCAAACTTATGCCAGGTCTCTTTGACTTTGGGGAAGAAGAACTCAGCAAATTTCCAGTCTGGGTCAAGTTGAAAAATTTGCCTCTAGAGCTGTGGAATTCTTCTGCTTTAGCCAAGATTCTTTTCAGACTGGGAACCCCAATTCGTACGGATCATCTAACTGCTTCTAGAGGGTCCTTATCTTTTGCCAGGGCTTTGGTAGAAGTAGATGCTTCATTGGAACTAGTCCGTGAGGTGAGGATAAGAACAGCTAGAGGGAAGGAGTTCATGCAGAGTATAGAGTATGAAACAGAGCCGGTATTTTGCAGTCATTGCAAAACAATTGGTCATAGCACGAAAGGTTGCAGGGAGGTTAACGAGATGCACAAAGAGGTTTCGGGAAAGCAGGAACCAAACAGCAAAATAAGAGACAACAAGAAGCAAGGGCAACAGAGGGCCAAGCAGATGGATGGAATAGAAAATATTGTGGAGGGAGTAAAAACAGATAAGCCTTTGGACACAAATGGATCCCATCCATCCAGTAGTGTCCCTTTTGAAGGAGACAACGACATACCTAGGAAAAGGGAAGTAACAAACAATTCTACACATGAAAAGCTTAAGGAGCCCATCCAAGAAGGTGACCAAGACTTTCCCACTATTAGGGAATGGTCTGAAGATGACAGTGATGATGATATGGGGGAATACCAATCTAAGAACAATGAATTTCCTCAACATCAAGTTGATGGTGAATGGGAGGTTCCCAAAAAGAAGAAATCAGTCAAAAAGAAAGATATACTTTCTCAAGTAAGGCATAAAGAATTAAGGAAGCTTGTAAAAATAGGCAGTGGGAAGCTGAGCAAACAGATCATCAATTTAGAATGGAAGGCTCCTTCCCGGATAAAGAAATGATTATTGCTTCATGGAACATTAGGGGCCTTAATAAGCCGCTCAAGCACCGTGGGGTGCTAAGCTTCTTGAGGAAAAAAGAAGTAGAGATTATGGCTTTGTTGGAAACCAAGTTAGATGTTGCTTCTCTGGACTTTTTGATGACTAAAAAGTTTCGTGGGTGGTCGTTTGCTCATAACTTCAATCTTCATAGAAATGGTAGAATCCTCCTTCTTTGGAGAACTGATAGAGTCATTGTGTCTGACTTTATGTTGGATGCGCAAGCAATTCACTGTAAATTTTCCAGCAAAGTGTCCAAGATTAATGGGGTTCCACTCAATAGCTGATAGAAGGAGTATGTGGACTTCCTTGGAGCACTTTGCGAATGCAGTTTCTAGACCTTGGCTTGTTCTAGGGGATTTTAATTCAGTGAGGAATCCGAAGGACAGGAAAAACGGATCAGCTGTAACAGACTACGAATCAAGTGACTTTAACAACTGTTGTTCTGACCTTGGGCTTCAACAGCTAAGAACAGTGGGGAATCAGTTTTCTTGGACGAATGGCAGAATTTGGAGCAGGATAGACAGAGCTCTGTGTAATACTCAGTGGCTTGCATCGTTTAATGAATCCTACGCTGTGGTGGAAGATTTTATGTCAATCTCTGACCATGCTCCTGTTGTGACCCACTTGCATCCTGTTAGGTTCAGGGGTAAATCTTTGTTTAGATTTAACAATGCAACGACAGAAAGCAAAGACTTCATCCAAGTAGTGAGTTCAGTTTGGAGTTCTGAAGTTCTGGGCTGCAAAATGTTCCAAGTCTGTAAGAAACTGAAGAGACTTAAACCGGTCATGAAGGAGTTGTATAGAATGGAGTTTGGTGATCTCACTTCCAGGATAGACATAGCAGAGGAGGATTATTACAAGAACTTGATGCAAGTTCAGAATTCTCCTAATAATCAGGAGTTGATGATTGATGTGGCTGCAGCCAGGGCTCGTACTCTGCAACTTCGGGTAGCTGAGTCTCGGAAAATAGCTCAGCTGACCAAGAACAAATATTTAGTGGAGTCGGACAAAAACTCAAAATTCTTCTACTCACTCATAAATAAGGAAAAGAACGCAAGGTTTATTCCTGTTATTATCAGAGAGGATGGAAGCACGACTACTTCCCAAGAAGAGATTGGTTCAGAATTTGTTGATTTTTTTACTTCCTTACTTGGGGCCTCCCAGCAAAGTGGTCTTTCCCTTTCAGAGATTAA
This sequence comes from Glycine tomentella, assembly GCA_007407185.1. Taxonomy (NCBI): domain Eukaryota; kingdom Viridiplantae; phylum Streptophyta; class Magnoliopsida; order Fabales; family Fabaceae; genus Glycine; species Glycine tomentella. Next base: position 808,463 of record PYAF01001841.1, read on the forward strand.
TCCTTCAGGGAGCCGAGTTCCTCATGACCTGTTCCCTGACCTTACCAGAACTGTCTCAGCTGATGAAGTATGGAGGATAGTTGCCAACATGAATGTCAACAAATCTCCTGGTCCGGATGGGTTCAACGCTTGTTTCTTTAAGAAAGCTTGGCCTGTGATTGGTGGTGATATCATAGAGGCTGTGCAGGAATTCTTTAATTCTGGGCGGTTATTGAAGCAGGTGAATCATTCGGTTATTGCTTTAATTCCGAAAGTAGAAAATGCCAGTAAAGTCACTCAATTTCGTCCTATCTCCTGTTGCAATATATTGTATAAGATTATTTCCAAAGTAATAGCCAACAGACTTAGACATGCCCTGGACTCGATTATTGACCCAGCTCAAGTGGCATTTG